>MU007009.1:856644-1281276 GCA_010583015.1 Tothia fuscella
AGGAGCATGAGGTCGTGTATCGTAACATGCAGCTCGGCTACCAAAGAAGCCATTTTCTATATAGACAAAGTCAAAGTCTCTTTGGTGGAGAGATCTTGCAAGGAGTAAAATAATACCCAGGGTTCGGATGCTTGCTCCGCATACAAAATGCGTTACTTACACCACAGCAGCAGCAGTGGGCAGCCTTGTGGACCTGATCTGCGACTTGTCGTTTCTGCTAAAGTAGAAGCTCTCATCCATCACATGCATCCACGTCTCGTGCGGGCATTCACGCGTCGTGATAAAGGTTTCAAGTTCATAATGAAGAGGTTGCACAACCTCGAGGTTATGCTGAGCTGACCGGTCTCAACGGCTTTGCAGCGATTTCGCTTTTCCGACTACCGAACTGGGATGATGTGGGATGGCAGTAATCAAGGTTGAAATTGGGAAGGTCAAACGAAGTCATGAACACACCGATGCGGATTGGATACCGCGTCGCGGTTATGGGTATGTACAAAATCGCGCGACTGCAAGATGATGACATGCCTCTGGTTGAATGGTTCGCTGGAACTCTTATTCATAGCGGCTATCTCACAGTATCTGACATGAAATAAGATTTTCAGGGGGTTATTCTTGGACCGGCGACAACACCAAAGATACTAGCAGGCTGATGCTGGCTCTGAATGCATTGACGTACCAGCGGTTTGGTAGGCTCGCTTTTTGGATGGTTTGTGTGGTAGGAAGCAGTGGCAGTAAGCCTACCTTGTAAAGAGAGCAGAGGTGATATGACTGGTTGGAGGCTCAATGGCCTTGACGCAGCTACTTACAGGCTTCATGGTACCAGAGCCCTGCGAGTGCAAAGCTGCTTTTTTTTGCCGGTGACCAAGCCAAGGAATAAGCGAATGGACGCATCTCTCGTGCAGCTGTAGTTCTGAGGCTATTGACCAATTTAGGGGAGATCTTTGATACCGAGACGCGACGTGTTAACGGATCTCCACAATAGTGGAAATAATAGCTAGGACAGAACGCGTGCAAAATCGAAATGGTTGACGCCTCACACGGAGATGAGATGAGGAGGAGCAAGCCGTTTTCAATCATTCTGTAGCACAATTGCAAGAGATAGTGAATTGTACCACGCTTTGCCAGCGTCTGGACGAAGCATCTTGACGTTGGGTGACCTCAGCAGAGTACAGTAACACAGTAGCAGACGTAATAACGAATGTACCTCTCTGGTTGGCGTGCTTCCGTAGCAAAAAGTGCATGCAGACTTCAGCACCGAAAGCTCCAAGCCACTGAATCCCGCGAGTTGGCTGGGGTCAGGGAAGTGGCCTGCAAGTCCCTGCAAGCATCGGATTTCCACGACGGCTGAGAGCCAAGCAAATTCAGATCCAAGCTTCAACCTGTGCCTTTAGTATCCACAGTCCTCCACCTCCTCCTTTGAATTCTTCTATCCCTTCGCCTCGACCTCATCTCGTCGGAGCTATGAGAGTAGGATTGGAGTAGAGTCTTGTTTGGAGTTTTGACATAATCCAACACAAACTCTCTCTCTCCTCTTGACTCCTCAAGCCCGACCTCTCCCTAAACCTCCTCGACTCTCACGTCTTTCCGAGTTCTCTCTACAAAACGTAGAGTACTCCTCGTACGCCATCCGAACCCTCAGTCATTCACCCTTCATCCAGGCTTTCTTCCCCCCTGTGTGATAGACTCATTCGAGCGTTCGCCGGTCGATCGACAAAACCTCGTCAAGCCTAGGAGATTCTGTGCAGAATTAAACATTCGTCAATTATTCAATAAAAAGAACTGCTATCAATCAGTAAGTCTAATTGCCCTATATTCCTTGCATATGTCTTTCAATCGGCTTCGCTGTTCCCTTGGATTGGCTCAACTCGTGAGCTTCTGGTCTGGAAACCCAACATAGCACGACTACACGGACTACAACCACTGTCACACCTGCACGAGTTCACCAACCGCTCTATTCTTCGAGAGCTTCACCATTCGATGATTGGAAGGTGCATTGAAAGTTCTGCCTTACTTTTCAGGTTTTTTGCTCTGACGCCATCTGGTGGTCGCGTGTAATGGCAAGGAGACTCGATCACCCAAATACCTTCCTCGCCCTGGCACGGTCTCAATTTTAAGCTTTGCCAGACTCAGCCAACCTCTACACTGTCCAAAACATCAAAAATCTTCTCCCACTGGCCACACATTCCCAGGGGGTAGTTCATGTCTCAGAGGGACGCTGAGGCTAGAAAGCTGGCAAAAACTGCCAGTCGTGGCATTCTCCTACGTTCTCAACTTCTAGAATATCACCACATCATTCTAGAGTCCTACTGTATTGCTGGTGGTTTTGCCAAGTCTTGCCCTCAGCAATGTGCAATTTCTGCACATTCTCCATTTGGAATTCCAGGGCCGAACAGGAATGAACTTCAACTTCACACCAGGAATACAACCGCTAACATGACCGTTCAATTAGGTTCTTTTCTAGCCTTCAGATTGCTGTGCAATTGTTTATAGATCTTTTCTACAACAATCTTGTGGCTACCAAGACGTACGCTCATGCAAACCTTTCATCCATCTGCCCATTTCTTACCTACTTCTAGGCTCGTACCATCCCCAGGAAGCTACCGCATTCTCCAGCCGATCGGTTCCCTTGACACACGATCAACCCCGCGAGCGACGACGGTGGACACGTTCATTCGTGCTCTGCCCAAGCAGCATCTAGTCCAGGTCCTTCATCACCTTGGCACAATCAACTCGCCTCGCATTCCTCGATCCACCTCTTGTTGCAACTTGCAAGGGGCGCAAGTTTCGAAAATTCCCATTTCTTCTGCTTACCTACTACACCACACTCTTTTACGCTAAATTTTAATTAAAAAAGGTACAGCCCCAAAACCTTGCATACCCAGATAAAGCGTGATCGAGCTAATCCTATCCAGTACTCAAACGCTTCTCCGTATATTTGCCAGTCTGCCGCTTCATCGTCAGCATTGCATTATCAGTCTAGCTTTTCTATCCAACTAATTTCGATCTTTTCATAAGTCCTCCGGACTTGCCATTCACTAATTCCGTACCAACCGGAGCGCCACTCTTTATTACACAGTCTATCTCAGAGAGAAGACATCCCCTCATTATACCCTTACCATGTCGTTCCCACAACATAGCCAAACCCGCTATGGTCAATGTGATTCCTTCTTCATTCAAGAGGAGGACGACGCTTTCTCGCTCGCGGAACGAACTAGGGAGCGAGCTCGTACCATCGCTCGGGTGCAGCACCGCCAACTCGGGCAGGAGCTATCAAGATTGGTAGCATGTGAATACCAGGATGACATCCTGGATCACATGGAGTTTATGGAGGTAAGTTCTCTGTGTCTGGCTAATTTGGCTATGAGCTCACATTGTTAGGCCGAGACATTACCAGACGTCAACTCCATCGATATTCAGACCGAGATCCAGTGGTACATGCGACCATATTTGCTGGATTTCCTCATCGAAGCCCACGCTGCCTTCCAGTTACTCCCAGATACATTCTTCCTTGCCGTCAATCTCTTGGACAGGTACTGCTCGAGGAGAGTAGTGTACAAACGACATTATCAATTAGTCGGATGTGCAGCCTTACTTATTGCGTCCAAGTATGGCGACAAGAAGGAGAAGGTTCCAACTGTTCGTGAGCTTCGTGCCATGTGCTGCCATCTCTATGATGAGGATATGTTCATCCAAATGGAATGGCACGTCCTACAAACTCTCAACTGGGTCATCGGCCACCCCACCGTGGATAGCTTCCTGCTAATAGCCCTGCAAGAATCTGGATGCGAGACCGATGTCGAACTACAGCACATGACATGGTACTTGTG
Source organism: Tothia fuscella (assembly GCA_010583015.1). NCBI lineage: Eukaryota > Fungi > Ascomycota > Dothideomycetes > Venturiales > Cylindrosympodiaceae > Tothia > Tothia fuscella. The sequence continues at coordinate 860,472 of MU007009.1, forward strand.
TGAGATGGCGCTCTTTCAAAAAGACTTCATCGCTGTCAGACCCTCTGTGCTTGCTCGGTCAGCACTAGCTCTTGCGCGTGCCATACTCGGACGACCCCAATCCCGGGAACTCAATTGGGAAGACCGATATGACTCTGCCGTAGTCTTGAAACTTGCCAATTATCTGTCTCAGCCATCTCAAGTACTAGCTCGTAAATATGGATCCATCACATTCTCGTCAGTTGCGCACACTGTCGAGTACTTTTTGCGAGCACAACAAGAACAGCAACTAGTGCGGGAACCCGTCCAAGTCCAAGTCACCGTCCACGAACCCAAGGTTGAGATGGCAAACTACGGCAACCCACAAACACCGCAAAAAAGCATCTACGGCACTGCCACCATACAGCATGGATGTCTTACTCCCCCGATCACTCCCGAAGACGACCAATTCCACCATGGATATGCGAAACCTCAAGCACCACCAATCATGTGCCCACCGTCTCCCACACCTGCACCGAATCCAATATCGTCATCCATAGTTCCATCGCAACGGTTCGAGTACTCGCAATATCTCCAACCATATCATGTACAGTAGTCTGAGCCATGTGACAGCAAACTCATCTGCATCGACAGTTGACTGTTCGCCCGATCTCCACCGGGCCATATCCGCACAGCTCTTCTACCTTTTAGTGTATCACAATCTGCTTGTGTATGAGCGTCTAAGCGTTGCTTTGATTTGATTTTCTTCCTGCATATTCAAGCGTTGCTTTAATTTCCTAATCAAGCGGTCTTTTATTTGTCAAAATACACCTTAACTTGCCTATCTTATCCCAGCGTTTTTTAAACTAGGTAGCACAGGCAAAGAAAAGGCACTACGAGTTTTATCTCGTCTGCTAGAGTAGGCGCAGCCTCGGGCTCTGCTCACACGATCGCAGAGTCCTCGGATGGGCCTTTGCATTTCACACCAGAGGCGGAATGGGAAAATTGTCACGGTAGCGAGACGGCCTGGTTTTTTTCATGCTATTCCCCGATTCACTTCTCGTGGCTCAGAAGTTCTATACCCTTCTTCTGATTTACACACTGTTGATGTAGGCTTTATCGAGGTGGGAATGGAAACAAGAGTGAGAGGTTGGGTTCCTTTGCGGGCAACCCCAGAGCAGCTTTAGATTGACAGCAGCCTCAGGAAATAGTTAGCAGAACGCGCAGGGCAATAAAATCTGACGTTCAATCATCCTCTGCCACATCTCACGCGAGAACTATCGACTTCATCAATCAACTGGATTTTTCAGGTTTTCCCATTCAAGGCTCAGCCCTGCAGGTTCCCCCAATCTCCAAGCTTCCCAATCAGGTTAGCACGGACGGGCCCAGCTCCCTGGGATCTCCGACCTCGTTTTGTCCCTGTCATTCGGGTTGAACTCTCTCTTATCACAATATCAGCGATATTAAAGTGGCTGTGTGTGCTAACAAGTGGGCCTTGGCCAATGCTGTTGAGCAGTGTAGGGAGGGGAGATGTGTCTGGGCGCCCAACCTTCGAAAAGGGCACCGCAACCTATCGCAGGACCTCGATCGCCAGCGTCATGGAGCAGATGTAAGCTCTGCACCCGTCGATCTTTCCCTAGTACTCTCTTTCTATCATCGTTGCTATCGCATTTCTTGCGGTATTCCAGATATGGGCGACATAACTTGATCCAAACTCACGAACCACGAAATCAAGCAAACATTGCTAAGCTACTACTAAACTTCTAGCTCGGCTTCTAAGAGTCACGGCGATTACAGGTTTCATTGGAATCATGTTGCTCCTCTATTTCACTATATTTACTAGTGTGACTTCAAGACACATATCTCCCGAAGGATGGGGTAGGTGGAAAAACTGCTAGGAACGACCTTGAGTTGTGCGACTAACACCACCAATCTAGGTCAAGCTCAACCAACTTTTCCAAGGTTGATGAATGCAACCATCGAGAGTCTCACAGTCGGTTTGGAAAGCAAGTTGTTCAGTTCGGTAGATCTGGTCATAGTAGGTGACTAAATTTTATATTGCTTCGCGATACTACTGCAGCTTATAGTGAAAATGGCACTGAGGGCGCTACCTTATAACCCAGATCCTTTCCGTCCGTTTTCTTATTCTCTCGTCTTATTATTACTCTTGCATCTCGTCGCCCAATCTCTTCTCTTGCTTTACCCCAAGCACATCTTTAGGGACACGATGTTACGTTCTTCGCACATTGCTGACAGCAAGTCTCCGCAAGGCTTATGCGAGACGAATTGCGGAAGTAAATAGCACGCTAAATGTAGTTACTGAACTAAACCCTGATGCTCTTGAGATTGCAAAGCAGCTCGACTTGGAAAGATCGAATGGAAAGTCACGGGGGTGAGTGAGGCTGAGTTCGAGTTCGAGTTCGCGTTGGCGCAAATTGGGCACACCTAACTTCGTCAGGGTTCTCCATGGTATTCCGATTCTAATCAAAAACAACATCGCCACCATGGACCGGATGAATAACACGGCTGGATCGTGGGCTTTGGTGGGTGCTAAAGTACCTCGAGACTCTACCATGGCTAGAAAACTTCGTGAGGCTGGAGCAATCATACTAGGCAAGACAAATCTGAGCCAATGGGCAAACTTTCGCAGTCAAAATTCTAGCAATGGATGGTCAGCCTACGGTGGTCAAGTATATGCCGCATATTACCCAAAGCAGGATCCAAGCGGAAGCAGCTCTGGCAGTGGCGTAGCTTCGTCATTAGGCCTGGCGCTTGGGTCTTTGGGCACCGAGGTACGTGCACAAATAAGCTTGAATAGGCAATAGCTGATCTAGAACAGACAGATGGGAGTATCGTTTCGCCAGCGGAGAAGAACAATCTAGTTGGCATCAAACCAACCGTGGGCCTTACATCTAGGGCACTGGTCATTCCAATCAGCGAGCATCAGGATTCAATCGGACCCATGACCAGGACTGTCAAAGATGCTGCCTATATCCTTCAAGCTATAGCAGGCATAGATCCCGCCGATAATTACACTTCGGCCATTCCTGGCAAAATTCGAAATTACCTCAAAGCATGCAATCCACTTGCTCTTTCTGGAGCAAAGATCGGAATTCCTAGGAATGTCATTTCGCTCACGGGAACGAAGGGTAGTCCTGAATTAATCGCATTCGAGAAAGCGCTAACTACCATGCGAAATGCTGGGGCTGATGTTGTAGTCTCGAATTTCACATCTGCTTCGGCTCAGCTTATGTCACAAGGAGAGATACAAGTTTTAAACGCTGATTTTATCGTAAATCTCGCTAGCTATCTAGCCCAATTAACCTCCAATCCTACCAACGTGAAGTCTCTCTCCGATGTCCGCCAATTCACTCAATCATTCCCTTTAGAAGAGTATCCAAGCAGGGACACCAAGATATGGGATCAAGCATTATTCACTCAAAAATGGAATAATACCGACCCACGATTCTGGAAAGCTTACCAACAAAATTTGAAGTACAGCAGTGATGGTGGTCTACTGGACGTAATTTCACGTCAGAAACTCGATGCGGTTATTTTGCCCACCTCAATCGCAAGTTCTTGGGCTGCTACCGTGGGTGCACCTATCATTACAGTTCCTCTAGGGTTTTACCCTCTGAATGCGCCCGTGAAGAAGAATACCAGAGGGAATTTGGTGGCCTCGGGTCCTAATGTGCCGTAAGTGAACAATTGCGGCTAACCGATTGCAGCGTGAGCTAATAATGTGGTTAGCTTTGGATTGAGTTTCCTAGGCGCGAAGTGGACGGAAGAGAAGTTGATTGGTTTGGCGTACGCGTTTGAGCAGAAGACTTTGGTGCGGAATATGGTTCAGCCATATCTTGTGCCCAAGACTGAAATTGCGGATGTTGTCAAGAAAGGGAGGCATAGCTAGTAGTGGATGTGGGAAAGGACTTGAATAGGGAAGCAGAATCGAACTATAAATGATGTATCAAAATGATAAATATTCATTCTTTCACCAAATCAGACGAAGCCTTTTACTTTGAACTTATGCTAGCACTTTCTGAGCTTCCAGAGGTGAAGGGATAGAGCCACCTCAGGATTTTAGCATATATGTTTCACATAAGGTTACAAACCATTCTCTTATTCACTTATATGGACAGACATCACTTTCAAAAACCAAAGATTCTATGGAAGTCGATTCTGCAGTAGTCTAATCCGAAAGGGTATCGATAATAAGCCATCATCCTTCATCCAAAGACATCCTTCATCCAAAGACATCAGAACCCAATCGCCAAAAAAGACTTAAAATAATAATAATAATAAATACACATCCCACCAAGCCAGAACCTCATAGGCTCATTCATGAGAAATGGCAAAACAATGTCTTCTCAAAAAGTCATTAGTCCCAATGTCTGACCCCAACAAACAAACTTGAACTTCCTCTAAGTGTAGCTTTCACTGGTCGAACTCAGCGCCGGACTAACCCTGCTAGGATTTTTCATTGGAACGTTCGGCTTCAAGTTCTCCTGCGACCTAAATCGAGCACTCGCCGCTAAACTCAAATTACTAGGAGGTCCCAAAAGTGGACTAGGCCTCCCCGTACTATTCGGCAACCCATCTCCATTCCTGCTAGCAACCCTCTCATCCAATTCCGTCGGCGTAGATTCCCTGGATTCATACTGGTGCGTACTATACGCGGGTGGAGTTTTCAATGCTGTGTCGCCCCAGGTCTGAGGCGCCAGCCAGCAGAAACTGTTTTCTTGGGACGCTTCTATCATGAGTGGGGCGGCGTCGGGGGAGCGCCATGGTGGACAGCCTTCCAGGGATGGGGAGATGAAGTACTTGATCTTGTCTTTGTATTTGAGGCCGCCGGTGTCGACGGAGATTGTGGAGAGGACTTGTAAAATGCCGTAGAGGAGGATCCAGCGGCCTAGTCTGGCGTCTGATGGGGTGACGCCGGGGAGGAGACAGCATTTTTCGTAGTTGCCTAGGTCGTCTACTAGTTTGTTGTCTATGATTTTGTCAGTACGGTGGATTTGAGGCGTGAAGGAAGTATAACGTACCTTCGTTTGTGGTACTTAGTCTGTTGATATTGGAAGCGTTGTTGAATGCTAAAGCCATCTGGTATTGTGCTTTCACATCTGGAACATGCGATTCCTTATCCTTACTCTTGAACTTACTCAAGAAAGTCTTCCGCGAAGACTGTGGCTTCGGACTTGGAGATCTCGAAACCGGCAGCAAAGGGTACGGATGAGGGATATGACCATATTTTTGGCTCGAATCAAATCCGATAAGCATATCCGTGATTGGCAAACCAGGATTATCGGCCTGGAATCCTTCAGCTCGTAGTTTCGAGCACACCATCTCCCACTTCCGGGTTGCTCTGTTTTCATTGGCATCCCATGCAATGTCTCGGTCGACCCAGTAATTGTAGATAGAGCCGAAATCGGATTGGAGTCGCAGCATTAGGCCTCGTGTCAACCAGTGGCCTTGGTGGTCCTCCTCTCGTGGAGGCCATCCGTGACATTCACTTTCGTAGAAGCTGTGTAGGAACTGACGAAAGTGTTCAAAGCCCTTTTGCGTGGGATGGCCAGTTGCAACACCATCTACGTAGAAGAACTCTGGAAAATCAAATCGATTAAGGCGTTCTTCAGCTTCGATCAACTTCAATTGCATGGCATTGTATGTGTTCTGGAGCTTGTGTCGTGTAACTTGTGTCAAGTTGCGGTATTCTCGTATTTTAAGCGTTTGCTGTGTCATCATTCCCACGGCGTGCACGAAACCTTCGAGATACCCTGCATCCCACAGAACATTTGGCTGTTCGGACCAAGCTAGAAGGCCTAGTGCATGTGGTAGATTACCTCGCACGTCATCAAGTTGCAGCTGTGAAAGGTATTGTACCATAACTTGCGCAGAGTTCCATCTTTCTGATGGCTCGTTCAGTTCGTAATATGTATCCATCACATTCTGAAGGTCGCTCATCATCTCGTAAAAGTCATTGCCGATGATAGGCAGTCCATAGAGGAGCGCAAGGTAATTTCGAGTGGCCATATGGTGGCGCCTCTGAATATCTGGCCTTTTGATGTGTGAGGGCGCTCGGAACCAGATTTCATGTGTGATTTCCACTGGTCCCCCTGGTGTTCCGCTGGGAGTATCGCCAATATCACTGCCAGCACCTGAGACAACTGTAACACTATCCGCAACGCTAGGTGGTATTCGAAAACTGCCATCGCGATTACGTTGTTCATGGTTCCCAGGACTCCAGGCTGTGTGATCGCTGGTAGACCAGGTATCTCGCGTGGACGTCTCCGCAGTACGCGGTGGTCGAAAGTCGTTATCATGTTGATTCGGGCGGCTATGCGAATCTGAGAGAAGTTCGTCGAGATTGCCGAGGGATTTGGAATTCAACGGCCAGAGCGACGCTGATGACTGTGTTCGTCCAGCTGTTGCAGGCTCTTCCTCCGGTACGATCTCCCCGTATTTCAGAAGATTGATCATGAAAGTTGAGCGTGCCGATTCCAACATGCTGCTGTGAACCCTGAGCATTGGTCTCGGATCTTCCTCGTCCGTCTCTTCGCTGAAAAAGATGAGACAATTGCCATCAGCCATCCACATGTCCTCGTCGTGCTCAAAGCCAAGGTATGGCTTTGGTGATTGTCCCTTGCCTACCCATAACTTTGTCTTCTGCCAACTTCGCTCAAAACTCATAGGTTGACTTGGGGTTTGTGATCCGGACGAAGCTGAAGGGGCCCGAGTGCGATTGGTGAACGAATGGCTGTCGGATCTCATGGCCATTGCTTGTGCTTGTGCAAGTTTCGGTGGGACCCCTCCGCCACGACCGCGGGGAGCATTTGTAACTTTACCCTTTCTGGCAAACTTCTTTTCATCCGAACCTGCCGATGAGATTTTGGATGATATGCCTCTTGATTCTTGATTTGATGAGAATCCAGATCCATCGCTGCCGCCAGATGTTATAGATGCGCTGGAACTGAGCACTGATTTCTTGCTGGACCATGGCGCGTGGAATGTAGGAGAGCTCATAGGCGATGTAGGCCTCATATCACCAACTGGTGAATGCATGCGAGCAAAACGCTCTGCCCTATCCTTATCCACATGTTTCTGCTCCGTCTTTTGAATTTGCTTCTCCGTTACCTTACGCGCCCGTGCGCCGCGCGAAGCCATACTGTCGCCTTGTCGGAAGCTTTTCAATCCCGAGAATGAGAATCGACGAGACGAGGACGAAGAAGGTGGTGTAATCTCGTGCGTCTCGCCAACCTTCTCCTCCTCTAGAGAAAGCGACACAGTCACCCAAATATCTCTCGACGGCGCAGCTTTACGCCGTCTCGGTACAGGAGAGTATGAGGGAGGTTTGGCAACCGGCGCATAGGTAGGCTTCTTTTTTAAACCATCTTTCACAAATGATTCACTGTATGATCGTTGGTCCGAAATATTGAAGTTGGTAGGTGTAGGGTGCGGTAGACGCTAGGGATGGTAGATGAGCAACTGAATTGAATGCTCACACGAAAGACCGGTATAGACTTGTTATCCGGGAAATGACCTAAGAACCCGACAGATTGGTTCCAACTGATAGCCGTTGAAAGTCGCTTGTATACCGCGTGCAGATAAAAAAAAAACAATTGAATGCGCGAGAGTTGTGGGGTGTGTATCTTGCTCCTGGAGGAAATGTGGGGGTGAGGTTCGTATTATACGGTCCACAAGCCTAGTGAATACTGCTTGAGGACTCAATTCACAAACTCTCGGGAATGTTCCGATAAAAACGTAGAACCGACAATCGCGGAGCTGAAAAATGGATAAGTGAGGATTTGACGCGTTGTGCCGGAGTTTCAGCTTTCGTAAAGTAGGCGTGGTGTAGTAGGCTCGAATCTATGGAACTCGATAACTTTGATGACGAGCGGATTAGAGCAAAGCTGTGTGAATTGTGCAGTTGAAGGTCGGTGACAAATTTAGAACTGGATGCATTCGGGTGAGGTAGTGTACACAGCAGAGTGAGGATTATTTCAAGTTCCACGAGATAGGCTTGAATCGTTTGAGATCTCGAACGAGGTGGAACCCATCAAAGTCGTGCCTGGGACTATCACGCCTAGCCTCCGCACTGGTGACGGTGCATTTGCTAGGGCCAACCAGGGTCAATTGCCCCTGCTTTCAGTAGTTTAAGATGGAATTGTTAGAAGCACGCACCAGTGCACCGGTGTTGCGATTCCAAGGCTGAAGTCACAGCGCGGGAAGAGCTGTTTTTCTCCAAAAAAAAAAAAAAAAAAAAGGGCACTTTGAGCACAGTGATAAGGACGCTGAGGGCGCTCTGTTCTTCCGACGAGCCCTGGAAACGGTCGGGATCTAATTGGAAGATTAATTCGACAGCATGGACCAAGGGTCTAAGAGCTTCGAGGAACCCCGATTCCTTCCTTACTCTTAGCTCCTGTAGTCTGATACGTCAAGTTCTAAACTATTGCCCTAATAGCTGCTAGACCTCAAGCTGTTGTTTTCTTTCCTTTTGGGCGAAAATTGAGTGTCCATGGTCAAGCATCGCTCTACCTTTGCACTGTTACAGAGCATTAAATTCCACAAAAGGTAAGCGGGATGCAAACGAAGTGTCAGCCACACCATGGCTTGCATGCCACGCAGTGACAGGCCAAGTCGTGGGTATTCGGGTTGAAGCATTATTGTAATGGTTATGATATCGGAAGTCTGCTTTTAGAGTGATCAGAAGTAAACACAAGCTGAAGCTCAAGTATGCCAACATGAGCAGTTGCCAAAGTAAAGTGTTGAATGCTTGACAAACTGCTAATCGACAGAATATCTCCCTCTCTAAATATAGGGTCGTGGTTGTGGGCGGCAGCTCGCGTGGTTGACAGCTCCCACGTGCGATCCAAGTCGAGGGTAAACTACCGTACTAGCAAGCTGTTCTCACTTTCTCCATTTTAAAGAGTCGCTGGTTGAAGATGTTGATATTATTGACACATTTTGTACTTTGTGGTACAAGAAACTCGAGTGTTCCATTTTCGGCCTGGTTTGCACCTCAATCCGTCTGGGCGGGCCTAATTTCTCCACAGGAAAAGACCAAGGCTTTAATATGAGATTGAGAGGTTAGTTCCTTAGTAGCGGATCTATCAGACTTCGAACGTGACAGAAGCCCTGTGATTGGGTATCGCAAAACTCAAGAGTAGCTTAGGGCGGTGCAGTCTCTCTCGTCGTTACCGGTTTTCGAGATCACGAAAAAACTTCAGTTTGGGTCCTCATTTGACGGAGTAACAACCCATCAGGATGCATGACGAGAACTGTTGCCCAATGCCGACTCCTCTGCTTTCCATGCTTTTGCCATATTTCTTGTATCATATCGTTTTGCTTCCCGACCTCGTACTTGGTGTGCTTCGGCGAATCAGAAGTCGTGGTTGTATAAACCCAGCCTTCGCCAACCTCTTCCGCAAAACGTCCAACTTTTGCCCCAGCTTTTAACGTCATTTCGTGAATGAAACTTTCCTCATAAATTGTATCTTTTTCCAAGTCGCAACTTACCGGTGAAGGAATATCCAGCACGCGCAGCATAAAGTTCTGTGAGGCTGTATAATACCAGTCAAACTCTCCTTTGTAAATATATCTTAGGCTTCGATCTCGAGGTGGTGCTAGCTTCATCGTCCCCCGCCGATCCTATCTCATCGCCAACAAAACAACAATCACTTTGGAATTCCAACAAATACACCCATCCCTCACTTATCCTACACTTCTGCAAACCCGCAGCAATGATACCGGGCATTCTCTTCGCCACTTGGCGCATCATCGAAATCATCACGTTAATCCCCATCGTCGGTATGCTCTCATGGTTCGTCAACGGCTTCCAGAAAAACAATGAACTCACACCAACATTCATCCTCGTCTTATTCATTGTTTCGGTACTCGCAGCGGCTTGGGCGGTTGGCACCCTTATCACGTATCATCGCGCAAGAACTGCCGGCGCTTTTATCGCCTTCATTGATCTCTGCTTTGTTGGCGCATTGATTGCGGGTGTATACGAATTGCGAGGTATTACGAAAGCAAACTGCGCAAATTTCAGCACTTCGAATAATGGAATTTACTTGAATCTGGGCCCATTCGGATCGGTGGGCGGACAGTTGAATAACCCTCTCCACGTCAATGTTAACAAATCTTGTGCGATGCTCAAGGCTGCATTTGCGTTGGCTATCATGAACATTATCTTCTTCTTCATAACTTTCGTAAGTATTCAAATGGATTATCGCAGGCCTTTGCCAAAACTGACCGTGAAATAGCTCATATCGCTCTGGGTCGGACACCACAACAAGGTCGAGTACGATCGCCCACGTAAGCATCGCAATGAGAGAGTTTATACCGAGACCCGTCACCACAGCTCGCGCAGCCCAAGGCGATCCCACACCAGTCGTCGGAGTCATTCCCACCACAGCCGTACTCGTCGTACGATCATCTGAGCGGAGAAGGAAACGGAATTTGAAGGTATTTCTTAGGCATGGGAAAGGGAAGCGATTGTAATTTTTGAGTTCTGATTACGGGTGGTTGTTAAATCATTCCCCGCAGAATGCGAAATGGGAATGGGACATGGGAAAGGGCAGTGGAATGGAGCGGAGCTCTGGACCTCATATCACGACGACATTACGACTTTCTGCGATTATCATTTTTAGTATAGTAGCGAGCGAGGTAGTTTCTTGTTGATTATTGTTTGTTGTGTAAATACCCCCTTTTCTAGTCAATATTACAACTTCTGTCTATTCTTTTGTTGATTTTTTTCAACCCTTCCTACCCGATCGCTACTCGCATAGTTGTTGACTCTCTTCTGCAAAATACTTCCATCGAACACTTGTCTCATATCTTCTTTTCTCATAACCCCATCTTTCGGCCAAGGAAGTAAGTACGACGCCGTTCCTATCCAACTCAGTAATGGGCACTCAGACAAGAGGCCAACGCGCCTTGACTTTCTCCGCCAGCCCTGCCCTCTTGACAACATCATGGCCATGTATTTCTGCTTGTTTCCATACTTCTTCTTCATCCATAGTAATCAGCTTGCCATGCTCAACAAGGATTTTACCATCTACAACAGTCATACTCACGTCTCCGCCAGTAACAGAGTAGACCAGAGCACTGATGGGGCTATAGTAAGGCTGCAAATGAACTTTACGCATGTCAACAGCAATGAAATCGGCTTTCTTGCCAACCTCAAGGGAACCGATTTCACTGTCCAATCCGAGAGCTTTGGCACCGTTGATAGTGGCCATTTCTAGGACTGTCTCTGCGGGAACAAGAGTTGAATCGTAGGAGATGGCCTTGTGGACGATACCGGCGAGTTTCATCTCTTGAAGGAGGTCGTTTGTGTTGTTACAGGGGGCTCCATCAGTTCCTAGTCCGACGTTGACGCCTGCCGCGAGAAGATCTGGCACGCGTGCTACTCCTGATGCTAGTTTCGCATTCGATGTTGGGCAGTGAGCCTTACAAATCATGTGAGTGACAATAGCAACGAACAGGATGATGAACAACTCACAACATGAGTGCCAGTCTCAGCCAAAGCCTTAATATCAGAATCATCAAGATGAACCATATGCACCAAAACTGTCTGAGGCCCTAGCAACCCGACCGACTCACAGTACGACATAGGCGTATGCGGTGGATCAAGTGCAGCAAAGAACTCTCTATCCGCCTTTACTTCGGCACAATGCATAGTGATGGGAATATTCTTCTCCTTGGAAAGGCTTGTCATCTCTTTATACAGAGCAGTGCTTACTCCGCCAGGAGTGCGAGCACCAAACCATACCCTGATACGACCATCGGCTTTACCATCCCACTCTTCGTGCATTCTGAGCGCACCAAGGAGTGATGTCTCTCTGTCTTCGATGAGGCCGGGATGCATCGCCCAGGCACCGTCACCGGCATACTTGCCAGTATCCATGACGATTTTTCCGAGACAGCCTCTGATACCGCTTTCGGTGACTGCATGGCAAAGACCAGAGAAGCCATATCGATCGGCAAACTGTTGCATCTATGAGCTCGGACCAAGTAAGTGGACAGTGATGGGCTTACCATGCTCTCAAGAAAACAAGTCGTTCCAGACTTTAACATTTCTGCAATACTAACTCTCGCAGCAGCATATCCATCTTCAGTAGTGAAGTTCCCCTGAAGAACCCAGATACGCTCACAAAGCCAGGAGACTAGTTCGAGATCATCGGCCGCGCCTGCTCGAAATAAGTGGTTTCTCGTTCTAATTCACATAATTAAGTGTTTTTCAGTTGGTACCTCGCAATAGCGTTTGTGCTGTGTGCATGTGGGTTGAGATGAGCCCTGGACAAACTATGTGTCCGGAGAGATCGTACATATCCTCTTCTTTGTGTTTAGAGAGGAGAGTATTCGATTTGCCAATGTCTGTGATGCGGCTTCCTTGGACTAATATTGATCCGTCGAGAATGATTTCTCGCTTCGTGTTGACGGTTACGACTGTTGCGTGGGTGTATAACATGATTTTATAGAACGGTTTTGAAAAAGAGGTTGTAACAAATTCAGAGAATTGAAGAGAACTCAGGGTGCGATTCGTAACACAGAAGGTACAAAGTGGCTTATTAGCACAGGCGTGGGTGATATTGTTGCCGATATCTCTTCCATATATACTCGATCGCAAGAAAATTTCCGCTCGAGGAAATCCCCGAAAATTGCTCGATAAGATCTCGTCATGGGGAGCAAACGGACGCCACCGATGTGACGCGTGGTGATAAAGCTACACCCACACCTGAACGTGGAGTTGGTGTCGAAGACGAAGTTGGACCACGAGGAGATGCTTCAAGCCACCATGATCCAACCAATCCGACTCTCATCGGCAGACTCCGATCCAGCCACAATAAAAATTTGGCCTCTGCACTAAATATACAAAAGATTTCTTCTAGAATTCAACGGGCCGGTATCCATGCCTTTGTCAGGTGAAAATTTCTGAAAATCTATGGAAACCCTTCCGCTGGGCTGAAATCTGAATGTTACTTATTGCTGTCGGGGGACTGTGATAGCAATTGCCTATTTTGGACATTTGCTAATACCGTTAAAGCTCCCAGGATGAAGTATATTAAAGCGAAAATGGGAGAACGAAATGTGTTTATTGCACAAGGCTCAAGATCATTGTTTGAACCGCGCATAGTCCTGTTTCCTCTAAAATCGTCTTTCCATCCATCATTCCCAACTCCCTCTCCAGTCATAGACGCTTCATTCATCAGTAGCATAGCAAGATCTCTGAAGTCGCAATGGCGGAGCCAAAGGTGTTAGGACCGGACCAACATCCAAAGAAGAACTGAGCCCACGACACCAAAGTTCTCAAGTGAACATTCCTTACCATCCAAGGTCTAATTGGCTCCTACAACTATGGAGTTCTCTTCAAGCCCAATCTCTTTTTCATGGGAAGCAAGAGCTTCACTCCACCATTCTTCGGTCTCAATGACAAGATGCCCGTCTTTTCAGCCCTCCTGCCCGATCTCCAGGACGCGCTTCCATGTTGGCTGATATCCTCACTCCAGCCTTGATCCTCAGCGGCGAGAGTGGTGCCCATTTGTCATAAGACTATCAACAATAACTTGTATCGTTAACGAAGTTATACAACCACCCACTACCTTCTCCAATAGTGTGCCCTCGCTGGACGAGTCACATACGCTCTACGTGGACTACGAGAAGATCTCGTCTCTGGCGAACTGGAGGAGTACGACGAGCTGGTATATACTCTGCGACCACGATTTCGTGGCCGTCGACGATAGTAGCCGGGGTAGCAACTACACAAGCTAAGCGAAGCTCTTTCCACAGGACTTGCTCACTTACCAGCAACATAATAAAAATGCTAAAATAAGAAGAAGGACGATCAGACTGATGAGTACCCATTGCCCCCAAGAAGCCCAAGCATTTGCATTGTTATTAGTGCAATAGTAAGTTGCACTTCCATCCGTATAGCAGCTGTATTCATGTTAGAGTGGTATGGGCCATCGGAGGAACTGCTTACGTCAATCGCTTTTGTATGGGAGCCATGATGAGTAGATCGATATGATGAGAGGAAATGGACGGGAGGAGGACGCTTTTGATCTGGAATGGAAATAGAATGCGACAAAGCGAATTCAAGTTATACAAAAACCAAGCAAACAAGGTGAGACCGATATGATCTGAACGTGATTAAAGGAATCCAAAGATTAAGAAGTTATCTGGAAAGTCGCCAAATTTATCGATCACTGCGAGATTATTTCTCAACGCAGACCGAGCAAAATTCGATGGCTGTATAAAAGACTTGATGTATCATGAGACAACGATAAAGACTTACAGTTATAATAGTATGGAAACAAGGCATACCACCTGTTCCAGCGGTCGATGTCATACAGCTGCATGGTTGTCCAATCCGCATGGCGATACGCAAGCTTGCATACGAGTGCTAGGATGTCGTCCACCAAGTGGGGAGCCATTAACCATCGCCAAACCTGATCATTTGAAGGAGCGCTCTCTAGACTAATCAGTGCGATAAAAGGCCAGTCTGCGATGAGAGACTATTATTCAATTATTTTATAAGTATAATACTACCGGGGACAGTAACTGGGAAAAAGAAATCAGTTCAAACCAATAACACCACTCGCCCTACTCATTAGCATGACACTCCTTCTTTTCACCTTCTCAACATTCTTGTCCCAATTCTCCCCTCTAAGCAATCTCGCAAACTCACCGTTCCTCCTGATTAACTCATCATAACCACCCTGCTCAACGACTTTCCCTTTATCCATCATAATAATCCTTTCAGCCATACTCATCATATCTTTAGAATGCGTGATGATAATCACAGTCATACTCCTACCACCTTGCCTTCTATCCTCAACTAGTAAGTCGCGGACAGTATCACGGATGATTTGAGCGCTTTCAACATCAAGTGCAGAGGTTGCTTCATCGAGAATGAGTACGTTAGGCCGACGAGCAAGAGCACGCGCGATAGCGATACGTTGCGCTTGACCTCCTGAGAGACCCATTCCACCTTCGCCAATCAGAGTGTCGTAGCCTTCGGGAAGACTGGAAATGAAGTCGTGAATTCCTGCTGCGACAGCTGCTGAGCGAACGTTTGCTGCGGTGTTAAGTGGATCGCCTTTGCGCAGGCCGTAAACAATATTTCCCGATATGCTTGTTGGGAAAAGAGTCGGTGTTTGCGATACGATGGTAATGAGATTTCGTAATGTGGGCGTGTGAATTCGCCTGATGTCTCGACTTGCGAGGGTGATTTCGGGGGCTGGATTGGCTTTCTCCGTCTCTGAACTTGTTGTCGTGTACAAGTTGAGTAAGAGAGCTGCGAGGGTAGATTTCCCGGATCCTGATGTGCCAACGAGAGCGACGCAACTACCTGCAGGTATGGTAAGACTGACTTTGTCCAGAACGAGCGCATCCGGCCTGGTGGGGTATCGAAAAGTAACATCGTGGAATGCAATGTCGCCGATATGAGGTACTCGTGCATTTCCGCCGTGTTCGTGAGAGTCACTAGGTAGATCTGCCAGGCGGAGGAGACGTGCAGCCGCCTCTTGAGCCATGTTCATCTGCGGAATTGAGGCGAGAATCATAGTGGCGGTGGAAACACTGAGTAGGACTAGCGTGAAGACTTGCATCACAGCACTGAGAGTTGCTTGACACGAAGACAGGAGTGTGCCCCCGTAGAAGAAGATTAGCGCAATGATGAAGAACATGATCGACTGCGCGAGACCGTAAAACACGCCAACGTAGACGCCCTTGCGAATTCCGGCTTTGAGCACTTCGGTAGCGGCATCATCATGTTTCTTCTGGAAGTACGATTCCAGT
Organism: Tothia fuscella; assembly: GCA_010583015.1. Lineage (NCBI taxonomy): Eukaryota > Fungi > Ascomycota > Dothideomycetes > Venturiales > Cylindrosympodiaceae > Tothia > Tothia fuscella. The sequence continues at coordinate 876,231 of MU007009.1, forward strand.
GTGAGAGATCTTACAGTTTTGATGTTGGTGAAAGTCTCGGTGAAGATCGATCCAGCAAATTCAGTGGCGTTTGCACAGGTTTGCTCCATCACCGAACCGATAGCTGACAGTGCGGCAGTTATTCCCAGCATGATTGGAGTACAGGCGAGCAGTACAAGAGTCAATTTCCAGCAAGTCGCCAAACTCCAGATAGTAGCCATAGAAACCATCACTACCACGATAAGGATAGTGCCAACGAATCGACCTAGGATGTGTTGCATTTCTTCGGCATGGTGATCCAAACACTCTGCCATACGAGATACACTATTCTTCTCCTGGTCAAAGAACTCCCGGGGTTGATCAAGAATCCGATCCAATGCTCTTAGACGTATTTTGCTCACCCAGATCTGCGCAAGAGTCTGTAGTTGCGATTGTTGAATGTAGATTGCGATGCCGTCAAATACTGCGATCCCGAAAATGGCTAGTGAGTATATAAGAGCTTTGTGTTTGCGATCGACTGGATTGTAGAAGGTCGCAAGTAATTTCGAAAAAACGTATGCGAAGAGAGGGGTTGATGCTGCGTATCCAAGTGTGAATATTATACCAATGATTAGAGCCGATCGTTGTCGCCAATCGAAATTGGGCCAGACAGTCAGTAGGATACGCTTGATTGTGTATTCCTCGAGAATTTCGTGAACTCTCGTCACTATGCTCATTTCATCCTCTGCTACTCCCTTCTCAGCCATATCTTGCAGTGCGTCTTCGTCTTCCGCGCTTTCGAGAATTGGTTGATGAATTAGAATTGTCTGCCGCTTAGTCGTTGTGCCTCCAGAAAGTCTGCGCATAGCAATAGTACTCATTCTTTGGCTTGCTCGGTTGAGGCGCGGAAATACGGCAGGCTCTTCGGCAAGACTACGCCCGTTGCGCAAAACCATTTCATCGCTCAGGCTGGAGCGTCTAGTTTCGTCCTCTTCTACGAGTGGGGAGACTCTGGCGGCAGTTGGCATTAGCGACCAGAACGGGGCGACAACTTGGGGTACCCTCATGGCGTCTCGTGATGGTGCAGCACCTAGTCTTTGAGTGAAGAGCGACGGTACATAGGCACTAAATCTGTTTTGTGGCACACCGACTTGGAATAAATCATCTTCCGTTGTGCTACACTCGGAGTCGGTCAAAGAGTGCGTAGAGTATCGCTGATCAAGTTCTTCATTTAAAGGGGAAACGGGTGTTGGTGGTAACGGTTTATTGACATTCGAGCCCTTGCGCTTTGGGCTCTCAGGGACATCTTCCGTAGGATTCATGAAGTCTTGAAAGTATCCTTTCGCTTCAGCAAGACTTTTACGAAAGCCCTCCTGAACGACCTTTCCCTCCTTCATTACATAGAGGAAGTCGTCTGGAAGAATCTGGGAAATGTCGTGAGTAATGATTATGGTGGTCTTGCCACGCCGCCATTTGCGAATGGCAGCCATAACAGCAAGTCGATTGATGTAGTCCAAAGCACTCGTTGATTCGTCCAAGATAAGAACAGGAGGGTCTCGTAATTTGGCGCGCGCAAGTGCCACGCGTTGCCTCTGGCCACCACTGAGAGAAACACCTTTGGTTCCTGCTTTGGTGTCGAATCCATGAGGCATAGATTCGATCGCCTTACGGATGAAAGAAAAATCTGCAGCTTGCTGGATGTCTTCAAAGGCAATGTCTCCAGAGGTCGTCTTTCTCCCACCAAGTGCAATGTTTTCTTTCAGCGTCGTATTGAATAACACACTTTGTTGTTCAACCAGGAGAATGTTTTCGGCTATCCAGTGCGGGTCAATCGTCTCATAGGCAATATCGTCAATACTTATGCTGCCTTCAGTCGGGTGGTAGAATTTCATCACCAATTGTCCTATTGTACTCTTCCCAGATCCACTCTTGCCTATGACAAAGGTTATGTCGCCTGCTGCAAAGAAAAGGCTCACACCACGCAGTACAATTTGATTAGGCCGACTTGGGTAAGAGAATTGAATCTAAAATATATGAGCATGTTTCTGTTCTTGGATTGCAAAACCCACATCTTTTATAGTTATATCACCAATGCAGGTCTCTGGTTTCCGCAGAGCAGTCTCTCTTCGCTGTGTTTCCGCTGTCATCGCTACCATTACAGCACGAAGTTTATGTCCAGCCATCCTGCCTTTTTCCATGGGAATCACCATTGGCATAACTTGCATGATAGCACCGGTCCCCATAATACACGACCAAAATGCTGTGAGAATAGACCCCGGTACTTTGTTGGAGTTCTCAATCAAGGTTGCACCGTACCAAAATCCTTGAACAAACATTGCGAGTGTGATGAATCGCAGAAGAGCTGACTGTAGCGCGTTCCAATTGACTTGGCGGGTGTAGTATTTTTCTGCCTTCCCCAGCAGTCGTGCATACGTCCATAGTTCCGAAGCTTGACCGTTGTAGCACTTCACGGTTTCAATAACTGAAAAAGCACTCATGACATGTTTTGCCGCTTCTGTAAGCTGGCTTATTTGTCGGTCGATGTTTGGCTCGATACGAAAGGACACGATTGGAACCAGAATTGCGATGAGTGGTACTGTCGATATGATCACAAATGTCAGTTTCCAGTTCATGTAGAACGCGAGACCGAGGGAAGCGAATGCTGTTGTAGTCTCTCGAAGGATTAATCCAAGTGAGTAGCCTGTTGCAGTCTGTAATTCGAGTATGAAGCTGCAATCAATTAGCTACGCCTCTTGATGTGCGCCAAAGACCAACCCTTGGATACGTGTGCTCAAAGCAGCCACACCATCTTTTCTCTGATCAAACCATTCGATTTCGCGATCCACAAGCGCGGTGAATATCCTATCCCTTGCACTTCGCGCCTGCAAATCTCCGAATATCGCCCAATTGGCATACAGAATGGCAGAAAATAACCATTGCGCTCCTCCAAGTATCACAAAGTAAATGCAGTAATTGTTCAACTTGTGAGAGAACGTTGCTTTGTCTGATTTCCCTGCGCCAAAGTCTGCGAATACAGTAAACAATTTTCCTATAAGGTAGGACTGGACTGGTACGACAATGCCTACTATGACGGAGCTTGTAAGCGCCAGGAAAAAGACAGGCAGATGCTTCCTTGTCGTGAAGTTAAATAAACCCCACCGCGTTCCACTGGTACTGCCGATCACTCCAGTGGTGGTTGATGGAGTAGCGCTAGGAACCTTGGTAAGCTCTGATGTGATTGATACCTGGCTGCGAGGGCGTCGATGTTGTTTGTTTTGGTTATAGCCGGCTTGAGACTGTCGCGAAGGCGCTTTAACGATTGGTGGTGGGATGCTGATTCGAATACTGTCTGTATTGTTGGAAAAGCCCGTATGACGCTGCGAGCTTGACATGGCTCTGCTTTACAGTGTTCCATTTGATGAGAATGTTGTCGTTGGCGAATTTTGGAGTTGAGGTTTGCAAAAGTAGAGGTTCGGTGCAATCATCTTCAATGGGTTGGCATAATGGATGGGATAAAGCGGTGGGAAATTTATCATGGTAAACAAAGTAAAAAGTTTGGGTTGCCGGAAAACTAGCCACAATGGGATCTTCATCACTTCCTTCGTATTGTTCTCTACATCTGAACGCATTCCTCTGGCGCCGAACTTCGCCACATAAGAAATTTGTAGAGCGGAGGACGCCATTAATCATGTCGTTCGTTATTCTATATTGCGTGTGAAATCATTTTTTTCAATTTCCTGGCCCTCAAACCGCGGCGTGATTGTGATACTCTTCGCTAGTGATTGAGATAGCTGGAAAGACCTGGGCGAGAGTGCGGAGGATAGGTCGATGCGCTATGAAAAAGCCTTTGTGTCGTTCATTTTGCTTCCTCAGGGTGGTTTTGCTCATAGATCCAGTCGTTCAGGCCTTCGCGATTCCTATATGCTATTAAACAAACCCATGCACCATCTAGTAGTAGTCTGCTTACCGAACAATCTCAACAGCATAAAACTGCATACGAACAGCTACATCTTGTTAAAATTTGTTCAAGACGAAATTATGGTGTCAGGCCTACCGAATATTGTCTCTTTCTCTCCATACTCGAACTTTGCGTTGGACCGAAGCATTGTTCCAAAATTATAATCATCTATCTTCTCCTTGTACGCCTCAATGAAGGTCCGCCACCTCTCCTTCCCTGCTTTGCTCTTCATTTCGTCCTCGTTTATTGTAGCTTTGGGATCCAAGTCTGGGAACTCCTTCTTAAAATGCTCATAAATGTCGTCGTCGATCTTGGTCAGACGAAGTTTGGAACCGCGCATTTGCTCGAGGATTTTCCAGTACGTTAGCATCTGCTGGACAGCTATACATATTAGCATAAAGCCCCCATTTATATACTAAGATCGTATCTACCTTTGACAGCAAACTGCTTCTCGATCTATAGGTTTCGTTAGTACGAACAATCACTGTATTCCGAATCGTGGTGGCCTTACATCTTCAAAGTTGTCTGCGCTTTCGGCATCAAACGTGGCTGGAGGAGCTACAGAAGTCATTTTGATTGTATAGCAGGCAAACTCTGTGTAAGAGGTATTTCTTTAGAAGTTTGAGTTCGAATTGTCAGGGTATTTGTACTCCTGCAAGTGGACATGAAATCACTGCTGAGTCATGCGCCCATCTTTACCTCGAAACTCCGACTCGCTTCTCGTCTCATCCATCCACCTCTATTCGCGCTGAAGTTTCTAACTCCCGTCGTGTAATCCTTTTACTAAGCCTGGGTCCCGTGCCATATACGAGAATCGATATACCTATCTTGTGTGAATGGCCGGCCAATGTTCATGCCATGAGTAATAACTCCTCCTACATGAGCTATTGGTCACTATATTTAGTATACCACAATCATTCCAAGATGAAATCACAGCAGTCTAATTATCAGAATGCCATTTCGAATTACACTATGTAGCCGCCATGACGAGAAACAGCACACTTCCTTGTCTCATGACCGAAAAGTCATACACCATATGAAAGCATTGGTGGCACCTACGACCAAATGTTTGATGAATGGGGCAGCTTACCCTCTGCCGACTGGGCGTATACTCTGGCCATACGCTCAGTATCAATTTCCCTGGCAAAAATACGGTCTTGATCACTCCTAGCCTCGACACCAATTGTGTTCTCAGAGGTGAAAATGTTGTTGCTTTACCGTCACTCAATTTCCAATGCGTTATTGCCCTCTTGTGTATCTTCAGGATACCAGCAGCGCTTGAGAATACTGTTCAGTTAGGCAACGCTTCTACGATTGTTCCATTTCTGTATAGCAGTGTGGAGTCTTGATTTTAGTCTAGGTCCACTACTCTGCTTACAGCGAATAGGAAGAACCTCTTTAGGAAAGCTTACGCGACAGGGCTGTAGATATCTGAGCCTGGGGCCCAAGCTCCTGGGCAAGCTCCTCCAAATCGTCATTTTTGGACCCCGCAACACTTCAATGACCACAACGAAAGCTCACTAACAGGACCAAAGGACGACGCGATTACTCATTCGTGGGACCCTTTTGCCATCTGATGCTAACGTATAAAGCGGTTCCTCCTCCACCTTGATTTCAAAATGGCATCCATATTTAAAGCCGCAAGTGCTCGATTACCAGTCAAAAATTTTGTTCAACAGAGTAATTTTCCGCGCATAATTTCCAGATCATACGCCATGGGCTCAGGCGTGCCTCCGGTATGCCAATTTTACACATTTTGCATTGCATATTTGCCTCTAATATGGTATAGCTCGATGATAAATCACTTCTCAAATCGAAAGCATATGTAAATGGACAATGGGTAGACGCAAAATCAGGAAAAACCTTCGAGGTACATGACCCGGCAACACACAAACTCATTGGCACGATGCCCGAGTTTGATAGTGCAGACACTGAAGCAGCTATCTCTGCTGCTGCCGCCGCATTACCTTCATTTCGCAAAACAACAGGACGGGAAAGATCTAGGATGTTACGGAAATGGTATCAACTTATGATGGATAATCAAGAAGACCTTGCGAAGTTGATAACGTGGGAGAACGGGAAGCCAATGGCTGATGCTCGAGGTGAAGTGGCTTACGCTGCTGGATTCTTTGAGTGGTTCTCAGAAGAGGCGCCTAGATTGTATGGGGACACTATTCCTGCTAGTGTTGCTGGCAACAGAGTCTTCACTGTCAAGGAGCCTGTGGGGGTTTGCGGGCTCATCACACCGTGCGTGTAAATCCGTAGAAACATGATGTAGAAGTGCACTAACAAAATAACGCAGGTGGAACTTCCCTGCGGCCATGATAACGCGAAAGATTGGACCTGCCCTAGCTGCAGGATGTACAGTCGTAGCTAAATCTCCAGGCGAGACGCCTTTTACCGCCGCTGCATTAGCAGAACTCGCAGAGCGAGCTGGTATACCCAAGGGTGTGGTTAATATCATCACCGCGCTCGAAAACACACCGCAAGTAGGAGAGACTATCTGCGAATCAGACACAGTTCGAAAGGTCAGCTTTACGGGCAGTACAAGAGTTGGAAAGCTCTTAATGAAGCAGTCGTCATCAACGATGAAAAAGCTTTCGTTTGAGCTAGGAGGGAATGCGCCGTTCATTGTTTTTGATGATGCAGATCTAGAATCCGCTGTCGCAGGAGCCATTGCCTGCAAGTTTAGAAGTTCGGGGCAAACCTGCGTATGCGCAAATCGAATCTACGTGCAAAAGGGTATATACGAGGAATTTGCGAGAGCCTTCACCGAGAAGGTCAAGGGTTTCAAAGTCGGCTATGGTTACGATGAAGGTATAACACACGGTCCCCTCATCCACGAAGCCGCCATCAAAAAAGTAGAATCGCATGTCAAAGATGCAGAATCGCACGGCGGTAAAGTACTCATTGGGGGCCAAAAACTACCAGACTTGGGCTCGAACTTCTTTCAACCGACAGTGATACGAGATATGACTTCCGACATGGCTCTTGCAAAGGAAGAAACGTTCGGACCTGTGGCAGGCTTATTCCCTTTCGACACAGAAGCAGATGTGGTGAAGATGGCGAATGCTTCTGAGGTCGGTTTGGCTGGATACTTCTTTTCCAAGGATCTACAGAGGGTGTATCGAGTTGCGGAAGCTTTGGAGGTTGGCATGATTGGCGTTAATACTGGGCTTATTAGCGATGCCGGAAGTCCGTTCGGCGGTGTGAAGCATTCAGGCCTGGGACGTGAGGGCAGTAAGTATGGCATTGATGAATACATCAATATCAAAACTGTTACTCTAGGTGGTATAGGACCTCTACAAGGCTCATAGTATGGGTTAGAGCCAATAAGGTCAGCATAGCGCGCGGCCAAGGCTACGCCAGCTCGTACTTCTCTGTCTCCTTGCAAGAGTTTGAGGCGTCCAATTGTCGTTTAAGGCATATATATGAGGGTAATGAGGTCCTTCCAGTGACATCTTCTGATTTAAGAGTCAACGGTCAATACAAACGACGATTACCAAGACCATATAAAATTCGAATCATGAACTACAGGTGTGAAACCTGGGACCTCTACTCGCTTGTCAGCGTGCTCAAGTGAAAAACCTGGGAATGCATAATTGAGATGAACCATTGTTTGAAGCATACTCTGTCAAGTTCTTTTTCCTGGGATGAGCTATGCCGGATTCCTCACCTATTACTGCCGGAACCTGGAAGGTACCCAACTATATTTTGACTCGAGTAGTCACGTTTATTCCAAAGTTCAAAACGTTTAGAAACAATTTGAGCTGTCCGGCCTTCGAAAGAGTATGAGGTGCTACGTACGAAAAGAAAATCACTTACGACACCTTCTTTTCGTAGAAGTACGAGGCAGCATAGTGGTCTGCGTGCAAAACTAATTGTACCGTATACAATGCTGGAGGCTCTGAGATCGTCCCGCTTTCGAAGGAAAGACAATGGATCAGCTCCAGTACAACCTATCGAGGACTATTTGCGCTACGAGCAAACAAGCTAGCTGTATTAGCCGTTTCGCATTAGGACTTGCAAGAATGGAGTTGCGGGATCCCACCTGGCTAGTGTAATAAGATAATATTCAACACGACCAGCCTTCTAGATGCCACATACCTATCAATGAGTATTGTTTTCATTTAATTTCACAAGAGCCTCGGGAATCCACGGTAGGATTCCAAAATCAAAAACCCGAGGTCTAAGAACTTTGATGCGCAAGTTGGGCAGTGATGGATTTACGGAAAAAAGGAATCCCGTCGTATTCTCTCACACTTGCTATCCCTGGTCGAATCTCCATCGATGGCAAGCTGGAAAACAGGGTTCAGATAAGAAAGGCAGTGCCATCAAACTCTCCTGTTCCTCAGAGATTCAAACACAGTGGCTGGAGAAGGCGAAGAACGATTCGTGCCCGTGCAGCGCCCAAGATTTTTCCACTTTGAATCAGGGTCAGGCTGAGCCTTCTAAACATATTCTTTACGAAATCTTAGGATCCATTTTCGGAACTCTCCGAACAAATAATAAGAAACCTCTTTCCTTAGCTACATCGTTCAGCCGATATTAGTGTCTCGACGAAGGCAGAATGTGGCTTGATCTAAGCCTAACAAGTGTTTATTATGGAGAAAGATCTGAAGATCAAGAAAACCTACCACTCAGAGCTTCTGCTTCTCAAATCCCTGCATTGGGGCGTGATCTGAAATCAGGGAAAGGGATTGGACCCTGATGGCGCAAGAAGGAATAGCCTCAACAACCGTCAACGCAACGCACCATTTCCTATTTCTGCAGTCTATGCTTGTGAAACGGTCTGACATGCTTCAGCGCAATCCCACGTTACCTTTTCACATTTAACAACAGAGTACAACGAGCACAAAAGTAAACCACCGGCCGCGTCCTTCTCGTCGGCACGCCGCTGATACCTCCGGTGCTTGCAATTCGTTCAATATTTAAATGATCGTTTCGGCTTCGGGTAGGATGCACGTATCTGATCACCATCCGTGTGTGCAGTCTGATCTCGATACCGCTAACAGCCCCCACCGATTCTACGGAACTTTTGGATCTTCGTGTTCGAGTTCATCGCAGACAAGCTACAAGTTATATCACAACAACCAATAACATATTTGCTTTCAATATCTTCCATATGTTACAAGGACCAAGGAATCCAAGATCCTCAGATAAAATATACCGCTTTCATTATTAAACAAATTGAAGCCAAATGACCGTTAGCTTCCGCACAACCCATCTTCCCCGCAGCTTTTTCTCTGATGGTTGACAGGAACGTGACAGGGGGCTTTGATCGCATTAGGTCCCGGGATGAACCTAGTAATCGAATCAAGCTCGGGCGAACGAGCGAAATTGTTCATCTTTTTAGATCTAGAATTGGTATGTGCGTCAAGCGAGTGCTCTCTATAGGCCTACCATGTCCACGCAGGGCACTTAATGTGTGTAAAGTGTTTGGCTACGTTAGGTTAGAACGGGGCGGGCACCTTAGCTGACAGGTCCGGAGGGTATACCCATCGTTCGTGCGCAAGGTCTTTGTGACCTCCTGCTTGCAACCTCTTGCGACCTCTCAATCGTCTCGAGAGCGAGACCGATGGTTGCAATCCAGGACCTTCACCATTTCCTCCGCTCTCTTTGAGCCATCTTCCTCGAAAGATCTTCGCATGTGTTGGTTAACAACAAACATACTATTACCAACATGCGCGAGATACCTATTACTGTGCTGTTGAGCTTTCCGGCCGCGAATTACAAACATCCGAATACCAGGGGACCCGCTTTAACGATTGTCAATAGCATATTTATCACTCTTGTAGTCTTGATCGTCTTATTGAGACTGTACACACGGCTCTTCATTAAGAGGTGGATAGGGATTGATGATGTCTTCATTATCATTGCCACGGTCTTTACAATTGGATTGACTGTTGCAATCATATTAGCAAACGTTAAATACATGTGGTAAGCATTCCGCGATGAGAGACCAAGCTGTTCGTGTTGTAATGAGTACAATTATAGGGATCGGCATATATGGGACATACCCTTAGATCAGATATCCAGTAAGTGCCTCTCGGACGCACCCATAGGCTTACGGAATACCGGATAGTCCATCGCCTAGCATTCTGTTATACGACTATCACGTTAGCCACCATAAGCTAAATTAGCATACTCACGACTTCTAGTATCGGCCAATGTACCTCTATTAGAGTCCATGAGTAAAATCTATTAGTACTAGTATGGCTAAGTGACTGTGGATATTCCAGAATACTACACTCTATCCGGCTACAAGAGAACCCGAGGGATACAAAGCACAAACTAACAGCCCGCTAGGCCTGGGAAAGATTGCTATAGCAGCTAAATGTCTCTTCACGATGGCGACCTTTTTCACACGATGTTCGCTGCTCTCTTTCTACTACCGTTTGGTCCATGACAGCGGCTTGAAAAAGTTCAAGTGGGCGCTTCACGCAGCAGGGATCCTCAATTTCGCTGTAGGCGTTGCGTTCTTAGTCTTATCAGTCTTTCAATGTTGGCAAGTCTGCTCGGAATCACAGAAATTGGACTTGGGGCAATATCTAATTCTGTATAGGCCGATAAGTGCATATTGGAAATTTTCCTTTGTACCACTACATCAATGCTTGGACGAAGGTATATATTCTGCTGTTTGACAACGTACAGTCACTGACGTTCAGGATAGGCAAGGTGACTCTGGCGGCGGGAATTATCAACTGCTTTTTGGATCTATTAATAACAGCCTTACCCATCCCTATGGTCATGAGATTGCAAATGCGCCGACGCCAGCAATTGGGAGTTGTATTTTTATTGAGTCTAGGATTTATAGTGACCATCGCCGGGATCGTGCGGTAGGACAAGCTGAGAGGCAGGAGATCTAGTTCCATTACTAACGCGGCATATCAGGACGTACTACATCTACAAGAGCCTCGTCCTGAGTTACGATGAGACATGGTATGCGTATCCATTGTGGATTTGCGCGGCTGTCGAAGTGGATCTTGCGGTCATATGTGCTTGCGCGCCTGCTCTGCGCCCCTTTCTGGTCATCTATTTTCGGCCACTTATCACTTCCGTCACTGGCACTCGACGAAGCAACAAATACGGCAGCGCGACCAACAGCAAGAAGGCAGGGTATGCTTCCGCGCCATCCGGAGACAATAGTCAGCTCTGGTCAACTGTAGATGATGAAAAAAGCGGAGGGGCATACATTTCCGCAAACCAGATACCGGCTCCGAAGAGAACAATCAGCAAACCAAACCCTGCTTCTTCAAGTCCCCCGGAACGGCTGACTATATTACGGCGGCAGAGTTTTGAGGTATCGCATGAGGACAAGAGATACTTGAGGGAAGAAGAACAACCCATCGGAATGACCATAACATCAACTCCACACGACGATTCGCCCCAGACCACGAATAGATGGCGGCCTCGAGACCGCCCAGAATTTACTCCCCATCCGGGTCTTAACCCTGTGTCACCTCTGGCGGCGAATGAAGCTGGATTCAAGGAGGCTCGTCTTTCTCCCAATCCGGCACGAGGACGAAGTTCTACACAAGGAGCAACACCAAAATATCCAGACGAAGATCAAAGTCTATATTCTTTCTGGCAGTCTGAGACCAGTGAAGACGGCCCTCGGGCGGTTCTGCCACAGATACCAGCTCCAGTCCCACCGAGTTTGCAAGGAGACGGAACTAGGAGGTGGAATATAAAGCGCAGCCTGAGTGAAGACTACGATGCTCATCACGGGATTGAGATGAGAGGCATCCCACGAACAAAATCCTACTCAACCACCGACAGGTCAAAAGAGGGTAATGAAGTGAAAATACCCACACGGTAGTAGCAATGATAATGTGTTTTGACTCAATATTGTTTACCGTGATTTCGTGTTTGAAAATACTCCACTATCTACAAGCCGGCTAGGCCGTTGCCAGAATCCCAACTTACGGGCTATGGGCAATCACACTGAGGTCTTGAAGATTTAGTAAGAAAAAAAAAATAAACTTCAGGACAGTCGAAATGAATTAAGTCGCATCTAGAGATGGTTTGTTATTGAAGAAGACCTCTAAAAGAGCCTCCAAAAACAAAACCCCGCAAGACATACCAGCAAAGCTAGACTAGCTAGCACCAGAGGAAGAAATAGCTTACAGTTGAGGGAACCTCTCGATGGTGGCTAATTGCCGTTTGGGAATAGCTAGACTGACGATGTTCAGTTTAATGGTGGGGTTTCCCAATTAAATATCTTTTACCACTGTGGGTGACGCATTTGTCACAAGGGGTCAAGTAGCAAATTAGTAAATGTTGTTGAACCTTTATTCATCTGCATAACTTTACATTTGGACGGATGCCAAATGCTCTAGGAGAGCTTTAGAGAGGTCAGAGTGTCAACATCAATTATGATGGTCCGGGCCAAGTGATGAGATAAAAACTATTCAGCCGATCTGATAACGTTGAATTGGCGAAGCAGAAAACAAGTTTCCAATTGTGAAAAGTGAGCATTGAGCCAAATTGGGTAACGTATGTGAGAAAACCAAGACGACAACCAAATAGATCAGTGCAACGTACGTAATCAGATCAAGCAGGGAAAGCGGCAAAAGCTGGGGGAAAAGGGGCGGCGTGCAGGAAACCACAAATATCCGCCTAAACGTATAATGTAAACAAGCGTTTACGAACAACAGCAGTACGATGGATAGACATAAGAGTGCTCATCTATAAATCAGGCCGAGACGGCCCGCCTCCATATCCATGAGCGTCTGTGGTGTTGAATAAGGAGGGTATGTCCAGATCTTGATAAGAACGCCGCGCCTATCGGTACCTGCGAGAAAATGTAAGAACATCGTAAGCGACGTCAGGAAGGGAAATAGCGTACGAGGGTGGTGAGCTAGATTATGCCTTCTCCATCCAGCGGCGGCTCCGTCGCCCGTTACACCCTTAACAACCCTCCTCATAGCAGCATCGACGTGAGAGGGCTTGACGGACAACGCAACCAGACCTAGCAAGATGCCTAAATCGCCAAACAACCCTCCGTAGCGTATGTCATCTGTGCGACTCTCATTGGTAGCCTGATTTCGCGATGGAAGGAGCTCGTTGGCCCAGTGTTGATCTGGTCGCTGAGTCTTGAGGCGTTGTTGGTTACCCGTGAAAGATACTTCCGAAGCCCAGTCAACGTTGCGCCATAAGAAGTAGAGAACTGTCCAATCGACAGCATTGCGGTCTGGCTCTTCATCCGAGTCACCCTCTGCATCTTCGTCCGAGTCAGGCTCGATTTCGTCTTGTAGTCCGTTCCCTGAATGATGTTAGTGATGGTCTCAGTCTGGCTTATGCTGCGTCGTAAAATGACCCTTGAGGGTTTTGGCCACACATACCTACTGGCAGGGCCGTGGCATCGTATGGCACCATCCAGAAGAAATCGTGATCGTGGTACATCGAGATGGTCTTGAAGGGAGCCGCTTCCGCCTCAGCAGGAAGTCCGTCAACGTTAGTGGTTACCTCCCCATTGAAGTAATAGAACTTGTCCGTTGTATCACCACTCTTTTTTTGGCTGCCATAGATCTGACGCGGAGGCATCCAAATGCCTGTATAAGGACCTGTGCGAGGTTGTATGAGACGATTTTCTTGCATGCGATTGATCTGGAAAAAGAAGGCTGGCTGTGATGATCATGGTCAGTGAAAGCTGGCAAAGTCCTAGGTAAGGCAAAGTACCGTTCTAGCAACATGCGTGGTAGTGGGTTGTTGCGTGTACGAAGGTGCCCCATAACCACCGCCTTGAGTAAAAGAAGGTCCACTATAAGAGCTTTGGGAGTAGCCTTGCCCAGTATAGGAGCCTTGCCCATAGGGAGAATTGGAATATGCCATAATGACTGTTGCACCTATCGGAGTACTGATCCCTTCGCAGACATGTGCAACTAAGCGGGTACGACTTGACGCCTTGCTGCAGTGGTCAAGTCACTTTTATCGCCTTTTCCTACGATGCGGCTCTTCCACCACCCCCACAGCCATTGTTCATTCAGTGCAGTCAGTTGCTCAGCTGACCATTGTATTCAGGCTTCTGGTTGGCGCCTAAAGGTGGCCAAGCTAACCTAGCAGAGCCGGGATAGAGGGTTTGTGTTGGACAGAAGGTAGATCGCATGGTGGAGCTGGGGTTGGGGATGTAGGCCGGAGGTTGTAGGAGATGCTAAATCAGGGGCGTTGTCGTGATAGGGAGTATGACCCACCAAGAGCAAGTAGTTTTGCTTCTTACGCCTAACAAAATTCCAATCTATTGCTTTAAAAACCGATACCGCTTACCTTGATCTAAAGCCTTATGGGGACCTTGTGACTTGGAGTGTTTTGCTGCGGTTGCTTCCAAGGTAGACATCCCAATGAGCAGCACGCAAATCCACCAAAAGCAAATGAAGCCCAACATAAGTATTATGGAAAGGTGTGTCAGATGTGCAAGTAGGCTGCAGCTTGAGGATGCTTCCAGCCAACTGAATGTAGATTCCAACGAACCACGGCACTCGGCGTAGTTGGGGGTCTGCATAGGCGTCGGACTGACGTGTGCAGCAGAGTGCTTTCTGGCTTCGTGAGCAAGGGCTATGCTCGTTGTCGGCTACTCACGGGAGAGTGGGGGGTCGAGTAGGTCTGGCTGAACGCGAGAAGGAAGCCTGTACTCTGCGAAGTGAAGTCCGTCGATGTGGTTGATGATTACAGGTGTGTATTGCGTGAAGAATGCGGGCCGATCCCCGCAAGTCCATCCCGCTGAGCGTGAAGGGACTTGGGACATTACAGGCGGGTAAACAAAGGCCGAGTGAGCTCATGATAGTAGGATGAGGGCTGTCACTCATCTCGTGAAGAAGATATCATGTGCGTCCATGATGTTCACCCTTCTCCGGAGAAAGGGGCTCCTACACGGCGATCTTTTGCGCTTGGCCGTAAAGATTAGGGTAGTAGGTCGAGGCCAAAGTTGAGCGTGCGTTTCGATCTTCTAAAAGAAGAGCTCCCCCAGCATAGACGTGTTAGACTGAGCGCGACTCTGGGTTAAGTATCTGCCCGATTGCCTTGCTCCAACAGCAAAGTTCAGCTGACCCAATACACGACAACTGACACCAGCGACTGACACCGACTTCTGGGCGCACGAAGGCAATGGTCCACTGGCGTACGCGCACCACACATCTCCGCATATCATCGGCAACTATGCCAACTCCGGTGGTCGAGCTGCTCGAGTGCCACGCAAGGGTAGTCAAAGAACCGTGTGCAAGGCAAACAGCAACGCCGTATGTTCCTCATTGGGTGCGTTCTGACGTATATCTAGTTCTCTCCACATACTCACTGTCAAAACTGGAAACATTTCGCCGGGAGCGGAACAATATGCAATCGGGCGGCTGCAGTTGCCTCAGGGCGATGCGTCAAGGCGGGATGCTTGTGGAAGCTGGCTCCTTCGAGATGCGCACCGGCGCCAACACATTTGCGAGCTGCTGTAATAAGACTTGAAGAGGGGAATAAGAGACATGTTGCGCTAGTCCGTTGAAGGCGGACAGTATTTCATGAACTCTAATTCATGCACTTCTATGTTAGGCTGGGCCAATGCACAAACAATGCAGCATCTTTGGAGTAGTCATGAAGGCATGAGAAGCTGCTTACTATACCTTCGCCAGATAATATGCCCACCTAGGAACTACTTTTCCGATTGCAACATGGCCGGGTGAGATTGTCTCAGGGATAGATACGCACGATCTAGCGAGGGTAGTATGGCATTGAGCCTGATATTCCCGCTACTCCTATTAAAACTGTTGTACTTCAAGGCAGGAGCACGGAAGCCAATTGCAATACAGATACCGTTACACTGACATCTACATTAGGGCGGATGCATCGGCAACTGACCCGACTCGAGAAGCAGAAACACACGCTGGATTCATATGATGTACCTGGCCGGTCCTGGACACAATCTCTTTTGAGCCGGTCCAAGTGGTCAATCGGAAGCAGCACCAACAAGTCATTCGCCTACAATTTGAACAGACACAACTCTGGACAAAGACTAGACATTCGTATGAACGGTGCGTTGGCAGTTTGAATCCAGATTTATGAGCAGAAAGATGGTGTCTGCACTTGCCTCATGGTAAGCTATTAGCGCGAGTTAAGTGTGCTCGACAAGTTCCCAAAGAGCCAATGCAAACAACATTGTTGCAACAGTTCAGGCATAGATGGTTCGTATTTCCACGGAGTACTTTCGTTAGTTTCAGGGCCGTAGGCTTCCCGTGGTGTCGCCGAGGCAGAGGTTATGGCGGCTCTGTTCACAATGCAGACGCCTCGATTAACAGTTACTATCACCATCTCCAATAGGGAGTGCTAAGCGGCTGCATCCCGCTAAGATGATCCAACCACTATGGGCCCGGCGGCCCATACCGTTCGTCCCGGGCCACGAAACGAGGCAATGGGTCGGCGGATCAGGCAACCGGTGGAATTTCTTCAATTCATCCTTCATGATTTTTGCTGCTGATCATTATTTAGAAACTCTCTTTGACGAGAAGTTCTCTTTCTCTCGGGTCCATTCATTTGGTTTAACGCTCACGACCTTCTCTCACAGCTACAACAGTCTAACAATTCGTTTTCGACTGGTCTGAGTCGCGGCAGAGATGCCAGCAATCTACCCCTTATCTGGATCGGGCTAGAGTCGCATCTTTTTGTACGCAAGATCAAACAATTCCGGTCGATGTAAGCGAAGAAAAGCGCGCTGGCCGCAAGTTTGGACACATGTCGACGTGAGTTGTCCCGGTGCGGCGGACACGCTGGCGTCAGCTGCCGACCCGACGCTTGTGCAGAGCTTACACAACAGTTAGCGGTTGGTCGGCAGTAACAAATGGTACGAGAGAGAAATAACAGCGGCTGTATCGGAAAGAATGAATCTCTCGCGATGCACGGCAACGAAGCAGGTTATTCCGTCTCTCGTGGTGGGGTTGGTGTGAGCTAGCATACCATTACATCGGGTATGGGACTACTTGACGTAGAGTAGAAGTGTGGGCTTGGATAAGCTGAGACGTAGACCCTCCATAGAAAGTTAAGTAGAATAGCTTAATTAGATAGTATTTTAGAGATGAAGTTGAAGACGTACCAGGAATCGTAACTGTCGAACCAGTGAACAGGGAGTGAAATTTGATGAACAGGAGTTTGGCGCCTCAGGGTGATTAGGCATACTCCGTAGACTGGCCACGTGACTAAGCTAATTCTTCTTTGGGAATTTTCCAAAAAATATTTCTCTATTGAAAAACAGTTATCAATTGTGGAAAAAATAACAGTGACAGAAACTGATCCGTCATGGCAACCAGAAAACCAGTTCACACAATTGTCTTAGACGCTGGCCCCATAATCCGTGGCGAACCAAGCATATCTTCATTACTCCAGCAATGCGAGCAAGTGGTTTCCACACCAGCTGTGATATCAGAAATTAGGGACGAAGCCACCAGATCACGCCTTACCACATCTCTCTTACCATTTCTTACTTTGAGAAATCCAAAACCAGATTCTGTGAAGACCATTACTGAATTTTCGAGGAAGACGGGAGATTTGGCAGTGTTAAGCAGGGTGGATATTCAACTTCTGGCGCTGAGTTACGAGATCGAGTGTGAGAGAAATGGTGGAAATTGGAGACTAAGGAGTACGCTGGGGCAGAAGAGGACCAATGGACCACCGCCAAAGGTTGAAGAAGAGAAAAATGAAGCAGATGAGGTCTCAACTGGGGAGCAAACTATTAGCAGTACTGCAGAAGGTTCGGGTGCTGATACTGTTCACGAGCCCAGGATTTCGGAGTCGCAGTCAGACACGAATGCTGAGGTTACGGCTACAGATGCCTCAACTCTCCACGTGAAATCGCCAACACCAGAGGAGTCAACTACTGAAGAACCAGCATCTGAACGCCCAGCTAGATCATGGTCTTCTGTTGCTATAGAAATATCTTCGACGGCTCCCACTTATCCAGCAGAACACCCACCATCAGCAGAGCCTCTCAGGGCACCTGAGCAGCCCGAGACCGAGCCAACTTCAGTAGATGACCTCACGCAGCAACTTGAAAATGCACAAATTTCAGAACCAAGCGAGGAGGAAGCTGGTTCAGACGGCTCCGATTCCGAAGGCTGGATCACGCCAGCAAATCTCAAGAAACAGCAAGCCAAAGATGCAGCTTCGGCAACGGCAGCAGTGCCAGAACCAAAGAGCATCCAAGTTGTAAGAATTATATTCTGAATTCACAATCATCATTCATTAACATGAATAACAGGCGACAATCACTGGAGATTTTGCAATGCAAAACGTTCTCCTACAAATGAATCTTAACTTGCTATCTACATCACTGCACCGTGTACGCCACATTAAAACATTCGTACTTCGCTGCCACGCCTGCTTCAACGTCGTTCGGGACATGACGAAGCAGTTTTGCCCTCGCTGCGGCAAACCAACATTAACACGAGTATCATGCTCCACCAATCAAAATGGCGATTTCACCATGCATCTCAAGAAAAACATGCAATGGAATAAACGAGGTGATAAGTACAGTATACCTAAGCCCGTTGCAGGTGCGTCGAACAGAAAAGTCAGGGGTGGTGGTAAGGATTCCTGGGGTGCTGGTTTGATTCTTGCGGAGGATCAGAAGGAGTTTACCAAGGCGGTTACGGAGGAGAAGAGGGCGAAGTATAGGGATTTGATGGATGAGGATTACTTGCCTGGGATTTTGACTGGGGACAGGATGAGAGCTGGTGGAAAGCCCAAAGTTGGAGCGGGGAGGAACGTCAATTCTAAGAAGCGGTAGAGAAGAATAGCAAGCGAAGCTTGTACGCTTGTTGAAGGTTTCAGTAGCTCGGGATGGCTTCCATACAAAGACTCAGATGATAGTGAGAAAACCATAAATACTCAATAGCTTGAGCTTCTGGATGTCGTTCGAATACTGCCTGCTTAGTAAGGATATACTCCGCATGCGCACATCATATCAATGGTTGTCTTTCTGAACAGGCGAAAAGCTTGACACCACCAATATCCCATTCAAAACTCCTTCGTGCGCCATAACTCCCGAACCCTTCCCTTGAACCCTTGTCGCATCACTTCTTTGGCTCGGCTATCCAGTCTTTAGCATACTATACATATCCTTGTCCGGAAATTTACTTACGCTGCTGGGTAAGTAGCAGACCATATCGCTTCTTCAACGTGACTCGGTGCCTGTGATACTCCTGTCAGCATCCCCACATCACCAGCCAAAGATAGCACAATATTATAGCTTACCTCGAGTACTTGTCATCGGGAGAAAATCGTGCTGGATGTGCTGATTTTGTGACTTCTTCTTCGACCATCTTTTTTAATGTGTAGACACGCTTGCCTTCGTCGTTGAGGGTGAACATGAGATGCATGCTATTCGGTGTTAGCTTCCATATTTGCGTAGAAATATATTGGCTTACACTGCGGTATTGTTTTTGTATTCTAGGTAGTTGTGAATATGTTAAGGTATAACTGTGCAATGGTATTTCGCGCTCCTTGAGAAAATGCTGGAGTTGGAGTAAGAAAATTTCTGGCCAATCGGAGTGTGGCTGGCTCCTCCGCTTTCACCCCTGCAAGGCGTTGAAGTGGACAACTAAGTTCACTCCAACCCGTTGTTCATTCTTTCTACATTTCACAGGAACAGCCAGTTCACCATGTATTCTCTCCAACGAAGTCTAATCGTCCTCCTAGGACTCCTCATAGCTTCCTCAACAGCATTCCAATTCTTCGAGCAAATGTTTGGAGGAGGCCAGCAGCAACAGCGTGAACCGCAGAATGTTGCTAGCGATTCAAATTGGTATAGGGAGAATTATGATGCCGGTATGCTGATACACTTCTTGTACACACTATCTTCGATTATTGATGTTGCGAATAGCTTACTGCACGAATTACCTCTGCCCTGGCACCTTATCCTGTGTCCACTTCCCACATCACTGCCCATGCGCTTTCCCAGACACCGAAGACAAAGTGGAATTGTCAGAGGGCATTGCCATTTGTGCTAGCAAAGGTGGTTGGAAGGGCGGGGAGACTCTGAGGAAGATTGAGCTGGCTAGGAAGGGATTGTTGTGAACATGCGGAGAGGATGTTGTAAAGATCGAATGGGATTACGTGGAGTTTCATGGGCATTGGATTAGCGACCGTGATTTCGGTTTGAGAAAATTAAACGATCGTGATTGTTTACGATGAGTTAAACTTCTCACAACTGGAGATTGTAGAAATTCGAGCTGCGCACGTGGCATGGACGGCGAGAATTGGTAGTTTGGCTCTCCAGCAGTATCAAGTACGAAATGAATTTGACTACAACAACAATATCCTAGTAAAGTAATCCTTTCACTTTGCTTTTTACCCCTCCGTTTGTGTGATTGATCTGTTGTTGCGGATGAGCTGGTGTGTGAGGCTGGCTGCGCTGTCTGAACTCAACTCACCTTGCCGTCAACAACACCACAACACCCACCTTACCCATATATTTTCTGCTGCCGATCTCTTCTCATCTTTTCACCCTGGCCCCTCCTTTATTTTCTCGCTCTCATCTTCTCGAATGGTTGTGTACTGTGGCTTTACCTTCAATATTTCATGTTCGCCTGCCAAGCATTTTTTACTATTCATATTGGACCCGCTCACAGCAGTAACATAACCGAGTCTCCGTGGCTCAGGGGTTAAAAAACCAAATTCTATGATCTCTAGATTTCCGCATTGTCGAAGCCTTAGTACGCTAACACCTTCCAATGTACGCGAGGATTTAAGGGGGGTATGGAAGGCGGTTTCCAGCTTCCAACTCAGTTGGGACTATGGTTTTTGCGTGTTAAGAATTGTGTTTGCTGTTCAACTCTTGGTGGTGCTGTCACGAACCTTTTCCCTTTTTTTTTTTCATGCTCCATTTCAGGTGCCTGAACTGCGCCTGCTATCTGTTACGCACTATCTTATCTTGGTTATTTAGCTTCTTCATAATCTGAAGCCAATTCCTTATGTTATGTTTTTGCCCCGGGTTTGGACTTATTTACTGTGGTTGTGGCTGAAGTGGTTAAAATTGAGCACGTCGCGGATACCACGTCCGCAATCTCCAGTCACGATCGCTTACAATCTTGACTACATCCTAGACAACTCGAGTTCTATCATATCATCTCATAACTCGTTCAGCATACTCACAGCTCCCGGTACTCGCCTACAGTTATCGCAAGAGGCAATGCCATTGTATTTAGCTGTCACTACCTATACAATCCTCACATCTAGCGTACCTAGCGAAGACTATTTTCACTTCATTAGCTCAACATCTTTCCTCGACATTTTTCGTGATACAATGCAGTCGCCTAGTTTGAAGCGCCACAATAGTAACAAATCATCTCGCCGCCATAGAGTACATTCCTATTGTGCTACTGAAAGCCCACCAAAGGTTGAATAGCATGAAATATTTCTATTGTCCTCAAATTCTCACATAAAACTTCTTCCACTCCCTCTCCTTCCACTCCGCCTTCATAAACCATCTCTTCTCGAAAATTCGCGCTTTTCGAGATTTTCGTACTACTACCACCAGCAGTCTAGAAGATCTGGCGTGGGAACGCCAAGTCTACGAATTGTTTTTGGAAGTTCCGAATGGGGTTAGTGGAGATGTATATATTGGTATTATGGAGGAATTTAGAAAGATGGGATTGGGGGTAGTGAAGGGCGTAGTTGGGGGTGTGAGCGGTAAGCTTTTCATTTTTCTCTTTACATTGATCTATTTAATGATCTTCAACCATCACTGTACCCATCTCCAGACAGTCTAGCTAGATTTACTATACTAACATATTATCCTACCAGAGAAAGAGCATACCAACGGCCAAAAGCGACTCTACGGCCTCATCCACCCGAAGAAGGAATCGCGCAGCCAGCGTCGCCGAAAGATGCGCCAAGAGGAGGAAGTTGCCAAATCGGGACAAATGTTGCAAAGTCCGCCTAGTGCCGCCATGGAGTCGTTGAATACGGGTGCGTTTGCGATGAATAACCCCCGGTTTGAAGTTGCGGTTCGTGCGGGTAAGGAGGTCGAGGTTGAGGGCGAGGGGATGGATGAAGAGATGGACGATGAGATGGAAGATGTGGAATATTGAACATTGCTGGAATCCAAGCATCAGGATTCAATTTGGAATATCTAAATTACTTTGAATGGATTCATGAATCCCAGCAATTTGAGCAGACCTAAGCAAAGGAAGCTATGAGCATAATGAAAGAAAATGGCGTTCTTGTTATCATTCCCCATAACCTGAAGTCCCAGCAATACGGCCGATTCAAAGATCCCTATTGGCCTCCCTCTTCTTCTGCTGCTGCCTCTTGACTTTCCTGATAAAAGCATTCCCAGCCCCCTTCTTCAACTCCTTATTCCTATTCTTATTCTGTTCCTGATACGCCATATTCGCCCCACCAGAAAATTCACTGAGCGTAGCACCACTCCTATCATACCTCGCACCCTTCTTCTTCTTCGCGCCTCCACGGCCGGGATGATCCCTGACTGTACCCCAATCAATATCACCCTCATTAACTTCGTCCGATTGTTTATCGATGAGGACTTTAGTCAGAAGTTCGACACGGTCCTTTAGGGTTGTGAAAGCCAGGTTGGGGAGTTGGTCTATGCCTTGGAGGTGGGTTATCACTTTGAAGGCGTAGCCTTGGTCTACGAGGAAGGCTTGACGTTTGGAGGAGTAAAACATTTCTTGCGTGTCTTTGCTGACGAGGGAGTAGAAGAATGCGTTGAAGCCTTCGTCGTTGCGGCGTTTGGCTCGGAGGATGCGACCGAGTCGTTGAGCTTCTTGACGCCGAGAACCGTAATGACTTGATATTTGAATGAGACAAGTTGCCTCGGGGAGATCGAGTGAAGTGTCGCCGATTTTGGAAAGGAACATTGTATTGATGCTGGGGTTGTATCTGAAGTTTTCTAGGATTTGTTGTCGTTCCGCTTGAGGTGTGCCGCCGTAGATGAAGACTTTCCCAAGCTTTTGAGCGAATCGTTCGAGGGCGTAGACATTGTCGCTGAATACGATGACTTTGTCGCCACGTTTTTCATGATACTCTATCAAGAATTGAGCGGCTTGAAATTTACGTGGATTCATCGTCGATAGCAAGTTCTTCATGTTGACTTCTTTCTGATCGAGATATTTGTCGTAGAATTCGGGAGTCATCGGACACCAGACTTCGGCGCATTGTACTCGTGCAATATGCCCCTGCTCACTGAGTTCTTGCCAGTTTGCTTCATAGAGTTTTGGCCCGATGAGGAAGTTCAAGTGATCGATCTTGTCATCTTCACGAAGGAGTGTTGCAGTGAGGCCAAGTTTGGCATGGGCTTTCACCTTGTATGTGACTCGCTTGAAGGTATCTGCTGGAGCTACGTGCACCTCGTCGAGAATCATGAGACCCCATTCGCGACTCTGGATGAAATCGAGGACTTTCTTTGTATCGTGAGCATACGTAGGCTTGCCATTCTTGTCCATCCGATTCATAGCCATCATGTTGTAGGTAGAGATGATGATTCCAGTGTTTCCCGAAAATTGGTCCTTGTGTTCGGCTGTGAATACAGCAATGTCGTTAGGGTTCACATTGGACCATCTCAGAAACTCATCTCGCCACTGGTTGACAGACATGGCGCTGGTGCAAAGAACAATAACTCCTTTCTTGACTGTGCATGCCGCAGTGATACCAACCAAAGTCTTGCCAGCTCCGCAAGGCAACACAATGATGCCACTTCGTGCTCGACCATTTCCGAACATCTTGCTGAGAGCTTGTTCTTGGTAAGGACGGATCTGTGCCGCTGGTTTGAGATCAATTTCAAGGTTGGCGTTGACAAAGTCGTTCCGGAAGTCGTACTCCTCTGTGAGGGGATACTCGATAGCTTTGCAACGCTCTCGGACTTGTTGTATCGATTCAGGTAGCACCTCGAATGCATGTACCTGATCTGGCTGATCGTCCTCGTCGTCCTCATTCAACAGCGTAGCAGTCATGTCCTCAGCCCCTCTCGCCATATCTCCTTCGTTCTCATCTTGCTGCGCACCCTGTTGCGGTGCTACTTGCTTGGCGCCCGCAGCCATCTTTGTACCGGGAATGTACAGTGAGCCCATGGTTGGTGCCGATTCGACAGTAAAGTCATCGGTGTCGCTCACACGGTATTGTCGGATTTCTGGATCTCTAAGTAGCGTTTGCAAAACGACAGGATCCGAGCTTTCGACCCAGAATTTATTCTGCTTCAGCACGAGTCTAGCTCTACCATATGATTTCGTCGAGTCGATAATGAAATCTTTGAGGTCCGCAGGGAGTGGTGTCTTAGAGAAGAACTCCAAGCGAGAGATGATGTCGTTCACTGTTAATCCCACAGAGACTGCAGCATACAAACTATTTGTTGTTATAGTATACTCATGTATGCGCGAGACTCTTGATTGAGGCTCAGCTATATTAATCAAGAATCGTTCAGCTTCCTTGAAGGTAGGCGCAAAGCTCTCCATGATTACACTGCGGTCGATGGGACTAATCCACAGGGGGCGTTCAGCATGGTCCGGCTTCAAGTCTAGGTTGCCAAAGTCGGTGGAAACATGTCCAACATTCTCAACTCTCTTTCGGAACAGTGTTGATACGGGGTCATTCATGCCCAGCTTCTTCGCTGTATCACGCTTTGGCGCTCCAAACTTCTGTACCAGGCGCATGTCCGCATCGTCTTCACTCATGTTTTCATCCTCGTCATAATCATCGTCGCTGCTCAAGTTCGAGGCACTCGCGGGGGTGGCAAGACCTGATGCAATGCGCTTCGATGGTAGTGATGCGCCATCTGATGCTTTCCGTTTGGGAGGCATTCTCAGAGCGATTTACGAGATGGAGAGGTGAAGGTCGAGTGGTTGTAGGCAATGTAAGTGCTCGCGGAGTGAACATGAAAGTCCTCCGCCGCAAGTCTCGTTATGGTTAGTTGAGGTTGTCACGATAGATTCGGCACGAGCTTATGGTATTTCGACCTTGGTGAGATATTCTAAGATGATGGCAGGTACTTCAGTGCCCCACCGACGTGAGGTTGACCGCCGAAGAAGAGAAAGAAAGAGAGAGGCGATTATAACCGGCGTAACATGCACAGATGGATGACTCAAAGGCACCAAGGCAACAAGGACAAAGATGTGGCGCAGCCTTATTCAGCCACCCGCCGTCACCTTAATCTGGAGACAACGAAGACGTGTATAACACGACAAATTGAAAGACGATCAATTCTCCAAATGCGATAGGGTGTCTCCAACCCTGTTGCTTTCATGAGCGGTATAACACCATAGCCCAAACTCAACAATGGGTGCCTCAGATTCAAAACTAGTGTTCAAGCAAGGCATCTTCCGGCTACAGGAGCAGAAAGCAATAGCAGCAGATGACCAATACTGGACAGGAGTAAGTCGTGAAACTACCGTTGTGAAAGCTAATATGCTGATAATGTATCCATAGTTCTGGGAGTTACCAGAGTCGGCCGAAGATATCTTCACTCTCTTCTCACCAACGGACATACGACGAACAAGGGACAATGCGCTTGAGAATCTGGAGACGCTCATACTAGTCATAACATCTAGATTATGCATATTACGAAACCATCCTTCATTTCCGGATCCTGAGATTGCACCAGAAAAGGATGCTCTCAACTGTATACGAGTCCTCACTAGAATATTACCCTACATCTACGAACAGGACAGTCTAGCTGCTTGGGAAGAGAAGTTCTTCTGGGGCGCGGGGAGAAAAAGGAATAGAAAGAATAAGTTTTCGAAGAGCGAAGTGCTGTTCGATGGTTCTGCCTCTGAAGACGCACCTCCAGAAGAGGAAGCTGGATTTGAGGAAGCAAAGCCCTTGGCCGAGGAGCTCCTAGACACATTGGTCGATCTTCTATTCTTTTCAGAATTCACCCTACCTCGTGCTCCGCCAGATAAACCAAAGGTCAATTATTCAATATGGCAGACGGGTGTAGGATGTCATACTCCAATCAGTTCTACCAAAGAATACGAGAACAATCGCACTGAGGTACTACGCCTCTTGCTTGTCATGTGTGGAAGGGCCATGTATATGACACCGAATATCCTCCCAGTCACCGGAATCCGTGCTATCACATACCTCACCACTTGCTCCGACAAGCAAATCGTCCTCTCTACCCTCTGCTCACTCCTCAATACCACTCTCAAGTACAACCCAGCTTCATGGAAGGTGCCATACGACCACATAGTCTTCAAGGATAATAAACAGACTCTGGCGACGTACTGCTTGCAATTACTGCTTGTATTGGTCCTATACCCCGTGCCAGAAGGTCCAAATGGAGTGGCACCCAAGAATTTCTTTCGACATTTTCTTGGTCGATTACACAGGCCGCAAGATTTTCAATTCTTGGTTGACGGCATGACCAGGATAATAAACCAGCCTGTGAGTGAGATCAAACACATTTTGTGCTGGTAAATGTGCTCTGCTAATTGCGAGCCAAGTTGCAAGCCAGCTCCTCATATCTGCCTGGAAGCAAGCAATCTATAGCATGGGCACCAGAGATGCTCATGCTATTCTGGGAAGCCCTTCAATGCAACAAGCGCTTCCGTTCATTCATCATTGATACTGAAAGGGCTCATGACTTTGCAATTCTAGTCTTGTTTTATGCATTAGATCAGAAAAGCGACCCGTCGAAGCAAGGCCTTGTCCGCATGTGTGCTTTCATACTCCAAACGATGAGCGTAGAGCCGAACTTTGGCAAGAGCCTAAACCAGCGCTTCGAGGGGCAAGAGACTTTACCTATGAGCATCAGAATTCAAAACTTCCACGGCACATATACCGACTATCTTATCACAGTAAGCCTTGGAACCATTTCAAGCGCAACCGATCGTTAATATCATGAGTAGTCCATTTACACCTTACTTACCACCAGCAAGGGCAAGCATGAAGCTATATATCCCGCTCTGCTCGCTATCATCAACAACATCGCACCTTACGTAGAAAATCTTGGCCGAGCAACAAGCTCCAAGATTATGAATCTCTTTGCCTCAATGTCATCTCCAACATTTCTACTTGCAAACGACACCAATCACACTCTATTGCAGTCTCTACTCGAAGCTATGAACGCTATCGTTGAGCACCAATTCAGCAGTGAGTTCTTTGACGTGGATCTGGATTACGCAAGCTAATGATTCAGAAAATCCAAATCTCATCTACGCCATCCTGCGGTCCAAAAAGCGCTTCCAAGCTCTGCGCGAGTTCACACTAGAGGGCGGCCAGGAAGAGATAGAACGTCTCAACCAACAACGAAAAGAACAAGCAGAAGCTGCATCAATAAGAGGTGCACACCGAACAAACTCAATGGACAGCACAAGGAGTCCCGTTAGCTCTCGAGCACCAAATCTAAGTGACGTCCCTGAAGAGCACAGCGCCTTCGCCATTGGCGATGACGACGATTCCGACAATGAAGGAAATACACCTACCTCACCTCAGATGAGGTCCTCGAGAGCCGAGTTCCGGTCTGTGAATAGTTCGAGGGCTGCATCGGTATCGTCTTCTACAGCGGACGAGTCTGTTCCTCTGCAATTGCGGGGAATGTCCGAAAAGGCGAGAGGGAAGATGCCCGTTGGTGCACCGTCTTTCTCTAGAACAAATAGTATATCGAGCTTGCATAGTCTTACTCCGACTATAACCAACAATGGCGGCGGCTTCCAGCCCTCTTCCGAATGGGTGAGTTTTGTTAAAAGGACTTCCGTCACGAACGCTAAATTAATACTACTTCTAGATCGAAAGCTGGCAACCCGAACTCCCCCTCCACACAATCTTGACCCTGATAACAGAACTGGCACCACAAGTTCCCACGCCAGAGACGTCCGCCAGCCCAGGCTCCGAAAACGTAGCCTCCGCCCTCGCCTCCATCCGCCGCGCCCAGGTCAATTCAATAGAAACAAGCGCAATCCGCGTTCACCTATTCGAATGGTCTCCCCTTTCCTTAGGATGGTACGAGTCCCTCCTCTGGGGATTCATCTTCACTAGCGAAATGCTTGTCACGAAGGGGACGGCGGGCGTGTGGAATGGAACTGCTGTGAAGTTGTTTCGGGTGCAGGAGATGGCTGCTGCGACGCCGAGTCTGCTTGCGCCGAGGGGGGCGGTGGACGCGGTGGGGAGTACTATTGTTAATAGGATTGGGAGTTTGAATTTACGGGGTGCGGGTGGGGGGAGTAACGCTGGTGGTAGGAATGCTAGTGGGACGCAGCCTAGCGTTAGGGATGTGTGAATTGGAATTCTTAATGGGTTTGGAATCCTTTTGGCATGGTTAAAAGACACTATGTCTGCCATGCGGGTGTTCTTGGAGCGCGCATTTGCGATATAAACACTTTTTGTACGTTGAGAAATGGGAGTGGAGAACTTATTGATAATGACTTTGAATCGCCTACCGTCGTTTCATATGGCTCCTGCCCGGATCCGTGAGCACTCGCTGTGGATTTTAGATATATAAAACTAGGGTCAAGATACACACGGCTTCTGTGCGCTTATTGCCTCAGGGGTAGGAGACCGGGAGGCAGCGGGCCAAGACGATATTAGACATATCATCAGATCAATTTGCCGTTGTCCGCCCCCCTGCTACAACATCAGAACTTCCACATAAGAGAGTCGAGTTGAGCATGAGATCGATGCATAACGAGCTTTTGCTTGAAAACCTGAGACTCCAAAGACTCGCCCCACGTAGATCTGGTTCAAACAGCCAGCGGCTATGGACATCAGACCTCAATCCCAACGTCAGATATGATTGCAAAGGCTTGACCACACCATCCACCTCAAAACAATAATATTCAATGCTATATGCACCTCACCAACAAGTCAAACAAATCTAATGCATCAGCAGAGCCGCCCACCTCACCCATCAACCCAGCAAAAGCCTTAGGACACGACCCCATCACGCTCGCGATGCCGTCGTGATAAAATCGCGATACCTTGCCTGCGCGCACACCTGCATATACGTCCCGTCTCCAGCAAAAGCTCAAAGCGCCAGAACAAATGAATCCTGTTGGCATTGAGCAGTAGCACTGACGTTGTGTAATGAATCGCTGTGGATCTAGATGAGGTTTGGGGATAGTTCATGTGGGTTGATAGGTTTGGACGCGTCGGAAATGGAGGCACCCCTGTTGGACGCGAGAATCCTTGATTGGGAAACGGGCTTGGCGAAGTGGTGAATATCATCTCCCTTTCTTCCCCCTCAGGCGGTTCTTCTTCTTCTTTTTGGGTCAGGCAGGTTCTTCTACTTTGAATATCTAATTCTGACGGTCCAAATACGTGCTTGTTCTATTGAGCATACATTCTCTTCAGTGTTGGAATTGAGTCGGCTTTTGTTTACCTCCTTTGTTTTTCGTCTGGTATCTATGTCAACACGACTCGGCAAATCACGAACAGAACCGCGTCGGGGATTGCATATCTTCACGACTATTTCACGACAAGGCCTTGACCATTATCTTAATTGTCCTCTCGAACCAGTCCAGCCCGACGTTACTCACGAAGCTATACACCAAAATGACATCTTTCATTCGCCTTCGTCAGCCTTTCGGCATCCTCGACGAGTCACGCCTACAGACCTTGGGAAGCATCAAAAATCGCCAAAATGGTAAGAAACTCCCATACCAAACGCTCAATTGACCTTCGCTCTATTGTTTGTAAACACCAATTCTCACATTGTTGTCAATATAGCAATTCCCACCTTTGACAAGCTCACCCCAAGCAAAGATTCCGGCAAGCCAGGAAACAAACGTCGCCACTCTCCACCTGCTGAAGAATTCGACTCCGAAAATGTCGACCCCAATATTCTGCACTCGAAGCGCTCCAAGGTATCAGATGGCACCCCACACAAGGCCTCGAAATTCTCCCTTGTCGATTCCATCTCCGTCCTACAGCAATCGTCACTCAACACACCATCCAACACGCCCAACAATGCATCCTTAAAGCGAAAGCAACTCTCTCTTTCTGTACCAGCTCCTACCAACAAGACTCCCATTGCTCATAGTCGTGGTTCGCCAAAGCATAAACGCGTTGGTATCTTGTCTAAGCAACGTCGATTCTCTTCTTCACCTTTCCGCCGCGTGGATCCTCCTTCTTACAACGCAGGTGGTGCGAGCACTGGTCTTCCTTTCTCCATTGACGCAGCATTGAGCGGTACCATCTCCTCCTACAAGCCCGCACAACCTGAAGTAGCAGCGCCAATGCCCGCCCCCGAACCACTCACCGAGAAACCCATGCCAAAGACTTGGTTCTTCGAGATCCACGAAGACACTCCCGAAGAGGAAGCGGCCAACCTGATGGAACACTCCGCCGCTACCCTCGACATCTCCTCTGACGACGACTGCGAATCACGTCGCCTCAAAACCGAACTCGAGCGCGGGAAAGAAAATATCCCCCCACCTGATTGGGTTGCCCAAACGCGTGCTTCTCGTCCCACTGCAGCTATACCTGTTCACAAAGGTGTATCACGCAAGAAAAAACTCGCTGCTGCTATTGCTTTGGCTGATGCCATGCTAGAAGATCGTTCTGCTCTTGGAGCTCTTACTGCTGAAGACTTTTATCCCGAGGGTCTGGATGAGCATTCCGCGGAGATTGTCGATTCGCCTGTCAAACAAATGCCTACTACCATTGCGGAGGGGAGTACTTTCGACTTCGCTGTGCCTGCACTGCCGGCGAAAACAAGCGATGCGCCTGTGGATTCCCAAGCTGATATCGTTATTCGCCCCGATTCCCCCGTCGCATCCGACTCCTAAATAAGTCTCTGACTCCCCTTACTTCTCTCATCATTATCACATCACGTTGCTGGCTATGTACGACTTGGTCACTGGAACCGGGAGTGGAGCCTGGCGTTTATGACTCTTGTTTGAATACTCTCATTGTCTGGAAATGGGTACGGAATACTTTATGGTGGTAACGATTACTTCATGGCGTGTGGACGGGTCAGGGTGTTGGATTTTTGATACGGGATTTACTCCTGCTGCTTTCGTGGATTGTTTTCCTGTTGCTTTACTCCTAATACCCTTCCTTGTCTTTACCTATGCATATATCTAGGGTTTGAAATGCCAAAAGTTCGTCATATGTGTGTTTCCAGCTTTCCGTGTAATCTTTAGCCCTCGTTCACTGGTTTGAATGAGCATCGGAATTCGTGATGTTTTTAAGAAGATTACTATTGGGGGAACGGCCAAGCATTCGCCCGATCAGAGTGGGACGACGACAAACTCCATCGGCTCAACCTCAACTCTGATCCTCGATTTATTCACGACAATCTCTTTATATTTCCTGCCATGACTACATATTCAATCAAGCATTTCTATGAACCAACTCCATAATTTCATTCGAATCAAGGACTAGACCATATGGGAGCCAAAGGCGAAGCATCGCGCCTATGGATGGCAAACCAACTTCAAATACTCACGGAATCCGACCAGACTGCAATACGTAAACAGACCCTTACGTCTTACAATTTGCTCTCAAATAGGAGTAATTTAGCAGGTGGGTGAGATGGGGCGGTTACGCGCTTATCAAACGGCGTTTGCAGTGTCCGTCATAGGAGTATAAATCTTGTGCTACTCCGTCGAGAGGCATGCTGTCATATTTGCTTGAACGTCTGAATCCAAGAAAACTCATAATGGAACCCTAAAATCCGGCTTTTCTAAGGTTATAAGAATATCTAAGCCGCTATACCGCAAAGTCGTTCTCTTAAAGAGGAAGTTGAGCTCCGGCAACAGCGCAACAAAAGCGGTGGTACCCCACTGTCTATTCATATAAGGCAGCAATTGGCAATAAGGGCTGAGTATCTAGGTATCGTCGTCTTTCCAGTCGTAGCCCTGAATTGGCTGTGCACGTGAGGCCTCCCGTTTGGTTTACTTTATTTCGTTCATATTCCAAGTCAACTAAACCTTTGAGTTTCCTTCAACAACACACTTCGTGGAATTCGAAACTAACTATAAGTCGCAATGTGTCGCTGCTGGCCAATTTCCGAAATGACTCTTGAGGAGCCTCCCAAGCACAGAAAGAAGAAGGTCAAGAAAAGAGTAACGTGGTACACACCAACCCAGCCAAACGTACAGGTCAGTCAACTGCCATTTCTTCTCTACTGTTCAATTTCAAATCATCACCTTCTGAGGGTGTGACCCGCCGCTGACGCTATTGTTTGATGCCTGAAAAAGTCTCTCGTCATACCCCTCCTTCGCTCCTTCTTCACAACTTCATTCACAGCCTACCTTTTCCTCCCGTCACTTCATCACAACCAACCTCTCAACATCACTCCCGTCACATCATTAAATCCTCTACTCTCGAATCATCTTCTCACCTCCACCTCGTCAAAATGGTAATGTTCAGAGACTGGGTCGCCCAGCAAAACGCTGGACAAAACCAGAATGCTGCACCCCAGCCATTTGAGAACAAACCAGTCACATACATCTATCACGCTCGCAAAAATGGCGACCCAGCACCGCCACTCCACGTTGAAGCCCCAAAGCCCGCTGTGCCGGTCACTCAATCATACTGGCCGTATCCTCAGTACTATCCAACACCATATACTTACATGCAGTATCCGCAGTACTACCCAGTCGCCGCGCCAGCTGCACCACCACCCGCACCAGCTCCGCCAGCCCCAGCTCCGATCTACTACCCACAACCACAGCCAGCTTACTACCCTTATCCGACCGGCTACTACCCACCAGCTCCCCCAGCTCCAGCGCTAGCAGCCGCGCCAAAGAAGTATGACTGGTGGGGCCGTACCCGTGACGAAGTCCTCCACGACAACCAGGTCGCTGCGGCCGCCACAGGTGGCAACGATGCGCACCAGTGGGCACCACAAGGAGTCGCTGATGACACCATGTTCCATGTGCTAGAGAAAGATGGCGTCTCACAGACTCTTTATCCAATTGGCACCATCAAGAGCCTCAAGGGTTACTGGAATACACACAACGGTGTCTTGTACTTCGTGCGCAACAAAGACTAAATGATTCTGTGAGTGATCCCATGGTTTCATATGATAGCAACTCTCTAACGACGTTAGACCTACCTGACTCCTTGAGGGTCCATCCAGATTGTGAAAAAACAGAATGTGAATATGGAAAACCTGATGAGTTTGCGAATAGCGGAGATTGCATGCAAGGCGTTTGGAACTCTGAAAATGACTTTGCGATTCGAGTGCTTCTCATGGCATGTGAGATGTGAACATGGGACATGCCCTATCTCCTCGATCTTTGCTCGACGAGCCTCTTTACCTTGCCATTTTTGCAAAGGCAAGACTATTCATAAGAGGCATTTGACTTTCCAATTTGTTCCAAAAGGGAGTGGTTCAAGATATCTGGGTACGTAGTCTCTCTAATTTGATTCGAGATTTTGGAGCCTGAACCTATGCGCATGATTTGATCCATTGAGAATACATAGTATGAGCCTCCTAATCGATCGCTCTGGGTTATTGCTAAATTCTTTCGACATGGCAACGATGCCCCTTTTTACGCTTGTCCTGCTTCATTTTCAAGTGTTCGGATTGCAGTGTTAAGTGATGAGGTGCGTAACCATCCAGCATTTCTCAAAGACATAATATTTTGTTTGATGCCATCATCTAACGTGGACATTATTTCTCTTCTAGATACCGATCTCGGAGGCAGCCTCTGCTCTTCCTTATCATCGTCAAGAAAGAAGCCAAAATCCTTTCCATTCCCTTCTTTCCATTCCCTTGCAGGCTCTGAAGATGGCGGGCTCGCATCTGATTTGCCTCCTGTAACTTCCGTCTTCATATTCACCGTACCAAACGACATTGACTTTTCATGGCCTCTACCGAGCTCGTGATAGGGAAATCCACTGGAGCTAGGTGATGCATTTGAGCTGTTACTTGAACTGATCGCTCGACGAGTACGATATTGTCCTTGTGGGAATGAGAAAGTCTGGCTAAATTTTCTCTCTTCGAGGCTGAACCCCTTGTGTAATCTCTTCCGCTATTTGAGACTTTGCTGGAAACTCTGCGGAAGAACTTCTTGAAGATGAATACAAGAGAGGGTGCGCAAGCACATATGATTGCCAAGTTACTCTCTGCTATACCTGCGGCAATGGCAGGGTACGCGAGCCATGGTTTGTCGATCTCGTCACCTAAGATACGACTTTGGTAGACTGCGCGGACAATTCCCGCCACGGCCGCGCTGTATGTGAGTTAGTCTTTGATCATTGTAGACTATTAAGGTACTTGCAGTAAGCCCAGACTGAAGACAACCAGCAAACCGACACGCTGTCGCTTGTTCATTTGCAACTGCCACAACAGCGATGCAGGCAGAACCAGGGCATAAACATCGGTGACCACACTGAGACTAACTCCAGTCTTGCTACAACAATTTGCGTCGTCTTCGACTGGCATTTGGCGTTGCTTGCATCGTACTTGGGATTCACGACGTCCCAAAATGCGTGCATCGGAATGCAGACTGTGAGTGTGAAAATGCTGACTGTCAAGGTGTAGAGCAATACGAAAGCAATGCCAAACCATAGCGCATGACGAAACATTGGTGTGTAAGTGCCACGGACTAGCCTTCGATAGAAAAGGAAGGTACTGAGTTTGGTGAAGGCCAGGTTCCAGTTGAGTAGAAATCCTTCAATCAAGGCAACCTGGGGTTAAACCTATCGGAAAGAAGAGCTTCATAACGATATGAGTGGTTTACCATTATACCCTTCGCAGCCTCTTCAGGTCTCATATCCCAAACATGTTTATTCAGCCCAAATTTATAACATCCTACGCAATACATCATCAACTAATCATCGCCTCAGAATCAAATTTGGCACAGCAACGTACCAATTGTCACAAGGATGATAGAAGCAGAAGCTATAGCCCAAGCGATAGCAATCAAAACATCATCCAACCCGAATGCATCGTTCCGTCGAATTCTCGACAGCAGCCTGGTCCCCACAAGGGTGGTAGTAACGATTCCAATGGGAATAGCGTACGCCGGCATCCATTCTTGCGTGTTATGTGATGAATCCTCTGGAGTCGCGGCGAAAGGTCCTTGTGGGCCAAATGGCGATACATGGAGGGTCGTCATTTTGGCATTTACGCCGTGAGTTTGCGCTCAGGAAAATGAAAATGGCGGACATAATGAGGTTGAGATGGAAAAGCGGCAATTTTGTGTATATCGTATTGGAATACCAGAACCAGCCATGCCTCCGCTAAGCCCTGCCCTGTCTTCATTATCCTCATATAGATTCTAGGGCTGTCCTCCAATGATATGACATATCCCTGATTCAGATGCATTGACAAACAATAAAAAATGGTTTCCGCTGCCCGCACAATATTAACGCGTTGGACGATCTTGTTTTTTTGTTTTGATGTGTGAATTTGTTCACTTTTGACATTTCACAACTGCTCATCGTGACAAAGCCACAGCCATTGTGGCCTCATTGTTATCTGGCATCAATAAGGCCATAATTTGTGCATTGATTTCTGTCAAAAGACTCCCTTCGATGCGGGGAAGCCTGTCAGCCTTGTCTGTTCTACAGTAAAGCTTCTTTGAGTAATGGCAGGGGCTGTCACCCATTGGTAAATGCCCCCTTGCAAGGGTCAACCAATGACAGCAAAACCTTAACAAAACTTACAGGGATAGGAATCCTTCGCCTCCCAGAAGAGGGAGGTGGCTATCATGCAAAAGGAGAGGTGCATAACGGGCTGAATATTTAGAAAAAGGATCAATACGGTTTCTGTCTTCATGCAGTATCTGTCACTATCTGACCATTAGCTAGCCCATAAATTGTTGGAACTCACAGTCTAGAAGCACTTGAATATGCGACGCTGAGCATGCAAGCCAGCTAATCGTCAACACAAATGACTAAATAGGCTTCGTAAAGAGCGGAACGCCTCTTTAGTCATTTGCGTTGACGGTTAATTGGTTTCTTGCTTCCTTCTCATATATCATTTCCCATCTCCATGGATATATCAGCCGTTGAAATGTACCTTCCGCGATTAAGCGGCGTGGTTCTACAATACCCTCCCACATCTGGTGGTTTAGCTTCGAATTCTTACATGGGCTATTTGGACGTTTGTACAACGTGGCAAGCGATTTTAGACTTCAAGCCCCACGGGCACTAACCACTGGATGTGAAAGGAGACTGTAGCTGTGGTGACAGGGTCTGGTAAGGCTGAAAAGCGAACTGCTCGGAATTGCATTTGATTGTTTACTTTTCAGAGGTGAAAAACGTGGGTGTATAATAGGATGTTGGATTCCAGGACCAGACCCAAATGTACGAAGAGACTCTCAGTCTTTTATGATACGGTCCTTTACATGGCTCGAATAAATTCTTGTTTGGGAAACTAATGTTCTGCGTGCCCACACGCTGCTTCTCTTCGGAACTCCTCCATGGCGTTGTCATAATTTCGCACATTGGTGTTGCATCTCGGGCAGACCTATTCATTCAATCGTTACTGTCT
Organism: Tothia fuscella; assembly: GCA_010583015.1. Taxonomy (NCBI): domain Eukaryota; kingdom Fungi; phylum Ascomycota; class Dothideomycetes; order Venturiales; family Cylindrosympodiaceae; genus Tothia; species Tothia fuscella. The sequence continues at coordinate 912,524 of MU007009.1, forward strand.
ATGCTGGTGTCAAGTTGGCCTGAATAACAGGGTCAATAGTGATGATAATGATGTCCCTCAATTGAGGGGAAAAAGGCCCGATAACTTCGTGCAGTCCCGTTGGTCTAATCACGAAATGCAGACTAAGCCCCTGGAAAAGATGACTGCCAGTCCGGTGCTTGCAATGCAATATCGACCCATATAATAGCGGTAGATCTGCTTGAAATCGCGGGTCCTTTAATACTGAATACAACGAAAACAACTTGGTTACACGTAAACACAAAGTTCAGGACGAAGTTAAGTCAGCAGAGATCGAAGACTCCCCTAGCACTCGATTATGCCTGTTCGTAGCTATGCTGACAGCGACGTTCGATCTCACAGTCAATTTTAAAAGGAGACATCCGTTTTTGAGCTTCTGAATTCGTCTGTACGACTCTACGCAGTTGCGTGGTTGGGGATATGGCTCTAATAATTCCGGCGGCGTGAAGAACTCAAACAGCTCCCCAGGTCGTCTAATCCAGCTCTAGGTCCTGGTGGAATATATGGTATTTCTATGGGCGCGTCTAATGAGACTATCGAGAGTCGTGATGGACCTGAAGGGAGTAGCAAGCATGGTGCCTCCTCAGGGACAAGACAGGTCGAATACCACGTCAGCTTCGATAGCATTGGTGGTCTATTAGGGGAACGGCTGTAGGGAATGATGTCGCTGGATGGTAAGCGCCCGTCCCGTGTCGAGATGACGGGGAATGTTCCCTGTCCTGTTCTGGATTAGCGTCCAACTACCACTCTCGACTACGTGAACTCACAGCCACCACTTTAGAAAACCATTTCGTCGCTTTTCCTAATATATATAAGACATGGTCTGGCACGTACACTACTGATCCTATAGTATTAAGGAGCCTCTTGAATGCCCAGCTCTCTTCCCCAGATCTGCAATAGCACTTCTACCATGAAGTGGTGGACTTACCTTGTACCCCGAACGAGTGAGGAACCGGCCCTTCCGTTCAACCGTATGTTCGAAAGCTGCAGGAGTTCCAGCGTTAGGGCCTGTGATTCTGGAATAGGGCAATATGAGTAATGAGAAAATCTGGAACTAGTCGACAAATAGAGGCAGAAACCTTTCTTTCTCTTTCTCTTGAGCTGTGAGAATTGATTAATATGTAAATATTTTATGGGCAGTCACTTGTCTCTCGTTTCGTACTGTTCGATCTACGCTCTTTCTTTTCATTCTCTTGACAGTCAAATTCGAAATTGCAAAGGATGAGGACCACAATCATACTGCCGATATGCTTTGCATCTCTAGCATTGGCCGTACCTACGATCACTGTGGAGAGACGGCAACAAGGTAGCATGATGTCTACACTCATTGGTATGATACCAGCTTCGTACAAAGTAGCTCCGTCGAAGGTCGTAGAGATGAAGCCTAAACTAAGGGCTGGGGCAACAAGAAAAATCGCAAGATATGGCCCATTTACTTTACCAGCTAACAAGGTAATTGACTTGTCTCTTTCTCAGATGAGATTCCTTGCTCATCGATTGTAGGATACCCGAGCAAAACCTGCAGAGGGTGGACATAGCCATGGTGGAGGAGGCTCGTCAGAAATGGGCAGTATGGGCGGGATGGGTGCTGCACCAAAAACCGTTGGACAACCAACAGCGTGGGATGCGGCGTTACAGGCATGGAACACACTCACAGCACAAAAGCCCATGGATCCCAATGGCTTTTCCACGATGAAGATGCTCCAACAAGGTGCCATGTGCACCGACTGCACGGTTCTGGCTGGGAAAATGAGTGTTATTTTCGAGAACGGGACGCAAGCGAATGTGGGAAGTGGAGTGTATCTTCATCACGCTGTTGCCATTGACCTGAGCAAGACACAAACGGGGTTCGTAACGTTGTGCCCTCCTGCGCTGGTGGGTGGGCGGGAGTTGAAAGGCTCAGGGCCCAATGTGTTTATTGGGGGTGCTGTTGTAAGTCCCACTTTATCTGCTTACATTCAAATGCCTATATTTACTTTCTGTCAGGATGATTTCACACAGCTGTATACCACACCGGATGGTCAGTTTAAGAGTGGATACTACATCAAAGACAATCAATTCATGATGCAAGCCGAAATGATCAACTACAGGTCAGAGGAACAGCAAGTTTACGTGCAAACGGATTTGGAATATGTGCAAGGCAAAATCGGAGGAGATGCGCAGCAAGGTGTCCTCAGTGTCATCGGTATGGGGCTTTATAAACCTAACGAGCCGCTTCCAAGTTAACAATATCACCCACAGGCTGCGACGGCAACCTCGGCCCATGGAAACCAGCAAAAAACTCCACTGGCGAGGTCGGCACAGACGGCTTTCAAGTACTCCAAGATGGCCATATCATTCTCGCTCGCGGGCACATGCACGACGGCGGCACTGGAGTAAACATGTACGTAAATGGAAAGCTCTACTGCACTAGCAAGGCGATATATGGAGGGCCTGGTGGCACTATTACCGTCGATGGTAAGACGTGGCAGTCCATTGCTACGATGACGGAATGTAATGATCCTATTCCTGTGAAGAAGGGTGATAAGCTTAAGATTGAGGCGACGTATGACACGAAGGAGCATCCGTTGAGGGAGTCGCATGGGGTGGAGCAGGAGACAATGGGGATTATGACCATGGTTTTTTCGCCTTTGGAATGAGGGGTCAGGGAGGTTATGATATAGATGAAGTACAGTGAGAAATGTACACATTGAAAGGGTTATGATTGAAAGCATGCAAATTATGTTACATTCGTGGTAGTGGTATTACTTGCTTTGGCGGCGTTTTCTCATCTGACTATCATGCAATATGAGTACAACCCTACAATTCCTCTTCCTCTTCCTCCATCTCCTCATCCTCATCATCGTCCACATCATCATCAGTCTCCTCACTATCCTCCTCCTCCACAACATACCCAAACCTCCCCGCACAATCCTCAAGCCTCCTCTGCAACTCCCCAACCAATTTCTCCAACACAGACACCGATGCCCCATCCGACAGTATCGGCACCGCCGTCCCAGCTATCACTGCATCCACAGCAACCCCCAGATTATATCCAATTCTCCCATCCTCGCGATACTCCTCCTTTATATCCTTCTCCCAGTACTTGTACACACGGTACTTGGAGTGGAGGATAGCTTCCATGGCTAGAGCGTCTACGAAGGGCATACCTCTGTTGCACCCAAAGGAAGGTTGGTGCCGCTTGGAGACTTTCTCTGCGCGAGGTTTGGCGATGAGTCGCTAGCACGGCACCCACGGAGAGTCGGCAGGGAAAACCATGAACGGCAAGCTGTACGAAATGGGGGCAAACCTCATTTTCGTTCGTAGGCTGGCGATGATGGTGGGTCCACTGGCAGACACTATGCTCCGTGGAGGGGCAAGGATTGCGGCCTCGCAAATATCTGGGGCTTCGTGCGTTAGGATGGGTGTGCTTCCCACGAGGATTATCTCGCAGGTGTCACCTGCCGCTTTCAGAAGCTGACCGATCTTCTTGCTTTTAAGCAGATCCATTGCTGCTTTGGGGTGCGCAGTGACCTGCTCGAGGTACTTCCAGCACTTGTCGCCCCAGGTATCTTCATCTCTAATGATGCGACGGTTATAATCGTCATGCTGGAAGAGTTGATCCTGTGGGACATTTCTGGTGGCTTGGTGTTGATAGGTTGGCTTCCTCCATCCAGTTGCCATGTCTGGTAGGTCGAGGATGCCAAAGTCAGGAATTTGCCACAGGTACAATTGGATCACCTTGTTCATGTCCTCCTTTTGGTGGAGGAACTGCGCAAAGTGCCATTGTAGGCGCTATAATGGTACATCTGGTGAGTGGTCCGATCAGAGGGGAGGATTTGGCAGCAGCTTAGCAGCATCGACAGCTGCTACTGCTCGACGAAGCCAAGTCAAACGGATGTGAATGAACATGTGAATCACTTCGATGACATCCGAATCCATAACCGCCAGCTTGGAGAGCAACACGCGCGTTTGCCATCGCTTGCGATAATGGCACTACAAGGTCAATGTCCCCGTTGGCAGCCCCATCCTCATTCAGCCGCCACCACTCTTCGTGCAAAGCCATCGCAAAGCCCAGACACCTCGCTTGAAACTCTCGGCGGGACAAAAGACCCAGCACCGAGATTTCATCCCTGAGAGTGCGAGGATTTGCAATTTGGGGAGGTTTTGTATCAAAGTAATCGACGAAGGAGGAATGCAAATCACCAAATTCAAGTCGAAACTTGAACTCTTCGAAAGTCATGCTGAGGGTGTACGCCATGAAGACGTCTTGATAAACCCGCTTCATGGCACCACGGAACTCGTGGCAGCACTTGAAAAGGCCTATCAGGTTCTCAACATGCTGGTTGAAACCACGGTTCACTGGCCCAGGCGTGCTAAACTCTTCGCACCAAAGATAGGTCTTGCTGTCAACAAATGGGACGATTTCGAGCAAGAGATTCGCACCATCCCAGGCAGGAGTATGTGTAGCCGCGAATAAAGCGGGAAAGGGACCTCGCTGCTTCGACTCCTTATGCCATCCAGTGATGACTGTTTCGTATGGTTTGCGCGCGAGGAGCAGCGCGAAGTTGCGGAGTGGATTCGTCACGTTAGGCCAGTACTCCATGATGCTGCCGTGATTCCCTTTGGCAGAAGATTCGAACTCTCCATCGTTGTGGAATTCGACTTTGCTGAGCTTGTGGTAGAAGGAGGAAGTTATATTTATATCCCGCTGGGCGGCGGCATCTTGTGCTGGAGTTATAGGTGGGTTGAGATCGCTGGACTCAGGATCACTGGACTCTGCTGCGGCTGAATCGCTGGACTCTTCGACTTGATCAACTGGATCTTCGTTGGCATCATCTTGATCTTCGTCATCATCATCTGGATCCTCATCGTCGTCTTCTGAATCCTCATCATCGTCTTCTGAATTCTCATCATCATCTGGGTCTCTATTGATTACGGATCGCTCCAAGGAAGGAGCGTCAGAGGAAGCGTCTTCTTGTTCGTTGGTGATGGTATAATTGGTTGCAAAGAGGGCCTCGTCGGTATTTGTATCCGTGGCGCCTGAATTGCTATCCACTTGCTCGGATGTAGGCTGATATACGTCTTGTGCCTCTTATTGGTTGGCATTGGCAGATGAAGAAGCCATTGGGGCCATTTGGTTGCTGTTTTTGGAGGTGGTGGAGTCCATTGCAGTAAATGTGAGCTTGAGTGTGAATGTAGGTGTGATGTGGAAGAAGATCTGGTGCTATTGACACTCTCGAGTGACGAAAATATCTTGAGCAGCTGGATTGTAGAAGCTGTTGCTAGAGGGAGGTTGGTGAACTCTGACAAAGGCAGCTGATGCGAGGCGGAGGTTTGTGAAATTTGCAATTGCAAAAAAGCAATGCTCTGAGTACGGTGCCTGTGATATGAAATGGGAAGTTGATAAGGAGGAGCAATTGAGTATAGAGAGATAGCTTGATCTTGATGTGAAGTAAGAAAAAGGAAGGCTTTGAATAAGAAAAAATGTTGTGTACTGTGAGTGCGTGTTGGTGTGTCGGAGAAGGAAAGTTAGAGAGGGTGAAACTTTCGATTATGAAGGGTATTATGAAGGGCATTGTGGGACTTGTTGGGCTGCTCAAACATAGTATTTCCACAATGCAGGAGGATAGTTAGGTGGACAATTTTTGACATGCTGGGATCCTTGAGAAGTATGACTTGAATGAGCAAAGCCAGGGTTAAGCTATGGACATGCTACCACTCATTACCTCATCTCATAGGTTCTACGTTCTGCAAGGTTGGATTGAGTTAGTGATGCAGTTGTACACATACCTATCGTACAATATCATGAACCATCTTTGCGTTAAAGTTGATTTCTCCCCACCGTAATCACAATCACGACCTCGTAATGTGCCCACCTCACTTTTCTTTTGCAAACCCCCCTCACCCACGACTCCTGTTGGAACTCCACCTCTGAACAGCGAACTCCCTAATCTTGTACCTCCTCAACAACAAACCTATATCCTTCCCCTCTTCCGCAACACCACCCTCCATCGGCGGCGGCACATCAACATACACCAACACCAAAGTCTTCACCACAGCCGTCTGCACGCGGTTGACTTGATGGAACCAATGCCAGTTATACTGTGCTCGGTGTTTCTCCACCTTGGCCTTCCGATTTGGAGTCTCATACCAGTACGCATGCGTATATGAGGGAATGATGATTAGAGCGAAGGCTGCGTGCGTGAACGCCGGACCACGCTGGTAGAGCATATAATCCACGGCGAATTTGATACCGTCACGGACAACCCAGCCTAGAGAGCGGAAGTGATGGTAAATGACATAACTGAGGAGGAACTGGTCATCTGGCTTGAGGTCCTCCACACGAGCTGGGGGAAAATATGAATTCTGGCGGAAGAGTTGGAGAAGAGCAGATTGGTCTTTGATGAGTTTGTTGGTTTTGCCGTCGATGATTTCGAGGGAACCAAGCGCGTATGATAGGAAGAATGCTTCTTCTCGAGAGATGTGGAGATGTTCTTGGTTGACTAGGGCTGCAGCCTCAGCCTCTTGCTCAGGGGTAAGTTGTTGGCGCTCGACTGCAACGATCCGGCCTGATTTTGTTGTACCGATTTCTTGCGTCCCATTCGCAGTAATCGCAGTTTCCATTTCTAGCATTAAAGTATCTTCTGCCATTTCCTCTTTCTTAACCACTTTGAGTGGTGAACCAGCTTCTTTTCGTTTCTGTGCCTCGATAGCCTCACGTTCAAGCCTCGCTCTTTCCCTCTTGAAATTCTCTCTGGTTCTCCGTCTCTGCTCCGTCACCTGTTCTGCGGTCAAACCTTCAGCTAGTCCAAGTCTCTTCTTTTGCTGGTCAAGCCAATTGGGCTCACTACGACTAAGGAGGCCCTTTCCGAAAAACCCTTGCTCCCATAGTGCTCGCACTGTTGCAGGATCAGTCACGTGCACTGATCTGGTTGCTTTGTCAAAGTATCCTTGGTATAGCTTTTCGGGGTGAGATTTCCTCGGAAGAAGATAGTCCTTAACCAGGACGTACGTGATATGTACTAGAGAAAGGGGATTCTGTGGCGCATAGAACGGCAGTGGGTATACATTCAGCGGCAGAGGCTTGGAATGGATCTGATTGTAATTTGGCCGGATTGGGACTCGTCGCTGGGGTTGACCTTCCAAAGGCTGACCATGCGACATTTTCGCCGAATCTGCTGTCGATGGCGAAGAGAACAAGCTCTTTGACGATGACCACAAAAGATCCATGTTAGCTCCTGCCACGGGTTAGCTGATGGTTCAGGCTATTGGAGAACGCTGCAGTTCAGGATTGGAAAAATGAGCTGTTCTCAATTTGTTTGAACTCGATAAGAAGAAACTCTGCTTTCGAAGAACACCAATAGCAAGAGCTGCGTATAGGAATTTGAATGAAAGGAAGGCTAAGGTTTAAAAAAAGAATGAGAGAAAGCAAAGAACTCACGAGCTATGATATTGCTGGTTAATGAGAAGAAAGAAGTGAAGACTGGTGAAGTGAAGACTGGTGAAGAGAAGTTCAAATCAAAGTCTGATCACCTCTTATGCCGGTAGACCCCTCCTAATGACTGAGTCAACCACGTTCAGTCGGGAGCACACCACAGTCAACCGAATTACCTCTGGGTAAGACTTCAGGCTATCAGGCTTGTGCTCTGGCTTTGGAACAAGTCAAGAGAATATTGAGTGTTTTGTTGTGTTTCTCACGGAGTTTAGATGGAAGTGCAGAAAAATGGTTGGTGGTTTGATTTTACGTCGGCGGCCTCGAACAGGGGTCTACGAAAGTGCAACCCACTTGCGGCTCTGGAGACGAAACAGCTTCATTACTGTAATCATCATATCAAAATGATAAGAACATCACGGTGGGCCGTAAGGCTTGCTAAACCACCCAAAAATACTTCAGTACGGACAGCGTCAAGTAGTCGCCCTCCAAAATCACACTCTTTGCAGTATCAACCAAAAGCTTTTCGCCCCACCACCAACTCTCGACTCATTCCCACCTCATCGCGGCACAATGCATCCCAATCCAACCAGTTAGAGAAGACATCAGAACAAGCGACCAAAGCCGAAGCCTTAAGTACAGCCCTCCTCCAAACAGCCCAAAGCGAAGACAATGACCTCCTCACCCCCGTCTCCATTCCCAAAGACCCATATGGCATACTCCAAGATTCCCACCCGGCAATGGGTATCCTCGCCAATTCCTCCATCATCATACGAAGACAACTGGAAATGATGAACGTATTCCTCGGTTTCGAACAAGCAAATCGATATGTCATAATGGATCCGCAGGGGAATACAATTGGATATCTTGCGGAAATGGATCATGGTGTTGGTAAAGCGGTTGCGAGACAGGCGTTTAAGACACATAGAAGTTTTACGACACATGTTTTTGATAGGGAGGAGAGGGAGGTGCTTAGGTTTCATAGACCGTTTGCGTGGATATCTTCGCGGATTAGGGTGTATGATGCTGTTAATCGCGATGAGAATGCTGTTCCGGAGACTTCGACGGCTTTACAGGGTACGAGTGTGGGATTAGCAGCACAAACTCAGCTTTCTAGTCTACCTTTGTCGGAGATGCGCATTATTGGCGAGGCACAGCAGCAGTGGGCACCACTACGGAGGAAGTATAATCTATTCTTACACCGAGAAACGTCAGATCATCCGGATACGAAAGACGCGGAATTGAAACAGTGGGCTTACTGCGACGAACCATTCCTATCGTGGGATTTCTCCCTCCTTGCAGCGGACAAAACGCTCATCGGTTCTGTAAATCGCAGTTTCAGTGGCTTTGCACGCGAAATATTCACAGATACTGGGGTGTATGCATTAAGGATGGATGCCGCGGGTCTTGCACAAGAACCGAATCATCTCATATCACAGACAGGCAAAGATGGGACGAGTACAGATGTTGCGACTACATCGCCTGGGATGACGTTAGATCAACGTGCGGTTATGCTTGCCACGGCCGTGAGTATCGACTTCGACTACTTCAGTCGACATAGCAGCTCGTCACCCATGGGAATCATGCCTCTATGGCTTCCCTGGGGAGGTGGTGCAGCAGAAGCCGGTGCGGCTGGTGCCGCTGGCGTGGGTGCCGCTGAGGGCGCTACAGGTGTAGCGGGAGAAGTCGCTGGTGCTGCTAGAAATACTGCAATTGGAGAGGGTGCTATTACTGGCGCGGGGACTATGGCTGGATATGAAGCTATGAAGGGTTGGCAGGGTGGTGCTAATTCCAACCGTCCTGATGATGCTTCGCCTCAGGCTCCGGCTGAACCTTGGTCTGGTGGTGATCAGCCTCAGCAAACGGGTACGGGAGATGAGGAGGATGTGTGGGGTCAGTGGGGTGGTAATGATCAACAAAGTGGTAGTGGTAGTGGGGATGGATTTGGAGGGGGTTCATCGGGAGGTGGTGGTGGAGGAGATGGAGGGAGCTGGTTCGATGATTTCCTCTAAAGAGAACATCGTCTGTCACTTCTAATGATGGTATGAAACATGACTTGGACTTTGGACACAAAAAGGCAGTGTACGAATATTGTTATAGTAGGTGTGGCAGTTTGCTTAGCTGCGTTCTGAGCGTGTGTTTCAAGCAACTTGTAGATGTAATAGCTATAGAATACACACTCCTCTACTCATATTTTTGCATATACTGAATCATGGTTTTGTAACACTGGCCCTCCGGGGTACATCAAGTGAATGATAACAATCGTTCTCGCAGACCGGGACATGTGGAAAGTTTCCCAATCGGCGCTAGCGTCATGGTCTTTGATAACATGCACAACCGTCATACATCGTGACTGTCTTTAACTCACTATACATACTCAACAGAATACAGTACAACCGAGCTCTTCATACCGCGAACATTTACAAGCATCAACTAATACTCGCCAACTTTTTCACAGATACATCCCAATATTACAACAACAGCAAAAACCCCCCACCTTCAAACCCACTCGCACCCCTCAACTGTACTTTTCCCACCATCTCCCCCAGGCCACTGACACACCAGCACATAAATACACAACAATGTCAGCAGTAGCATCCAAACGTCTCGGAACCGAATACAAAAATCTCACAAATGACCCACCAGAAGGCATAACCGCAGGCCCCGCAAACGAAGATGACATGTTCATCTGGGAGGCACTGATCCAAGGACCGGAGGGCACACCCTTTGAAGGTGGTGTATTTCCTGCGGAATTGAAGTTTCCGAGGGATTATCCCCTAGCGCCGCCGACTATGAAGTTTACGTGTGATATGTGGCATCCTAATGGTATGTTCTACTCCCACCCCTCCCCCTTCCCTACCTCAACACCTTAACCCTTCCCTCCGCACTTCCCGCCCTTCATTTCATAGAAGTTCTAGACTAATACAATGTTGAAATAGTATACCCCAATGGTATGGTATGCATAAGTATATTACACGCCCCCGGTGATGATCAATTCGGATACGAGAAAGCGAGCGAGAGGTGGAGTCCTATACAATCAGTGGAGAAGATACTTATTTCTGTTATGAGTATGTTGGCGGAACCGAATGATGAGTCTCCGGCGAATGTGGATGCCGCGAGGATGTGGAGGGAGAGGAGGGAGGAGTATGAGAAGATTGTGAGGATGAATGTTAGGAAGGGGTTGGGGCTGTGAGGGTGATCTTGCTTGCTTGGCTGGGTTATGCTATACGTGGATGTGGCTAATACCCCGTGGATTCATTTTTGTATGTGTAGAGGGCGAGGAGGTAGGGCAGGGTCAATGTGGTGGGTTCACTAGACCAGAGAGGATTCTGTACGAGGAATGTGCCGATTCCTCGACAGAACATACAGTGATAAAAGCTAAGTACTGCCTCCACCAGAGATTCGATACCGCGATAAGTGGCGTCGAGAACCATAGCTCAGAATCGCAGTCCAAAATTCAACCAGCGCCCCTTTCATACCTATACTTTATATAATCGAGTCTCTATCAATCCCTCATGGCTCATCGTCCCTCTTCCGCTCCCATCTTATATTCGTACGCCAAGTCTCGCCAGCCCCTTGTCTTCTTACTGAGTCCCTTGATCCATAATTGAAAAGGGGATGTGCTGTTCTTGAGTTGGATTGTGAGAACCTTTGAGTAGTAGGCACTCATATGCTGAGATTGTAGTCCGGAGGATGGATGAATTCTCATTCGCATTTACTCGTCAGTAGGCTTTGAAGCACTGATTTCATTTCGAGGATGTGGAAAATGAAAGGTACTTTTCATCAGAAGAATTAGGAGATGACACGTAATCCCCGCAAGGTGCTTTTTACTTTTTGAAGTCTAACAAGTGGCACAAGGCTGCACTTCCCAATATGGTAAGCCCCTCTATTTTAGTGGCCGCCACTAACGAACGCCCATTTGGCCCCCAGATTAGCACTGCACTTACATCTCCAGACGACTTTTCGATTCTTACATCTCACGTCTCACGGTCGTGGAAAGAAATTCAATTTCTTCGCTCAAGTTTACGCATCGATGGATTTTCACATATAGTCCCGGACAATTCGTTTGTTCCAGTGTCCCGGTGTCTCTTCTCACGACCCAGTCAGAACCTCAACCTTCTCGTGCGGGCTCTATCCGGTTGCAACCATGGCTCTCACAACAGCTGCTGTGGTCTTTTCGATCATAGCTGCTATTGTGACATATGTTGTTTGGAATGTTCTCAAGCAATTGTACTTGCCAGACTCGAGTAAACCACACGTTGTTTTCCATTGGCTTCCACTAATTGGAAGTACTGTCTACTATGGCATGGATCCGTACAAATTTTTCTTCGAGTGTCGTGAGAAGGTGAGTAATATTTCCAGCTTAACATCTGGTAGCTGCCTCTTGATAAGACTCATTGAACTTAACTCCAGCTAACCCGGTATAGTATGGAGATTGTTTCACTTTTGTTCTTTTAGGAAGTCCGACAACTGTGTTTTTAGGAACGAAAGGAAATGAGTTCATATTGAATGGGAAACTCAAAGATTTGAATGCGGAGGAGGTATATGGGCCATTGACCAAGCCAGTATTTGGCAAGGGAGTCGTCTACGACTGCCTCAACTCCAAATTGATGGATCAGAAAAGGGTGTGAATGCCTCAACACTTTGATTACTGTAACCATGTACTTACCTCCATACTATAGCTCTTGGGTCTCGGCTTGAACGGTGATGCATTGAAGAGCTACGTCCCACTCTTCGTCAAAGAAGTGGAAGATTTTATCTGCAAGTCTCCTGTCTTCAAATCAACAGGCGGTGTTTGCGATATATCGTCAATCATGGCTGAGATTACTATATACACTGCTGCTGGATCTTTGCAGGGCAAAGAACTGAGAGATAAGCTAGATGGTGAGGTTTCACTACTCTATCGAGACCTCGACGACGGATTCGCACCTATTAATTTTGTCCTGCCCTGGCTTCCAATACCAAGGAACAGACGTCGCGATCGCGCTCAAAAGAAGATGGCGGAATTTTATTTGAACGTAGTAAGGGGCCGCCGAAAGCGAGACAGAACTACCAAGGAACAGGACATGCTCGATATCCTTATGTCGTCTCGTTATCGCTCCGGAGAGCCTATTCCCGATTCTGAAGTCGCATGTTTGATGATTGCTTTGTTGATGGGTGGTCAGCATAATACGTCCTCGACCGGCTCGTGGATTATGTTGAGACTAGCTCACGATCCGCCTTTGATCGAAGAGCTGCTGCAGGAACAGCTCACCGTTCTTGGAGTTTCGAAGGCCTCCGATTTGCCGCCACTAACTTACGACCACATGCAAAATCTCAAACTCCACAATCAAATGGTGAGGGAAACACTCCGCCTACACAGTCCCATCCATTCAGTGATGCGCAAGGTGAAGACGCCTATGCCAGTGGAAGGCACTGATTGGGTGATTCCACCTTCACATACTCTCCTAGCTGCACCAGGTTTCCTAGGACGCACAGAGGAAAATTTCCCCAACCCGCAAGTTTGGGATCCTCACAGATGGGACGATCCAAATGCCGGATTACCTCAAAATGCCCAACGAGATTCGAAGGAGGACGATGAGACGATAGATTATGGGTACGGTGCCGTATCCTTGAAATCGATTAAATCACCATATCTTCCTTTCGGTGGAGGGAGGCATCGATGTGTCGCTGAGAAGTATGCTTATACTCAACTCTGTGCTATTTTAGCTACTATGGTTAGACTGTTGGAGTGGGAGCAGGTTGATATGAGCAAAGAAGTTCCTCCGACAGACTATAGTAGTATGTTTAGTCGGCCGGTGCATCCGGCGGAGACCAGGTGGAAGCATAGAGGAGTCTGATAATGCCAAAGAGGCTGCGCCACTTTTTCTTGAATATGCTAGTGTTAGGCATCACATTTAATTGTGGCATTGGTAATGCCTTCAAACCAATGACTGCATATCTTCTTGATGAGAAGCATATCGAAGTACAGGCTCTTTGCATGAGACCGACCAGCGGTAGTTACGCCTTCAAAATACAGCCAATTACAGGAGTTACCTGCGTTTCTAAAAACTCTGATTCGCTAGAGGGATGGCGTAACTACTCTAGCTGGTCGTTCTCATGTGCGAAGAGCTTGCAGATCCAATCGCCTTACGTTCAGTCATTAACAACACGGCTGAGCCAAGATTCCACAGCCACCACAGGATAAGCGACCAAGCTGCAGGACACAGCCCCGCACCGATCCAAACAGCTTTCCTCTTGCTGTCATTTCAGGGGAATAAACACAATAGTACCAACAATGGATCACCAAACCTTAAGCTCAGTCATTTATCCTCCCGCACCACAAAGACAGAAACATCTGCAACCATCTTCTCACCACGATCTAGGAGTTGTCAAGCCATACGACGACTTCATAGATTATGTTTTTCCCAATATACCACGAGGGCCTAATTCTCTGCGGCCTCTTCTTCCTCAATATCGACCCAACGAACCAGAATTCTTCTGTCATGCGGAATCGGAGAAAGAAAAACAACAGGCCAAGAATGGAAAGCAACCGTCATGGCTGCGATCGAGAGTGCTTTCCGGCCTCCGATCTTCAGATGATGAGGCTAGGGGATCCACCTTTCGGCAACAACATCCTTATGCTGAAGTTAACAACGTACCGCTTTCAATAGAGCCGATGATTACGGCTGGAGCTAAGCCGAACAATCTGAGAAGTTTGGACCAAAGAGCTACACTGTGCAAAACGTGTGTTGATCCAGCCACCATCATCGACCAAAAGCTCACCGTCAACCTCGGCACATTGGAAGACATCAAAGCCAGAACATATTGTCCATTGTGTTTCCTCGTGCTGTTGATTTCGAAAAAAAACATCATGTCCCTACCACCAGCACCGCGGTATGTACTCTCGCACCAGCGGAAAGCGAGCACTATGTTGACCTCGCATTATTTCCCTGCCTAGTAGTGGTACATAGCAAATTTGAATTGGGTCGTATTATGGTTGACATTAGGGGGACTTTCTTGCACTTGAATACAGATTCCCAACTTCAATACGATGCCATTGACACCTATGCAGTACGTCTGATATTGCAAAGATGCGAAGAGTCACTTCTCTGTCACTCTTCCTGCAAGATCTCACATCATAACCAAGGCCGTCTGGATATTCTCCTCATTGACGTAGACAATTGGTGTCTTATTGAAGGCTCGACGACGGATAGATACATAGCTCTGAGCTATGTCTTGGGTGGAGAGTTTCCTCACACGACGAAAGCAAACGTTGCTCAACTCAAATGCCGAGACGGATTACGGGTCATGGGTAACCTTCGTTCTACTTATCAGGATGCTATCCAGTTAGTCCAGCGGTTTGGTGAGACATATCTTTGGATAGATCAACTATGTATAGTACGGCTTAGCTGGCTTCGGCTGCTGCGTTTACGTTGCTTGAAGCTAACGTAGAAACCAGATTCAGGATGACTGCGCAAATAAACATTCGCAGATTTATGCGTATGGATATGATATACGGAAATGCAACACTGACTCTAGTGTCACTAACAAACACAAATGCTGGACAACCTCTACCAGGTACTCATCGGCGTGTCCGGTTCCCGATCCGTACACGCGCTGGTGGGATGATGTTAGAACCTGCTCGCATGGGAGCATTCTTTGAGACGTCAGCCTATGAACTTCGAGGTTGGACCTACCAAGAAAGGCTGCTGTCTCGCCGTTGCTTGTACCTGTCTGACCACCAAGCTTTTTTCCAGTGTCGGGAAGGCTTTATTTCGGAAGCAGTTTGGACAGCTCCGCCATCAGCTCACATGAATTATGAGGTGCCCCATCGATTCAAAGCAGACATACATCTACTTCACAAACTCTCAGGGAACTTACCTGACACTCCAACTCCTCTTAACCCTTTTCACGACCATGAACGACGTAAGGACGAAAAATCAAGATTCCTCCTTGAATACGACAGAGAGCATTCCAAGTCGTCTGGAAACTCTACATTTCGAGACAGATGGCTGCCCAGCAACTGCTTTTAGTTATAGTCAAGACAAGGTTCTTGACTCCGAAGGACGACAGTGCGGTGTCCTGCTAGGCGGAGTTCGGTTCAAACCCAAGAATTGTCATCTCATACTTGTCGCTCGCATGAAGCCGCGGCTATCCCGACATGGGACTTCGATTTATCTACTCAACAGCGAATATCTTGAACCCTTTGACAGTTACTATTCCACTATGAAATCCAACATGTTTCATCTGAATATCTGCAGCGTTATGCTGGTAGAAGAGAAGAATGAATTTACAGACACATACGAACGGGTCATGGTAGGGTACATACATCTTGACGCCTGGAATCGAGGTTTTCCAGCACTTATGGACGTGAAATTGGCGTGAGGTGACTTTGGCCGCGGGAATAGAAGCTACTCTGCAAAAGTGTTGTAGGCCGGATATTCTGCTTCGAGATTATTAAGTTAGGAAAACCCCCTGGTGACCGTAACGAAAGCATTCATATTACCAAGCAAAGTTTAGTGCCCTTGAGGCAAGTCTTTTCTCATCAAGTTCTAGGTTCTATCTGGGCTTCTCCGAACTCAACGAAGAGTTCGATTCTAATTGTTGTCTTCACCTCTCTCTACCGCTGGTCTTATGCAGGCACAACCCAAATGCCCTTATTGCAATTAAGCGGGCAAAGCGGATCGAACACTGGTTTCAGCTGCAAAAAGTCAGCCCAAGAATACCACCATATATTTTCACACGCCAATTTTGAAATCAGTTGGACTACTACATCAAGGGTCATCTTCGTGTACCTTGAGTATAGCATCCATTTTGGTGAAATCAATGGCTATACCATGGCGGGTGTTGACGAAATGTCCTTCAAGTGAAGTTCCTCCTGAGAAGGCCACGACTGGGATACGCTGGGCATGGCATACTTTCATAATGTCGCTTACTTCTTGCGTCGATGATGGCAAGAGAATATGTCTTGAGCTCTCTTCATGGTTGGCTGGGTAGGAGGACCACTCCGTGCTGGTATGTTGGAGGAGAGCATCAACCGCTTTTGAGATGTTCTCTTTTCCGATTATGGCTACAAATTTGGAATAGGCTGATGCTAGATTTGCAGGGGAGACGTCGTGTTCTGGAGGCTCAATAGTGTTAATGAGGGCAGTAGATGCTGTATTTGTCCTGGCTGGTTGTACATCAGCCTTGACATCTGACTTCAGGCTTGCGAGGTAGTAAAATCCAGCTCCAGAGAGGAGAGAACCTGTACGCAGGATTAGTAACGTGACAGCATGGAAATAGGGCATTCTGTGATGCACAGGGTTAGTTACTCAATAACCATACATTCCCAGTGAATCGACGAGTCCCAATTTTGCCGATATTGTCAGCGCTAGGTCCATGAGCGCTTCGGAAAGACGGCGATGAAGAGAGCGATCGGCATCCCCCGTCCACTTCCTTGGTTGAAATCACCACCCCGAGATGCGTCAACCTGATGTAGACCGCCCTCGACCTTTAGGAAGAGAGACATTGTATATCCTAATTACAGGATCTTTCAAGCTTTGTGCAATTGGGTACGCAGTACTTGAAGTATTTCTGTACATGAGGCTGTTGAACCCGGCCCTAGCTCAGTAAGCTCCGGCAGACCTCAACCCTTTGGGTTTGGGTTGAGGCTGATTCAGAATTATCGTACTTTGATTGAGCTTTTTATGCTTGTTTATGATTGACGGTACTTTAAAATCAAGGACATGATTTTCAATACGAAAGTTGGTGAAATATGTGTAATCTCTAAACAGATAGGGGCCGGAGCATAAATTCATTGAGCATATACGAAACTTCCAGAGCTGGCAGAACAGCGGCAAGATCCGCGATACCATATTTAACATCCTTTTATGCTTATTGCGATCCACTCGTCGAACAAGAATGAGTTTTCGAGTCCGGTTCATCGACCACTCGTAATCTAGTTCGCGCGGCGACTCGGGTATTCAGCCTAGCTAAGGTATCGATCAAACAAACGTGTACATGAACAGTACCAGACTAAGCCATAACAATGACGGAAACATGATACCTATAGCTCACCAATCATTAATTGTAGGAATTGACCTGTGGTTGAAGGTTTCTATCGGCAGCCCCTGAATTCAAAGCCGATCAGGCCAGATCTTCCCCCTACCTGCCCCACGTCATATGTTTGGAGAAAGCACGCCAGGAACTCCATACATTAAGGATACATTTACAAATTGAAACCTCGAAACTTCGAAACCTCAAGCAAAAAGCCTTACGACCGCAAAAACAAGCACGAATCTGAACCTCCAGAAAGAAAAATAACAAAATGCGCACCTCGATCCTCGCCCTCGCAGCTCTGCTCGCTCCCTTCACCCTCGCCCTCGACAAGCCTCTCAACATCGAAGTAACTGAAGCCGCAACATGTAATCGCAAAACTGTAGCTGGTGATAAAATCGAAGTTCACTACCGCGGTACTCTTGAGTCTGATGGTAAGACTTTTCACCCTTCCGTTAAATAACTCACTCAGATTGGTCATTCCTTACTAACGCGTCCCTCCCATCACAGGCACCGAATTCGACGCCTCCTACAACCGGGGCACACCCCTCTCCTTCACCGTAGGAAAAGGCCAAGTCATCAAGGGATGGGATCAAGGTCTCCTAGATATGTGCCCTGGTGAGAAGCGCAAGTTGACTATTCAATCTGAGTGGGCGTATGGTGAGAGGGCTATGGGTCCTATTCCTGCGAATAGTGTGCTTGTGTTTGAGACGGAGTTGGTTAGCATTGTTGGCGTGAAGGATGAGTTGTAGTGGTTGAGTCTTGAGGTGGGAGGGTGGAGAGGTTGGTTATTAAGATTATTGGAAAGAGTCAGTGATAGGAATGGACTCAAAATATCGGCGTTGAAATACCAGAGTCTCGCATCTAGGGCTGATCAAAAATATCATTTATTGATCTAAAGAATGAGACGAGATATCGGGAGCACTCAATGGATTGATATGCTTCTCTAAAATGCTAATGACCAAAGTATAATAGTAGCGGTGTGAGTCCGCACGAAGTCCATGCCTACGGCTAGTCGTCACCACCACCAAAAGAAACACCAAACGAAGGCCCGAAATGCATATTTCGACTAGTCCTCGTCTGCTGCCTCTTAATCTCCTCGTCCGCTTTCTCAATCGTCCTTGCCAACTCCAGTCTATGCGGCTGCTCCTCATACTCCGGCGTCCTTTCATCAACCTGTTCTTCAGTCTTCTCATCATGAATCTCACCACAACTCCTCGTGGCAGTACGAGTTCTTTGCAACCCTCTCTGATTTTCTTGCTCAATTTTGATGGCTGTATCTACTCTCATCTGCATGATTGCTTTGTCGGCTTCTTGTTTTATGAGAGCGTAGTGGGCGCGTCTGTGCGTTCCAAGTGCGCTTAGACAGAAGCTGGAGAGCTCCATGATGAAGAGGATGGGAAGGGCGTAACTCAATGTCGGATTGCATCCCCCGGACCAGATATCAATCAGAATTTGATAGACTTCATGAGCGGGCATCACATATGCCCAACGGTAAAACGCAGCAGATAGCTGGAACGGTAATAAAATGGATGCAACATTGAAGATGACCCAGGTAATAAGCGCCATGGGTACAAATTGTGGTGGCAGCCACACCGAAAAGACATCCATGGTGAGAAAGTTGACATGAGCGAATAACCAGAGAATTGCCCATGTTAGAGCGAACTGATTGCCATTGACATGCCAACCCGCTTTGAATGCCCATACCATTCCGGCAACGCAAAGGGAGCCGATGAGGGTGTACGCTGCGGAGAGTGCGAAGCGGAATGCTATTATTCTGTGAGGATTGAGGCGGGAGTAGATGTTGAATCTTTCATAGAGACCGTTTATTGTTCCTAGATAGAAGAATTCCTGGATGAGAATGAGGATTATGACGAGCGTGTTATAGATTAGGCGCGAACCTTGAGCGGTGGGCTGGATGTTGATGGAGGCCAGATGCCATGGGTCTGCAAAGGTCGAATATGTAGCGGCGGATGTGTTCGTTATCGTTGTTGTCCAGTCGTGTGACGCATAGCCAATGCGTGCTGTAGCTGACAGCGTTTGCAAATTCGATGAGATGGAAGAATCAACGACCGTGGGATAGCGAGCTTCGTTCCATATGTATTTGACCAGGTCATTTTTGTCGTAGGCATTTGAGGGCTGGGTCAGAGCAGTCTCCAATGTACTGGATGCACCTGGTTGAACGAACAAAGCGGCCCAATAACGCGTTTTACATACAGCTTCCCTCAAATCACCCGGCGTTGGAAACTCTGCGCCGGGTTTCTCGATCAACGTTGGAAAACTATCTCCTTGTAAACCTTTGTACGCATTTCGAATGATCGTTCCAACGAGTCCTTGATCGTAGTCCACATACAACACTTTCAGGTTATGTGTATGCGAAGTGGCTTGGAAAAGAGCACCGAAAATGTACGCGAACAGTCCCAGAAATAGCAACTGAAGTAGGAGGAAATTCTTTAAGGCAAGTTTGAATAGTGCAATTCTAGGACCGCGAACTGCAGGATCGTTTGGATGGAGGCGATTTTCGTGAGCCTTTGGGTAGGAGAATGGTCTTTGATTTGAGAATTTCATCTTGTGAGAAGTTCGCTAGGATGGAATGGTGCTGATGGAGATAGTGGAGGGAAATATAAGTTATTGAAAACGCAGTGAGGACCCAACAGCAGAAGGAATTGAGGGTATAAGACGCGAGGCAGATTCTACTGATTTGGAATACACAACTCAGATCTTACGAAGACACGTCAATTTCTCTTGCTCGGAGCCCGAACGGAGCGAGTTCTTTGAGAGGTCAGGTGTGATGCGGGCTGTAAAGCTTTGGGAGTTCCGCAAAGTTATCTGCGAGGCTTCCCCGGCATGTTGAGATGAATAAGCATATCTCCTGCTTAGTAGACTGGCTCCTCGCCGCCACTGACGTTAGACTTATTGGTTAGTGCTCTATCACGGCGAAGAACAATGTTTGCCATGAATGAATGAATTTCCATGATGAAGAGCTTGCTCCCTGTTTGTGTTTTAATGGGTGTACAGGACAATCCGAATAGGGTAGTTGCAGGGGTAGTTCCTAAGCGCATTCTCTGTTGCGCTTGAATGCGGAATTTTCCGACGTCATTTTGTCAACGTCAGTTAACAACAAACCTTCAACTTCACAGCAAGTTTACTATCAATTCTAGTACTGTGCTGGGATGAAAAAGTATATATTATTCCTCTGCTACGGATCTGACGGTTTTCTTTTACTTCATCCTTCATTTTAGCCAAATGTCAGGGTTGTCAGAGCATTTCACTACGTGTACACCAACTTTGCTATGCTGTGATGCAGAAACGATCGCTAGATGGCCGTTGCAGAGCTTCACGATTGCGCATGTTCCTTTGGTGCCGGAGACGCTGGGATTTTTCTTCTAACTAACTGGCATAGATTAAGAATAAGGATTCTGACTTTTCTAAATCTTTCTATATATTTACAACTTATACCAAAGCGTCTGGTTAGGGAAGCCCAACACCTCATGCACAATACATGCTTCTTACCTCTTTACCAGCCCTGATGCCAATCCAGTGAAACTAGACAATGCATAATTACTCATTGGCGACCACTTTCCGAGTCGAACACAGAAAGTCAATACGACAACACGCTCGTTGTAAAAGCATCAACACGCTAGGTCCCGTGATCAAACGTCCCGAGGCCTTAGTAACGCTTTTCCGCAATGCTATATAGATACCAAGACACATTGTCCTTTTTCATCCTTCTACAACTACTTCTCACGCTTCTAGAAACACTCAACAATTGACCACATCTTGACAGAGATTTTCATTCACTCTCTCTAAATCAAAAATTATCACGGCTGTTGTAAGTCGCCCTCCATGAGCTTACTTTTACCATGTGCTAACAAAATACAGCAACCATCGTTCGACTCGCTGCTACATTTAATGTGGCGCCCCCATGTTCCCACTCATTCTCGACGCTGAAGTCGCCCTACCACTACTTCTAGCTAGCCGAGATTTAATGTGCCGCTAAAATCATTGTGCGATTTACCTATTGAATTGATCGAAATGATCTCCACTGCCATGTGGGACTCTATGCACGATGAAGAGCAGAACCCCAAAGAGACTCAAATCCGCGGAAATTTCAAAGCAAAAAATCGATATATTCTGAACTTCGATCGTGGTCATACAGGTCTGTTGAGCATGCGACTCACATGCCGCGATTTGGAATCAAAAATGTTGAAATGGTTCGCTGAGCATTTCTTTGCTGAGCTGCACTTCATGGGTGAAGGGACAAGTGTTGGAATGCTTGAGGAAATTGCTGGCCATCACTACTTTCGCAAATTCATCAGTGCAATCACCCTCCATACCTACAATCTTAGCGACAGAAATCTCCGCACGCCACTCCGGTGGCCAGAATTCGACTCATACAAGCAGAGGTTTCTAAGCCGGGAAATCCATGATGGACTTGTGGCGGCACAAAGGCGCTTCAGACAAAATAGCTATTGCGCAGAGCCAATGGATTTCTTGGACCGCTTTCCCCCTCTACGAGTTATCAAGATCGGTACCAGCTACTTGAAAGAACATACCACTATGACGTCGCCACGATATAGGATGGGAAGAAATTGTCTTGGGTGGCACCGCATTCAACGTCAGATCGGGAAAGAACCCGAGGTAGAACTACGGGAAAGGGACGAGTTCCACGCTTTCGATTTTCTAGAGGATGTCAGCGTGATTTCTTCTACACCATTAAATCTCTTCTTAGACATGTACGAACGCGTGGAGTACCCAGGCCAAGGAGACTGCGACTGGATGAACCTGCCTTGAGTCTAAATTGACCGAGCTCCCATCTATCACGTCTGCTCAAGGAAAATGGTTATATGAATCACTTGCGTATTATGGCCCATCAAAGGGAAAAGAGCACCTACGACCTCAGGAGGCAAGTGTAGCGTTCTCCATGATACAAGTGCCAGAATTAGGGCCTGATAAGTTTGATCGCCAGAGTTTCCCGGCCTGCAGCTCGCTTTACCTGACAAAGTTGGATATCCAAGGTGTGATTGGCACCACGTCAGAACTGCTGAAGGGTCTTACTGGAGTTACAAAATCACTGCGTTCGCTTGTTCTGCGCTTTGTAAAGCTCAGTGGGGAAGAGGACTGGAGGACGCTTCTGACATCTTTAAAAACATCCTTCTCACTTGATGAGCTCCAGGTCTAGGCCTTGTGCTGGTATGAAGACGAAATGTACATCCATGACGAGGACGGGACTGTATCGATTTGCTTGGCAAAACTGAGCGACTCGTGCCAATCAGACAACCGTCTCCATACATATACTACGCGGGCAGTTCAAGATTCGATACCGATCTGGATATCGAACCTGCACTCTCATCGTCAGACTTTCTAAGATTTGGGGTCAGATAGGCACAGGAAGCTTGACCCCATGACAAGAATGGAACTGGCTGATAACTTGGATCAATAGGATGGGGGATGGATGGAACAATAATGCTGATGATTGCTTGTTATAATATGCCTAGGGATATCTGAGCGTGTTGGGTTGTACCAAATAGCAATTCTATTCAGGGTAGGTTTCCCAATTTCATACATAAAATCTGAACACCTCAAGACGAATATGATTTGATGTGATCTAGCTGCTACTCAGGTGTTTTCAGACACCCTGAGGGAACGGGCAAGTCTTTTTTGGGCGTCTTTTCGCTTGCCCTCACTATCAAATTATGCATGATAATTTCTAAGCCTTACCCAGGCTCACAAGTATGTTCTATCTTCTTATTCCAAATGATGACCCAGCCATCACACCTCTTAATACCTTTGCTCATTGCTATATGCAAACTGGAGCTCCAGACAGATCTTCTTTTTTGAACGAACAGCTTGGAGACGAAAGAAACGTCGATTTCCATTGATAGACCGACAACCCGTGCCATTCAGTCACAACGTCGGAGTTCTCTTGAAATCCACAAAAACTAAACTTAAGGATCTGAATTGTATTCTGGCGTCATGGAAAGAACTACTGGCTTGTTTCTACTCGTGCTCTACTCTCTTCGAGAGGCGAAATGACAGTTTGTGGAGTTTTGAAGAAGAGCAGGGTGAGGTCGAGATGCTACGCTGCCTCTGCGATGTGGTCAGCCTCGATCATTTCATGGATTGTGCTGTTGTGCTATAGATGCGTCTGTGGATGATTCAATAGGATCGTGTCTAGCAGAAAAAAGCGAGACCTGCGGAGCGAGTGCTCTTGTCGTCAGTACGCCAAAAGAACAATTAAGACGGATCTAATCACTGAGCTCTCGCGTTCACATTCACGTTTAGACAGGTTCATTGCAAGAGCGGGTTGGAAGGAAGCATTTTGTTATGTTGGAACCTGCGATTTGCTTGTTCAGCGTAGTCTCTGAGAAATCGAGGCTTGATAAAGCAGAGGAACCAATCACTGTTGGCGAGGGAAAATTCAGCGGGTCACTGAGCTGGCCGAAGTTTGTGATAGCAATTTCCATCAAGGGTATGTTCGAGTTCATCTCCTGTAAGTGATGGTATGGACGTTAGTTGACCTGCAATTGCTCCCCTTCTTCTACGGTAAGGGAAATGCATTTGCGTACTATCATAAAGGCCGCAGAGTCCAAGGTCTGCTTGAGTGTTTTCAGCATTATCTATTTGGTAAAATCGTATCTCTTGTACACTCAGAAACGTGGGCCCGTTGCAGGCTGATGTCACTGTTGTCATGTCAGCGCCACATCTAGGATTTCATCCAAAGAGATTACCCACCTGTGGCGCCTCGTGTTGTCCTCTTGTTTCTTTGCTCACTTCTCGCAGGCAAATAACCACAACTTTCCCGACTAGTTTTTTCCATAACAAAGCATCAAAGTGTGTGTTACAGAGTTGTGACTCACATCCGAAATTATCGTGAGTTGCATTTCGTGCATCTGGAAATAAAAAAGGCTCTGAGTCGCTAAACAACTGTGAGAGTGCAGATCAGTGAACCAAAATGGAACTCCACAGTTCAAATCGTACAAAAGCCCATGATGAGCTCGAGACCACAATACTAGAAGCTTCACTTCATGGTATGCCAGTGGAAACAATCGAGCAAATCTCGGCGGCACTACTTGAACCTACACCCGACGATATCGTCGCTCGCGAACGCCTTCTGAGATGCAGCCGTCGTGTTCTACCATATCAAGATCTCATCAATCTTGACGGCCTAAGTGGATTGATGGCTCTGCGACTGACCTGCCGCGTACTGGAGATTAAGACTCTTCACTGGTTCGCCACACGCCTGTTTAGCGATATTCAAATCATGCTAGAGCCTACAAGCTTGGGTATGCTTCACGAGATCGCACAGAATGACTTTTTCCGAAGACACATCACTTCATTAACTCTACATGGTTGGCTACTTGACGATGGTGTCCGCAAAGATCAGGAACTTGAGGAAGGCGCAGATACTTGGGAAGATGAAGAACCTGAGGAAGATGCCTTAAGCATGAAAAGCTTTGAAGAGATCGTCGACAATGCTCTCGAGAGTAGTACCTACACATTGCTAGTCCGAGCTCAAAAACTGTTCCGACATGGTGGGGCGCAGAAACTGCTTGAAGATATTTTAAAGTTGTTACCTGGGCTGATTACGTTCAAATTCAACGACGTGCTTCAAAAGCAGAAGCCAGGGTTTAGCGGATGGGCAGATTGCCAAAGGGGCCATGCCTTCAAGGTGGGACGAGGTTGTCTTGGGGTCCACCGTATGGAACAACTCACATCGATAAGGCCCGCCATTGTCCAGAACGACGAATTTCTATGCTCTGTCCTCAGTTCCGGTATCCTTGCGATTATGACCTGTCAACCAGCCCTCGAGACTGTATTCTTTACTATGAACCACTCAAATATCGGACCCGATCAAAGTATGCCTTTGCTTTCGCGCGTCTTCAAGGTGATCCCCCAAGGAAGCCAGTTCCGATCGCTTACAACTTTCGCCGCAGATTTCGGGCGAATGGAGCTGAAGTGGTTGGCTACTCGCGTTCGCCTTTTCGAGCTGATGCCCGGACTAAGGGATTTGACATTTCGCCTCGACGGCCTTTTGAATTCGGCATTCTCGCCCTCGTTGGCCCTTCAGCATCAACTGCCATGGGCACAGCTCTGTCTAAAAAAACTCAGACTCGATCTCAATTCGGGAGCTGATAAACATCAGTTGGTAGACTGTTTGCTGACGCAAAGGCATACTGTAACACATCTTAGCTTGAAGAATGTGGGATTCAAGGACGAGGAAGAGTACAAAGGCCTGATGCGTTTCGTAAGCGCAGGTCTGACATTGGACTTCCTTGAATTCCAAGGCTTGAGCTGGCTTAAAAGTTGGAACAAACTCCATATATGCTTGAGCGCAGTCAGTGAGTACTGCATAGAAATGAAGTGTGACCCAGGAAAAGTGGTGTTTCAAACGTCTTTAGTGGCCAAGATGCTTCCGATTTGGATAGAGAACCTTCATTCGCACATACACAACTACTCATTGTGGCCATGCGACTCCGGAGATGGAGACGAGGGAGATTCTGTATCGCCTTCAGATTCAGATGGCGAAGAGATTTCGACGGCGGCTGGCAGTGATGAAGTCTCTCAGTAATGAAGGTGTGGTTGAAGAGGTTGTTATAGAGCATGGAGGTGTTGATTAAAGCCTATCGGGTCAGCAATCTTCCATCCTTAGATGTGACGTATGTGTGGTCAAATAATGGATGCGCCGTGGTAAGCATATATCAGCTGGTCTCATTAACAGAACGATGAACCTCTCTGTTCACGTGGAGGTATCCAAGATAGTTAAATCCTGCCTAACTTGCCTATCGAGTTCTCTTCATAGTCTAATTAGAGGTAACGACTTCAGTTATGTTCGTCTTTCACCTCTTTCCGCCACACGTGTGTGGCTCATGGTAATTCGCCGTAATTTCCTATCTTGGTACTGTTAAGCTCTCACATACAATTACAGCGCTCCAGTAGGGACACAATCTCAATACCTTCCTCTTTCTATGATACACATTTCTTTCTTTTGGTTTTACACCACTCTCAACACCACAGAGGGTCTAAATTTTGCTACACGCTCCACCCAATTTTATAAGAACTCCATTTCCCATTCTCCTTCACTTCTCTTACCATTCCTCTTCCACCAACCTCACAACCACAAATCTTACACAACCCAAACTTTACATTATCGAAAAACTCCATACACACACTTAACCTTTACGGATAACCGTACATAATTCAACATGTACCGATCACGCTACGCCGACAAGAAGAACGGCTTTGTAAGTCACTACCTTCACCACTACCATATCAACTGGAAGCCACCGTACTGACCAAGCCATTGTAGAGCTCACTTACCTTCTTCCCAGTCGAAGACGAGGAGTCCACCACAAACGACGGCAAAGGCAATGCCGAGATCAAGCGCTTCGTAAACTATCGCGAAGTAAGTACATTTCTAATCGCCTCTACAAATAGTAAATAGAGGAATTGATTGCTTAACATAACCAATTTTTAGTTGGACAATCCCACAACCCGCCGCCCAATCACCAAGAAAGAAACTTCCATCCTCCGTCCCCTCCATCCAACCAAAGTAACCAAGAAACCCCACAACACTCACACCGAACCAATCTACCACACCACCACAATCGTGCACCCACCACTCCCCACGACCAACTCACCACATATGCGCGTTCCCACCACACCAAAACCCACCGGAGTGTTCTCCCGTGTTGCCTTCGTGGATGGTGAATGGATCTCCTTGTATGCGAAGAAACCATCTGGTACCTTCGCTAAGGAGATTAATCGTCTTTATAGACGTAGGAATGCGCATGCTGATCCTGGTTTCTTGGAGGTGGAGGGGGTGAGGATGGCGTGGGAGGGGAGGGTGGGGAGGGTTGCTAGGAAGGTGAAGGTTGTTGAGCGTGAGGATGTGGTGATGGAGGATGGGGTTGAAGATGGTGAGGGTGAGATGGAGGTGGGTTGGAATGGGTTATTTTGAGAGATTGGGTGTTGGATGAAGGGTGGCTATTGAGGGGGGATGACGATGGTGTTTTGAGGGTGAACGAACTTAAACCTTTTCATACCTTTGGTATGGGGCGATACGCTGATTCTTTTGACATTGATGGCGCGTCCTGTTATCTATGTCGGCACTTGTCGTTCAGTGGATACCCCTATTCATATTCACACAATCGACCGTTGGTTGTGCGCATATTTGACGTCCTAATAAGTAATGATTACCATGTGCATCACCCTCAATGTGCCTACCATTTCCATGACGAAGGCTCTTCGCTCATACAGTGGAGAATACGAGAGAGGTTCAACAGTTTGAGAAATACGAAAAGTCTCTGATCGGAGAAGAAGGAAATAATAATAGTTGCTTATAGTTACGAATCTGCCATGGACACATCTGCCCCCTCTACACTATCCTTCTCGTCCTTCTCTCTAGTCCTTGATTTGGCAGCTGGAATCGTAGCAGGTTGATCTTCATTAGCGGCCTTTTCACCTCCCCACTTCTTCTTTCCACACCTCTCCTCATCCACCCCACTCCACTCCCTAGGCAAAATCGCAAAAACCAAGAAACTAGTATGAGTCTTCAACTCCATCTCACTCCTGTGCACTAACTTCCCCTCCCTCCAGACTTTCCTCTCACTATCCTCCTTTTTAATTCTCTCCAATCTACTCCTCTTACTTTCCACCACAACTTCCTTATCCCCAGTACCATTCGCAGTACCATCACCTCCCTGCTCCGTCCCTCCTTTACCACCCTTCGTATGTACTTTATTATATTTCTCAAGCGAATTAACCTGTTTCCTCACCTTAGCATCTGCATGAAATTCCGAAAACTTAGCAGTCAATTCCCGCAATCTACATACAGCTTCTTCCACACTTGCAGCACTTGCATTTACACCCCTTAATCCTTCATAATTGAGGGAGGTGAGTTCCCTACGCACATCGAGGCGTTTGTGCTGCATTTCGTACATTGTTATTTCGGTCCATCCCTGTGAGCGCATCGCCGTGATGGTCTTTTCCACTTGTTCTATACAGGGGGAGAATGTGCATATCCGGGCTGTGGTTTTGGGATTTAGTGGTGAGGGGCGATTGGGAAGGGATGGTGTTCGGGAGAGGTGTTTTAGGGCGGTCCATGGGGCGGGGAGGTCGAGGAGTATGGCGGAGGCGTTGGGGGATTCTCCGTTTTCGAAGGAGAAGCCCTCTTCGTAGACGTCTCTGTGGGTTATTTTCACTATGGAGCTGAGACCGTGTTCTGTGAGCTCCTTTTGTAGTTGTGCGTGACGGTCCTGGTGGTATTCGAAACTGCACACTTTCCCCGATTTCTTCTGCTTCTTTCGAGGCTTGGATGATCCGTTCTCCAGGAGTTGGGTGGAGTCGTGAGGTATTCCGTTGAATACTGCTCTCGCAGCGGCGTGTGTGAAAGAGCCACTCCCTGCACCGGCTTCAATTATAGTTTCCCCAGCTCGAACCCGTAGTCGTTGTAGAATGAAGCTATAATCCGGTGTGTAGACAACTTGCGTCCTATGAGGCAAGCTTACAGTCCACAATTCTGGTGTTGGAGGTAGGATATGTGCAAAACCACTGGTAGCAGCTTCAAAAGCAGGCGTCTCAATTACTGATTCTTCCGCTCTCTCCACTGACTTCTCTGCTTCTTCACCCCCCTTGCCCTCACGTTTTCTCTTCCGCCCACGTTTCGAGTCTGAAGTTTCGACCTTGGATGCTATGACTTGTGATCCCCATGGTCGATTGAGCAGTGTGCTGTGTGGGAAAGATCCAAAGCGAGTATTTGTGATTTCATCTGTAGGATTTGAAGGGTTGGAAGCTCGGAGTAGAATTGGGACTTGGAGGTCGCGCTTTAGTGATATTATGCCTAGAGACTGGTCGACAGTGGTAGGAGCTGGATATAGGAAAGGAGAGTTATTTGGAGTCGTCATTATGCTCCAATGGTTGTGCGGCTTTCTCGCATGCTCAGTTCAAAATTTCTGTAGTTAGAGTTCAGGGAAATCTACAGCTTACCCTTATGCAGCATAGCGGCGGGTACTCCCGGACAGCTTAAAATAACTTTAATTTCTCTTGACCTGCGACTCATAACAGAGGACTCATTGCCAGGCTGGCCTTCACCTTTTTCGAATGCGCCTCAGAATACGATTACATGAAGTCACTAATCTTCTACGCTCTCTCAACTCACATCTGAGCCTCACATCTCGAAGATTCAATCTCGTTCAAGCCAGGATGGCGACAGCCCGCCAACAGCCCCAATGGGTTCGTCCAGAGTCAGCCCCCGGCGTCCAACTACCTCCACTCCGTATATACAACTCTCTTACCCGACAGAAGAATGATTTTGTGCCTGTAGATTCCAAGGGCAAGAAAGTAACATGGTACGCTTGCGGACCAACCGTGTACGACGATTCGCATCTAGGACATGCGAGAAATTATATCAGCACAGATATCATAAGGAGAATCATGAAGGACTATTTCAAATTTGATGTCACTTTCGTTATGAACATTACGGACGTGGACGACAAGATCATTTTACGGGGGAGGGAACAGCATTTATTCAGGCAATTTACGGAGAAGCATACCAAGCTGGATGACACGGTCGTTTCGACTGCACATGCTGCATTCGATCATTATATGAAGAAGAATCTGCCACTGATTCCAGCTGATACTGCGCCGGCGGAGTATCTTACCGAAGTCACACGAGCATATTCAAGGGTTACAGC
This sequence comes from Tothia fuscella, assembly GCA_010583015.1. NCBI lineage: Eukaryota > Fungi > Ascomycota > Dothideomycetes > Venturiales > Cylindrosympodiaceae > Tothia > Tothia fuscella. The sequence continues at coordinate 942,671 of MU007009.1, forward strand.
AGGAAGAGCTTTGGAAGGGGATGGACCACCTGGAGACCACGAAGCCAAGATTAAGATGCATATCAAAACCGCTTCATCTGCAGCAGAGGCATTACAGCTTGCGAAAGCGACAGGAATTGTCATTCCCCTCGATCAATTCTATGCCAAGAGCGAAGACACTCTAGTCAAGTACTTGGACTCATTATACGGAATGTCAATTGACGCATCCGATCACACGGTCTTCACCAAACTAACCAAACAATTCGAACACCGATTCTTCGAGGATATGGGCGCCTTGAATATGCTGTATCCAGATGTGTTAACTCGTGTCACTGAGTTTGGTCCTCAGATCGTTGATTTCGTGGTCAAAATCGTGAAGAATGGGTTCGCTTATGCAACAACGGACGGTGATGTCTACTTTGATATCCAAGCCTTTGAAAATGGTGGTCTTCCTTATGCACGCCTCGAACCATGGAATCGCGGTAACAAAGCTCTACAAGCAGATGGGGAAGGCGCATTAACGGCGAAAAGTTCCAAAAAGAGATCGGAAGCCGATTTTGCGGTGTGGAAACATTCCAAACCCGGTGAGCCTTCGTGGCCGTCGCCCTGGGGACCTGGCAGACCGGGTTGGCATATCGAATGCAGTGTCATGGCATCCGAGACATTGGGGAAAACTATGGATATCCATAGTGGAGGAATTGATCTTGCATTCCCACATCATGATAACGAATTAGCGCAGAGTGAAGCTTATTGGTCGGAGCCTGCGCATAATTGCTCTAAGCACGGTGGCTCGCAGTGGGTGAATTATTTTATGCATATGGGACATTTATCTATACAAGGCTTCAAGATGAGCAAATCGCTCAAAAATTTCACAACGGTACGGGAAGTGTTATCACGAGGAGACTGGACGCCACGAGGGTTGCGTGTTGTGTTTTTACTTGGTGGTTGGAAAGAAGGTGTGGAGGTGACGGATGAGCTCGTCAAAGCTGGTTTGGCATGGGAAGATAAAGTCCAAAATTTTATGCTAAAGGCAAAGGATCTCGATATGAGTGCTATAGTCACAAATGGGTCGTCTGAGACGAACACGGAGCATAAAAACGACACCCTACGCGAGAAGCTCACACAGGCGCAAAAAACTATGGATGAAGCCCTTTGCGACTCTTTCAACACCCCGGTAGCTATGCGCACGATTTCCGATCTCATATCCGAATACAATTCTCTACCACCAGCGAATCTAAATCGGGAGACAGTGCTGGACACCGCGCGTTGGGTAACCAAGATAGTCACCATTTTCGGATTAGACGGTATAGCCGACCCAAACGATACCAGTCGCATAGGCTGGACAGGAGTGGAAATCCCCTCCCCAGCACAACCATACATATACCCCCTCTCCCATCTCCGTGACGAAGTCCGAAAACAAGCCCGCTCAACAGACATATCCTACACCAATATCAAAAACCTCGCTGTGCACACATCACCCACGACGATAAAACCAACGGAGGAATCAGAACCGTACGCTAAAGCATTTACACACTTTCAGGATTCTGTGAAGAGTCTTGCGGAGGAAGAAGCACCCGCGAAGGATTTACTAGGTTTGTGTGATCAACTCCGGGATACCCACCTCTGGAATCTGGGAATCTACCTCGAAGACCGCGAACCACCCCTAGGAGCGATGATCCGTCCCGTAGATAAACAACTCGTCCTCGCGCGCAACGAAAAGGAAGAGCGTGAAAAGTCTAAATTAGAAGCCAAGGTCAAGAGGGAGGCCGAGGAAGCGGAGAAGAAAAGGCAGGCGGATGAGAGGGCTAAGGTTAGTCATTTGGATATGTTCAAGACGTCGGGGGAGTATAGTGTTTGGGATGGGGAGGGGTTGCCGTTGAAGGATAGGGAGGGGGTGGAAGTGAGTAAAGCTAAGGGGAAGAAGTTGCGGAAGGATTGGGAGAGGCAGAAGAAGTTGCATGAGGCGTGGGTTAAGGCGCAGGAGGGTGGTGGGGTTTGAGTGCCTTTGGTGGTAAATTTCTTTGAGCGTATTGTTAGTTGCACCTTAGTATACACTTATCAACTGCAGATAACTGTTTTAAACATCATCCTTTTCATACCTCCTCCGTTCTTAAAATGTACCTCTTCACATGAGTTTCGGTACTCCCTAGTTCTTTGAGCTGCCTGTAAAGTCTTCTTGATAAGAGAAACATGACTGTGAGCGGTAGTCTCAAAGAAATTGGAGCTAGCCGGGTATGCGTAAAGTCTAGCAGTTGATTTCCTGACAGAACGGCGCTGCAACCCCATCAATAGCATAATATTGGGTCATGCTGAGATCGAATTAAAAAATGTTTAAGTTTATTTTTTCTTTGTGTACCGACGTTTCTAAATATATGTACAAGTCACATTTTTTGCTCCGGAATGAGTATCGAAGAAGCTGACGATCAAGACATCGCCATAGACGGACCTGCCGCTATTGAAGCGAAAAAAAACAGAATAGTTCCTCCGGAAACATGAATCGATCGTGCATAAATCATGAGAATAAAGTCTATAACATCCAAAGCGCTAAATCATCAAGAAGTGAAGTAACAAAAAACATTAGGGGTAGCCAAACAATTTTGATAACCTTTCCAAAGCAAGCCACGCCTTGAAACCCTACGCCGATCGTGAATTGTTTTTTTTTCTATGCCCTACCGACGACTGTGAATACTGGTATGATGTCATCGGGTGAGGTTTCTGTAGGTGGAGGTCGACTTGAGGGAACCGGTTGAGCCACTGTAGGGCGCGGTTGAGCCACTGTGGGGCTTGCAGCCTGCGGTAGTATAACTTTGGGCTCTGGCCGCGAGATGTTGACATCGACATCGGAGTCAGCTTCGTTGTCCTCTCGATTGCCGTTGCTTGGGCGAGGATTGGATCTCGCTGGAGGAAGGGGTAAAATCAGACGTGGTGCTGAAGCAGTTTCCATTCGGTCACTGGTAGAAGAATCTGGTTGTGCTGTTTGTGGTACTTTGGGATTTGCAGATCCAGATTCGGATTTCGGTCGAGGGTTTGGACTGATGATTTGGTCGGAGGAGCTCGATGGTTTTGAAGCCCAACCGGAGGCGCTAGGAGCAGCAGGTGCAGGAGCAGGTATTGCGCCCCAACCAACGGTGGGTAATGCACTTGACGCGACAGATGGTGATGCTGCCCAAGGATTTGGGAGGCTACCTCGAGCAGCTGTTGGTGCTGCAGCTCCCCACCCAGTAGGAGTAGGAGCCGCTGAGGTTCCCCATCCAGTGGGAGCTGCTGAGGTTCCCCATCCTTCACGCTGAGCTATGAAAAGTCAGCAAGGAGTGTAATATTTTGTCTGATTGGAAAACAGCGCGTTCCGCACCTGCAGCTGAGCCTCCTGAACCTCGTTGCCCTGGTTGGAGATCACGGTCGATGGGAATAGCTTTTATTGTCGTCAAGAACAAAGCGAAGGTAACGAACGTAGAATGCATGGTGAGTTTTACAGTTAAAAGAGTGTCTATCGGAAAGATTAATCAATTGGCAAGATGGGAAATGGTTGAAACCAAGAAATTTAACGGCGGCCGCTAATAATATAGGTTCAGCAGTGTTTTGATAGCAGTGAAAAACTGTATATAAATAGCTAGGCAAGTTTTTCCTTAGCAACGTCAGCACATGGAAACATATCTTGCTATAGGGAGTCAAGCATTCCTTGGGGACCTGGTTCCAAAAAAAACCGTCGGCAGGATATGGAAGCCAATTTCGACTGATAAGCAATGACACTCTGATCGATGAATCGATGTCAAGAATGATGTGTATCAAAAAAACTCGGTAGGATCAAACGATGCTCGCAAGACCCCAATTTAACTTGATTAAAGTAGGGCATCAGTGCGGCACCCAAGCTTTGGCAGGATATCCATTCATTCGTGGAACCACTAATAAATGAACCGAATGAGCCTTTGCGGGCACATTCTTCCGGTCTGATCTGGCGCAATCACCCCAAGGTACCCTATCCCCAGTGCTGATCACTGCCCTCATTGAGAAGTCCTCTATTGAGTCGTCAGCTTCAGTAATAGGTTTCTGCCGAGGTTCGCATCTCAAAGCGATACTTGTAGGGATGAGTGAGAATTATTGACAATTCAAGGCTGCTGCGAGTATACTTTCATATAACCCAGATTACGAAATAGAAGTAGAACTACAAGCTCGGCGTTGCCGTGCGTAGTGCGGCATTGAACGGATCTCATGGTGTGTGCGCGCGAGCCTGTTCCACTGGGAGGCAGAATGAAATGGTGAGTAGAGCTGCATAGCGGGCAGAAGCTGGTTGGTGGTAATAGATGGACCCATTTTGCGTACCGTAGGGGTTTGTGAAAGTTGAGACGAGGAAATAGAAGTACTGTAAATTTGGCTCATCCATGTTGGGAATACAGGAGTACCATAGACCCAAGACAGCTGAGACACTAAACAGAGTATTTGAAAATTCTTTGCCTTGGGACGGCGTGGTTTTCCAAGCTCATTCCGTAGATTCGAAATCTGGTTTCACCTAGAAGCAGCATCGGGACCTCAGAATCAGGTTGGCTTCATACAAGAGGGGAAGCTTCGATTCATGTAATCGTACAAGTGGGGATGAGGGATGGGCATCACGTATGCAGCGAAAATTGGTTTTTCATCTGCCATGCCATCGGTTTGTGGTGGAGAGGTAGCCAGTCCACCAGGCAAAATATTGGTGCCTGAAAAGGAAGTTCCGGCCAGGGGTTAAAAATTACCATGGTGACGTCTTCCTGAGAAATCTCCTTGCCAGCTGGAGTTTAGCCCAAATATAACCGATCAGAAGGACGGAAAAGACATGCATCGGTCCGAAACTTGGAGAGATTTCACTTGTCTACCTGTTTTCCATCACTCAGATGCCGCCAGCTCACAACCTACTGATATCCGAGTCAACAGAACTGCGTTATGGACGTATTGTGGGCCACTCCTGTCTCTCCGTGAAGCAGATTTGCCAGAATCATATCATAAGTGGCAGCAGACGACAATAGAAGGCCACCTTACACCACGTCTTTTCTCTTTTCTGACCTTTGCTCACGAAATTGTGGAAAGTTTCGGCCTCTCCAACTACTGGCTTTCAATTCGCGCGACGAAAAGCACCACTGAGTTCGACGTGCCTCAATGGCACACTGATGATGACTTCTTCTCTTCAAATTCAGATTCCCAATCTGGAACATTAAGAACGCAATGCAAAATCCTCACCACCCTGTTGGGCCCAGGCACACTGTTAATTCAAGATGGAGCCAAGGCTCGCGCCATTCAACGAAAGATCAAACATCTCCATGGAGGTCCTGGACATGACCACAGCTGCTCTTCTTTCTTTCGGTGCACTAGTTGTATGTTGACGACCAAAATCATTCAGCAGAAACTGAATCCTGCTTTGGAGAGGCTCGAAACCACCCAAGCTATGGCAGGACAATGCGTTTTGATAAAGACTGGCGAACAATATGGTACAATCCATTCAACACCACCGATTCCCTGTGACAGGGTGTTCGTTAATATCATTCCCGGTACTGAACATGAATTACGTACACTGACCGCAAAGTACGGGATGGGTTATCCCAGGGACTGGATCATGGGAGGTACGAACCTAACAATGTGAGGTTAATCGCTCCTCTCTACCCACTCAAGTTCTGCACACCACACCACAACTGGCGGTTTTCAATCACGATCATCACAGCAATTGCTAGTTTAACGCATGACTCTCCGACATAGTTACAGCTAAGGACATTTGCCGTACTTGCAACAACAATTTTGATTCAGTGTAGTGTATCGGCAAGGAGTCCCTGAAGTATTTGCGTCTTGGAAAGTTCGGATCTCAAAGTTGGCCCAGGAATTTGACTCATTAGCTTTTCAGTCGAGCATTTGTTGGAAAGTAGTTGATGAGTATCTTTTTGAGATGTTATGCCTCCAGAACTCCATCTTGGGGGCTCAAAAGAGAGACAAATACAGATGATTTAGAGCACATGGCGACTAATCTTTACATTACGAGTACTTTACAAGGACCTTGAGTCTTCTACTCAGTTCTTTTTCGTACTCTCCAAGACCGATGAAGTCTTCCTTTTTAGTTACATTATCAGCCCTACATTATTCCTACATATCAAGAAGTCAAACACGCTCCGGAGGCACAATTACTTTTCCCGCCTAGGTGCACGATCAGACATCGATATTTTGGAGACCTTGGTTTACTTACAATACGAAGCTCCAGTTCCACAAAAGCCAAAGGTACTACAGCATTCTCCAAAAGTCGTAGCCGTACACGTCTTGTTGCCAGGGAACTTTGGTCCACAGTGTCCGTCCAAGCTGGGCCCACCCGATGCTGGCGCAGTGCCTGTGCATGCACCGCTCTCTGTGAAAATATTAGCAAAGAGACATATCTCGCTCTAAATGTCAGTACTGACGACAGATGCCTGCTCCGCAGTGAGCTTCATCGCTCCCACAAAACCCATAGTTCGAGCAACATGGACCCCACTCCTTATCTCCACAAAGCCAATTGCTATGAGTAGCCCCGCATGATCCGTCCTTGCTGTACTGAGGACCATCTGGAGTTAGAGCTGCTCCGGAGCAAGAACCTGCCACACAATTGCCAGCTCCACAGTAAGCAGTTCCGTTCCCACAGTAGCCACCAATGGAACAACAATCTCCGAAAGGTGAGCCTACGCATGTGATATTTGCTGCGACTTTAGGTCCGCATTTTCCATCGGCGCTGACACCGGGCGGAAGCAGTTGGAATTGTCGTGGAAGGATCCTAGAGGAAACTAGAGGGAGGAGAATGAGCAAAAGCGGTGACAATTTGGCAAGAGACAACATGATGATTGATCTCAGAAGAGTGACCAGTGGAGCAAGGAACGAAACAAGTGGAATATGAATTGCGCTAAGAAAAACAGATATGAAAACCGTAGTCAGCTAAATTTTTCGCAGAGGAAGCTCTAGCTCTTCATGCGTTCGCATCGCTTCCAGAAATAATTCTGGTTCGACCTATCGTCCATATCTAGATATATTGATTGCCCGTTCCTGAATATCAATACTCTACTGTTGATCCGTGCGGTAACGGTACGAATCAAAGCAAATGGCAAGCACCCCTGCTGCCGTGAGAAGCATGGTCCGAGGTGTAAAAGTCAGCTCCAAGTAAATATGCAAAGTCGATAGTAAAATCCACGAAAGCAATTGCGGGGTGGACTTATGGAACGGCTTCGAGATCTGTGGTCGCGGAAGAAGACGGAGAGTGGTGTGAAAAGGGGGAATGCGGACATGCAATATCTCCATTGTCGCTTGCCGTTTGCTCAATCAAAGACCAATCCAACTTTATGGAATTCTAGACATGATGTTATGGAATGCTAGTGAGTGCTTATGTCAGGGTCGTTTCGCGCTAACTACAGGAGACAAGGTCAAAGATAAAAGGGAAAGCTCTATGCATTTACAATACAGCCCTATGTACAACTCAGACATCAACTGCTAGCGTTTGGGATCTTAGAGGTTGCTCCCTGAGATTTTATGGAAGCTGGATAGGTAATTACCGGAATCAGCCAAGCATACTCGCAATGACACCAGCAGTCCATTTCGCTTTTTCGACAGGAAAAAGCGCAGTGCAATCAGCGTCCTCACACCATTCCTGCATGATAACATTATTTCCTGCAATATGGCGAGCCAGGTCCGCCTTCTTTTCTCGATAAAATTCATTCGAGACAGAATCGCCAGGAACTGAATTGGAGTTGAGAATAGCGTAAAATCTGATTGGTGATGGTACTTCAATCTCCGTCAGAACACTGTCCTCGTGAGACTGCGAGGCTTGATACCGGAGCGAATAATATTGCATGGCCCAATAAGGATCTTTGAGGCGTTGAGCTCTGTAAGAACTGAATAGCTTTGGAGGGTAGTAGTTTGTAGTCTTTGGCGAAGTTGGTGATATTAGTGTTGCTAGCCCCCTAAAGAATGTAAGTTAAGGGGCAGGAGTAGTCGTCAGATTGCATTACCAGCCAAAACCCAAAGTCATCATCATCATTGCCTTATTGATCTTCTGACCAAGATCTTGCTCTCGGACTTGATGCATCTGCGTGTCATTCCAAGAATATCGACGTTGTATATCCAGGTACTCGATACCTGATGGGCTTGCATCAATATCTATTACAGCAACAGTATGCTCTGGATCACTAATGGCATGGTCCAGAGAATATTTCAAGCCGCCATCCCACCCAACATGCACTCGTTTTTCGTTCTTCTTCCCAAGAGCCTTTACGAGTGCTGGAAGATAAGCATCGTGGTCTTGCAGCGAGACCGGTAACGCCCAAGTCCGCCCAAAATTTGGTGGATCATAGGAACATGACGCAAAGCCGTGGTTAAGAGCGAGGTAGTGCTGAATACCCAAGAAGTCGACAATCCCGTGTTGTGCTGTGCCTTCAAACCATATGGTGGGTCTCTTGCGTGGGTTTAAGAGACTCATATCATTGCAGTAGTAATTTATGGATTGGATACCATGGCCAGGAATATGAACGCGAACAGGCGTTCCTGGGTTGCTATAAGACTGTTGAAGGGCTAGAAAAACCGCGCCGCACCCATTGAGAACACTGATAGTCATATATATTGGTCGAAGCGGTCGAGAGGTCCAAAGGATCGCAGTATAAACCCATCCCTTATGCCTTGGAAGACGTTTCTGAGAGTCACCGTCGTTGACCCGAAGATAAGAAGTGGCCGTGAGCGTGGCCACAAGTGCAATTGTACTGTCGTTCCGATCTTGTTGAGCAGTACCATACATGTTTCCATGATTTTGCCCTAGGGGTAGAATCTTCTGTGGTTGTTGACGCTCCAACGAGATAATTTGGAGCTCTTTTTGGGCAAGAATTGCAGACGCTGCGATCAACCAGCTGACGATAATGCAATCAAGCTTTCCTGGTAATATATAGCAGAAGCCACATCCCGCTCCAGAAATGAATACTGTAGCCCAGAATATGTAGGTTGCGTATGTTCGAAGGCGAGTTTGGTAGAATGTGGTTTGTTTTCGCTCGAGTAAGCGAAGCTGAACGGCTGTAAAGGCAAGGCAGGAAGCGAGGAGGAGAGCAAAGAAGTGGTTATAATATGTTATAGGTCCCGGTCTGAAGATCCAGTACTGAGGTTATATTAGATTCTGGTATGACTTGTAGCAGGGGGAAGCTTACTACATCGAATGGTATGACAACTAGGGGGCCAATATAACACGCGATTCGTAAAACAGGACGCATATAGCTCCCACAGGAGCGAATAGTCGATAACAGCATCACGATACTTTGGCAGGACTGAATACGTCCTTGGGCTGTAGTTGGCCATGGTCACGATAATCGAAAGTGATAACATTCCAGAGGTGATCTCGCATTCTTGGAACGTGAAGAATGTGGGCGCCAACCTAGCTAATATAAGTTTTTTAGACATGGTTACTCTCGATGATTATATTTGGCCTCAATGTACTCCCTCACGTCAATTGAGACTCGGATAGGCTCTGTTGGATATTAAGCTGAAGAATCTATGCTAGTAAGTTTTCTAGTATGAACCTTTAGTGTCTTTCTATTATCAAGGAGTAAAAGACGATAGTATTGTAAAACTTTTATAAAACTCTTGACTTAGTTTATAGACTTCAAGGATCCCGGCTCCATCCGAGTTTCAACTGCCCAGAGGGAGTATGAGGCGCCTTCAAATTCCTTGATATGGAGTATTTTAGCTCCAAGAGCAGCTTCGAGAGGCACAGAGCCTATCTCTGAAGAACTCTAACCAAGTTTCATGCGGTCAAGACACGAAGTTACGATTATGATGGTATGTCCGGGATACTTTGATTACGCTGAATTGATCTTAGTAGGCTCGACTGTGTATAGTGGCTGTTATCCAGGTTTGAATCCCTTTCGCGGAGTACACCAATTGTCATTATACATCCTCATCATCACCATAATAAGGCAATATTATAGAAATAGATGATTGAGCCTCCATATTGGAATGCAGAGCACTTGGGGGAGCTGAATATACGTAATTGCTCGGCCATGACATTTTGCTGCTCAAGCAAGAGCTAGGGATGGATCGCGAGGGGACAACGGGAGAGGCAACGAGAGGATGGAAGGAGAGCAAGAGGTGCGAGAGCATTTCCTTCACTAAGTTATATCATCAGTACAGCACGATACAAAGTTGCTAGAAGACGGACCGTATATTGACTGACAGCGTATGTGAGTATAGATTATGCTCAACTTACCCGCACCTCCACGCTTTTATTCTGTCCACATTAAGCATCGTCCACGCATCGAAGGTAGGATACGGCGACAGAATCAACCGGGGATGTGCTGAATTATGATTGAGGTGACTGACTGGCTCCATCCGTCTATGCCCGGCAAACAGTGAGGAGGTTGGGAGTTCACACGTGACGATGAGGCCGAATCTTCAGCCTCATGAGGTGTCTGTGAAACGGCGATTGACAACTACAGTTCTTCATATAAGTCACATCCATGAGAAGTCTTGATCTTCTCTCGCTTCAATTTTGGTACACTTACCTCTTGTTCACCAATGGGCAAAACGATTGCCGAAGAAATCATGGCATTACTTGAGACAAGGCTCAAGGATCTGAGTCTGACCATTCGTTTGCAATATTGTATGCCTCACCTTCTTTTCATTCGCAAGCAAATCTGCCATTATCCTCTGCCGGCCCTGGAAAATTACCATATTCAGCAGTCAGCCCTGTCGATCTATTTTTATGCCTGGTAAACTTTGCCAAGCCCGCCATTTCTCATCATTCCAAAATACCTCCGTCAGCACCGCCCCTCATTAAGAGTGCCACGAGGCTCAGCTATCGACCGCCTTTTAGTATCACTATTCAAAATATGGCCCTGGCTGGATCTCCGCATCATCTCATACTGGAAGCTTTGGTCCTGTAAACCAAGATCAGTCTAAATGTAGGTCCACTCTGACTGCGCAGTCGAGCCATAACGAGATACTACGCTCTACATACAGAATTGATCATTCTAAGCCGCCATCCGGCAGGCACGCCTCCGAGAAAATAGACGGAGAACCGTAATAGACGGAGTAATCAAGTGACAAATTATCCCGAAGTCTTCGACATGGGATCAGTTAAAAGGCAGTAAAATCTCGTTCAAAAATCAACATCTTCATCTCACTATCTTCAGCCCAGCAGCTTCACAGTCTTCACAGCATTCCATAGTCCTTCAACACTCAGTCTTGCATCTCCAGCCTCATTTGACTTTTACTTCAACCCTTTTCGCTCTTCAAATCATCAAAATGGTCGGCTTCACGTCCTTCGCTCTCATTGGCGCTGCTGCCATCGCTTCTGCCATGCCTACCGGCACCACATATACTCCACCAACTGGTATCATCTCCGCAGGCCCTAACGCCGCAACCCACCGTGTTATCGCCGGCTTCAACGGCCTTCGCTTTGAGCCTGAAAACATTGTTGCCGAAGTTGGCGATCTCGTTGAAGTCCACTTCAACCCAATGAACCACTCCTTCGCGCAGAGCTCCTTCGCCGAGCCTTGCAAGCCCATCAACGACAACGCGATCTTCTCTGGCTTCATGCCAACCCCGAACGGCGAGAATCCCAACGTCTTCAGCATCGTTGTGCAGGATAAACAACCTCTCTGGTTCTACTGCTCCCAGACCAAGGGTGACCATTGCCAGACTGGCATGAGCATGGTTGTCAACCAGAATTTTAATGGAGCAGCCACCCTCAGTGCTTACAAGGCCAAAGCCGCTCTCACTGGCACTTCCATCTCTCCTCCACGTGTTCAGGGTGGTGTTATTGCTCCACCAAAAAATGGCCCCGGCTTGTAAATCAGCTCAGCTTGCAGGTTCCCTTCTCTAGAATAATTTTAGCGTTCAAAGCATAGTACTTCAGCATAAGCGACGGAGTTTTTAGGTTGCATCTTTGGGCGTTCATCTCTCATTCATTCATTCATTCATCCATCCATTCATTCATTCATTTCGTTCTCGATTAGAGTATTTAATCTCCATAGTCAATATACTCGCATTGACAGTCTTTGATTTCTCGATTTCTTCGTACTACTTGCCTTCAATGTGTTGTCTCAATTCGGTTGATGCTTTCTGCCTCCAAAAATAATGAGTAAGCAACTGCGATGCCTACCGTCTTTTGGGGAAAGTACAACTGCTTGAACAATGGAAGCTGTTATCACTTCCATTCGATGGGGATTTCGCCTGTTCAAAAGCCAATTTCCCTACTTCCGTGTTTCCGTTCGCCACCCCTCATTCTAGTCTGTCAAAGACCTCTATCAAATCATTGAGAGCCAACGCCTATACCCTTTGAAAAACAGTCATTATGGCTGTGCTCCGAATGAGCTCTCTTCTCCTGGTTGCGATGCTCTTTCTACGTACTCATGCCTTAGCTTGTGTGGAGCAATTCTTTTATTGCTGCATCCAAATGCAACACTAACGTCTTTCCCAAACAGCGCAGAGCTCAACCGATGCATGCATCACCGGATGCCGAATCGGGCCCGAAAACACCCACGGATCTGTCTGGGCGTCAGAAAACTACAACTACACAGTCGCAATCGTGATGGTAATCGTCTATCAGTCATCCCAGAAGACATACACAGCAGCATCGTTCGTGGTCGGGGATCCTACAGAGGCATTCCAGCAAGCTTCGAGATCTATCGTTGCATTACCTCAGTATAACTATGGAGTGTTTATTGTTGATTGGGCTTTTCCCTCCATGGTCGGGACTATGCTGTAAGTTCTGATTTCTCAAGCGGAATCAAGCTAATGATGAATAGGGAATACCCCTCCTCAGATCTTCGCGCCAATATCTTGACAGCTTACTCGACGTTCCAAACTACGTCAGCAGAATGTAAGACTACAAGTACTGTCTACACACGCGATGTAAACCAGCTCTGGGAGCCAATTGCCACCGATGACAAGAACTGGCCGAAGACGCACACGGGCCTCTGCATTACATGTCGTTCTGGGTCAAGCTCAGCAGCGGACATAAGATGGAACGATATGCAGTCAATAGACTATGCTTCTATACCAGGTCTGGAGGCTTGCACAACGGCCACAATGAGTAACGAACCAGTGGCAATGGTGGCGTTAGTGCCGGTCACGGTAACTACGACAGAATATGTTTCATAAATGGCAGCTCAGGTTCGGGCGGAGTTTTGGAAGGGACGTTTTAAGACGCATGATTTTTTAAAACAAAAAGTTAGGGAGATGTGAAGAAAGTTCAAAAGCGGATAAATATGGTAATCAGATAATGCGTAAGAACTGTGAGCTTCAAAATGTAATCGAAATGTGTTGGATCGGATCAGAGTGTGAAAGCAATAATGGAAGTCCTTCGTCCTTAATTACGAATGAGGGTTTGAAAGACCGAAGGAGCGAGAGAGAAATACGTGCCCGATCCGGATTGCGCTAAAATTCCGCGCATGTACGGTCAGCCTTTGAGTAAGCACATCAAATCAACAGGCTCATTTTGGATAGCAGCAAAGTGTCCGGAGGTGTTCCAAGTATATATCTATGGTTAGAGCTCTCTTTTTTCATGATATGCCTGAACTTAGGTATTGTGAAAATCTCAGTCTCAACTTGTCAAACCTACCATGAAAATCGCCGAAGTTACCGAATTTGGACAACCACCAAAATACGTCGAAACCAAGGACCCACCAGTGCCAGCCTCAGATAGCGATCTCGTTCAAGTCAAGCTACTAGCTGCTGGAGTGCATGTGCTTGTCAGATTGAGAGCAGCCGGGCAGCATTACACAGCGCAAGGACTTCCTCATATTCCTGGGACTGATGCTATTGGGAAGACATCCGATGGCCAAATAGTCTACTATTCGACAGTAACACCAAAAGGGGGCTCTTTCCAAGAACTCATCAACCTGCCAAAAGCTAGCCTAACACCGATACCGGCAGGACGCGATCCGATCCAGCTTGCAGGATCACTCAATCCTGCAACGTCAGGTTGGATGGCTCTTACTACGAGGACTTTCAACCTCCCCAAGAACTTCTCTGTCCTTGTCATGGGAGCTACGTCAACCTCAGGCGCAATCGCCATTCCCCTTGCACGCGCTTTGGGTGCAGGGAAGGTCATTGGATGTGCTCGCAATGCTGCTAAGATGGCAGACTTAGATTTAGACGAGATGATTACACTCGCAGAGCCTGCTTCCAAAACCAACTTCTCCAAAGCCGAAGACGTTGATGTTATCCTCGACTACATCTACGGAGAGCCAGCCGTCCATCTTCTAAACAATCTGAAGCCTACCTCGCCAGTACAATATGTTCAGATCGGATCACTTTCTGCAACAGAAGTCAACCTCTCTGCTGCCGTTCTGAGGAGCAAAGACCTAACACTTCGAGGCGCGGGTCCTGGTAGTTGGTCCATGGCTCAGATGAGAGAGCAAATGCCAAAGTTGCTGGAAGCACTTGTCAATGTCAAGCCTAGCAAGTTCTCGGTGGTGAAGTTGGAAGATATCGAGAGCGCCTGGGGGAGGACTCGGGAGAGGCTAGTCGTTGTGCCATAGGTTGGGTATGTCCAAATTAAAGTAGTCTGAAATGAAGATTTCTAGCTTTGCCTTCTATAGGACTCTGCCATTTACAACGAGTCCCGTGACGAGTACAACTGCCTTGAATTAGTTCATGTCTTTATCATTGTTGTGTTGCCGAAATGATAAACAAAACCAAGATTCATGATAACGTAATCCACAACCAAGCGATCCACACAACCGAGCGATCCACTAGATAGCACTATCTTAACTTTGTACATAAATAACTCCACCATGAATTATTATAATAGAAAAACTTATTATACAGAAGATTATCCAGCCTTTGTGCATTCATTTGCACTATGGTTATAGCCATTACATATATAACAGCTTGGTCATTGCGGCCGATTACCATGTGGTCTGCTCCTTGGTGAGAGTGTATTTACTACTATTTCTGAGTGCACATTATCCTTATCGTCATCTAGAGGCCTCTCTACCTCTGTATTAGTAGTAACCAGTCTCTGTGCATCTGCTACTATAAGGACGGTCTCTTTAGATATGAATTTACGCGTCACCTGACGCTTTTTCACCTGGCGTTCATTCGCCGCCCTTGATCGCTCATTCTCACTAGCTAGTATTACCGCACCCTGCATAGCCATTTGACACCCTTTGACCAGTTGACTAAGCGCATTTTCAGTAGGACTCGGTGGACTCTTTAAGCGACGTTTAATTAGTGTTTTGGCTGTTTTAAACTGTTGCTCTAACTTAAGGAGATTGTGAGGTGTCTCTGATTGCTATTGCTCTTGTGCCTCAGTAGCATTCTTGGGGGGAGTAAACGGCCGGATTTGTAGTGTAGATAGTACCTGATCTGGATCAAGTGGGACCAGGCCAGATACCGTAAAGCCACTTAAGATATTACATTTTGAGAAAGCCTCCAATCTTGCCTGTTTGAACATGTATAGAAACTCAGGTTTATCCACATGATTGATACCTAGACGAATATATTCGCTCACTAGGCCGCCGTATGCACGCTTAAGTGGTGAAAAGCAGCCAACATCAAGCGGCTGAAGTAGATGTGATGAGTGGGCTGGCATACAGAGAGTGATAATCGAATGCTCCTTACAATATCGATCAAATTCAGGCGTTGCATGAGATCCATGACCATCAAGGATAAGAAGCCGGTATTTACCAACAGTCCTGTGCACTGTATTACGCTCAAAGACATCAGATAACCATCTTAATCCAAGCTTATCACTCGTCCATCCATTATCGCTCAGGGCGATCACCCAATCCGGTGGTAGGTCCGTCTCTTTATACCAGGTGGAGATATACACTCTGCCCTTGAAGATAACCATCGGCGGTAGATACCAGCCGCATGCATTGATTGTTTCGATAGATGTTACCCACTCCCGATCGCCTGGCTGTAATTGAAGCGGTCTACCGCGTCGATCTGCAGAGGTAACTACCCGTGATGTACTAGCAATCCCCATTGCAAAGCCAGTCTCATCAAAGTTGTATATATCCTCCATCGCAATGCCGTATTTGCAGATTGTATTGCGTACAAGCTAAAACCATGCTTCAATTATGACTGGATCCTCATTCCTAGCTCTTTAATAATCATATTTACGCGTCCATCTCGATCGTAGGGCAGGTTAACGGTTGATAAAGTTGCGAGGCCAGTTAGTCCCAAGTGACGCGCCAGGCCCGCGTCTTACTTGTAGGATAAGTACGGCCGTATCGCGTACTGCAGACGGTTTAGGAGGATAGCCACGTTCATCCATTGATAGGATCCATTGGATAAGTACTTCTTCTTCGGTAGAAGTAAGCTTATGGCCATTTGCGCGCGTATCTGCGCGAGCGACGCGTCCATTGAGCCGATGACGGAGGGTATCTTTTGAGACGCTATAGGACTTAGCGGACGACCTGATACTAGGTTTTTGGCCTTTTTTATAGGCCTGGCCTGCGAGAAGCAAACGGCCTTCTTTTTGCGCCTTTTCGACCTTGCGTAGTGGTGACATTGAGGTGTAGAGTGGTTGAGATGAAATTAGTGGATCGCTCGGTTGTGTGGATCGCTCGGTTGTGGATTACGTTAACCAGTGATGCCTAAGGCATTAAGGCGGTCCGGAGAAATGCTTAGCGCTTCCGATTTGACGCTAGTGACTATAAAAGGCCACCCTCCGCTTCCACTTTTCTTTTCTTCTTCATCCAAGTGCAAGGGCGTTACGCATGGCAGTGAAGATTCGTCTGAGCCTGTGTTATTGCTAGTTGAAAACTATTTTCATGACCACTCTTCATGGTCTTCGGATCGTGAAGGAATTTTTGGAACCTCTCCTACGTGAAACCACTTCTTTTCATTGATCGGCTTGCCTGTGGGCGGGAGATTGAAGAAGAGGAATTTACAGGGCATGCACAATAGATTTATGTGACTGTGACGCTGGCAAACGCGGTCGATACTGCGTTGTATCCTACTCTTAACTTGATATTCAAGTGCTGATCGAGAGCGTGCTCCAAGACATCGAGACGATGAAATCTAAAGTATTCATCACTGGCGGTAGGTCGGAAGACGAGGCAACTGTGTCAAGATCCATCGCTAATCAGCCCAGCAACTGGTCTACTTGGAAGAGAAGTCGTCCAAGCCTTCCAATTCGCAGGTTATGAAGTAGTTGGCACAGGCTTGTCGCGGATTAACCCTCCGTCTACGATCAAGTTGGATATTCTAGACCACGGCGAGATCAGACGTGTTCTTAATGAAGTGAAGTTTGTACAAACACTCATGCTGAATTTTCCAGGCTGACGAGAGTGACTACCAGACCAAGTGTCGTAGTTCATTGTATGTTTCATTCCGATTCTACCGTCACCAATGCCGGCAGGAGGTCTCTAACGAAAAAATTCTCCTCCAGGTGCTGCAAACCGCTTCCCCGACTCCTGCCAGGCACATCCGAGTGCAGCTATTGCTTTGAACGTAGAATCGTCGCGAAAGCTTGCCATTGAAGCCTCTAAACACTCCATCTTCCTTATATATATAAGTACAGATTATGTGTTCTCAGGCAAACCCGGGGAAGCACCGTACGCATCAGATGCAGCCACAGATCCTCCCAACGTATACGGTCAAACAAAGAGAGATGGAGAGGTTGCGGTGCTCGAGGCTTTGGAGGGGAGTGATATGCCAGGTGTAGTATTGCGGGTACCACTATTGTATGGGCATGCCGAAAAGGACGATCCCTCGAAGAGCGCGGTACACCCAATAGTGGAGGCGATCTGGAAGGCACAGTCTATTAAGGAGGGAGATCCAAAAATCAAGATGGATCACTACGGCGAAAGATATCCTACTGCAACTGAAGATGTTGGGCGTGTTTGTGTAGACATAGTGAAACTGTACACCAAAGACACCACGCGCAATCTTCCCAAGATCTTACAGTTCTCGTCCGAAGACAAGTACACCAAATACGAGATGTGCAAGCTCATCGCCGAGGAGATTTTGGGTCTTCCAATCGATAGCATCGAGGCTTATGATCCAACCAGGGACGAAAAAGAGCAAAAATCCGCAACCGTTCGGCCGTATGATACTCATTTGGACACCAGTGGGCTGAAGAATTTGGGTATCGATGTTTCTACAATAAACTTTCTTGCTTGGTGGTAAGTCGCCCATCTCATGTTTCAGTGTTTCACAAAATCCCCATCGCATCTTACCTTCCGAAGCATTTGTTCATAGCCAGGCGACCGGGTCTGGGAACACTTTGTGGCGGTGCAATCACCGAATTTGTCTTACAGTCAATTCAATGGCCTCGCACAGAATCAATGTCGTAAGAGTACGGATAATATATCCAAAATATTGTAGCTTCGGGACTCCTGCTTGATGCAGTCTATTGTGAATAATTTTTGGAGATTACATACTGCATCACGCTGGACCACAGCAGCAATTTCTTTTGCAAAGGGGGCCCAAAGACGGTCGACCGTGGTCATTATTCACGACTTTTTATTTTTCAAGATGCGGAGACATTCATCGAATAAGGAAGCTGACATCTCATACGCAGGAGACGCGAGTTGAGGTCGTTTCGACACTGACACTTGGCTTGCATTCGGAGCTCCAGCCTCCCTCACCACAGCACATGGTGAGAAGATCCAAATAGCCAAATTTTAAGGTATGCTAGTAAAATCACTGAGCAGATAACACTGTTAAATTGATCGCGCAAAACATTGCGACTTTGGTGTGATATGTCCAGCTTCACCACTGACTATTCTCGTACACTGTAAACTGCTACATCTGCAATATCTGCCTGTCATATTACCACCCACCACTTTCCAGGCTCGGTATCTCAGGTCCGAGCCCATAGAACGGGATCGGCTTTTCTAGGCCTGGCCCGATTGGACATGGATTTGCCAGCCTTTGGGAAAGAATTGGATCTGATCTCCCGCTGTCAAGTTTTGCTTCTGCTGCAGTGGTGAAAATAAGCGAGATCAAAGGGGAACGACAACCTCATCACATCAGGCCAATTTTCACTAGGTTTTTCTATGAGTTTTTGGCCACACATTTCACAGGATTGACTGGTTAGGAATGATTGGAATAGTGATTTGAATATTTTTGAATTTGCTTTTCACATATGTGCGCTGTGAAGCTTCTGTATAGTGTTTGGTGCCTGGGGAATAATATTCCATCAAATCGGCCGGAGACTCAAAGATCTCCAAAGAAGGTAAACAAATGTTTAAACGCCGCCAAAAAATGCTCAATGCTCAGAACGCCAAATGCTGTTACAAAACCTCGTGACCCATGTCTATGTTCAAAAAGCCAAACACTAGATCGCCGGCCAACCCCAAGAAGAAACCATTTGTCCAAGAAGTGAAAAGGATGCGGTCACAGACCAACGAAAGCTAGACCAGAGAACACCTAAGAGCTGGCTGCCAAGTGCCGTCTGTGAGCGTGTCGAGAAGAGCGGCGTTGCTTGGACTGGGAGATAGTGTGGACAACAGCACCGTTACTGCAGTCTGTACCACCGGACATCTTCATTGGTGTTGCGCAACCCCATGCGCACATGCCGAATGTGGTTGCGTCAATGCAGTAGAAGCCATCAGTTGGGCAAGACACTTGGCCGTTTGAACACGACCCAGAAGAAGCTGGTGCAGTAGCAGGAGTGCTTGCTGGAGCGGCATATGGGCTTGAGCCTCCAGTGGGAGCGGCAACGACAGACGTAGCCGGTTTAGTTGGAACTGCAACGACAGATGTGGCCAATGTAGTTGGAATTGGAGCGGCGACGGCAGGCGAACTTGCGGCTCCTGGAGCGAAGATTCCACCTGGGTTGCCAGCTGGTGCTGACCCGTAGCCAGCACCAGCACCAGTGTATTGACCATTATTGGCAGAAGTGGTTGCGGTACTGCCAGTTGATCCAGTTGATCCGCTGCCAGTTGAGCCGCTGCTTTCTGAGCCACCTGATGCTGGAATGTTGGCGCTTCCGGATCCTGATCCGCAGTTTCCTTCTGGTGCCTTCAGGGGGTAGTTGAGCTTAGAATCCTTGGTAACATAAGAACCTGGGTTGGGGAAATCGACATTGAAGCTTTCGGAAGTTTTGCATGTGTTGACGCTGGCAAGATTGGCGACAAGCATGTTTGGTAGGGCGTCGAGCTTGTTGGAGCCGCCTGAGAGGGTGACCTTGGCGCAGTTCATATACATCTCTCGGTTACCAACATTGTTGAACCATGTCCAGGCAAGCACGGCATCTCCGTTTTGGACTTCTGCTGGGATCTTGAAAGAGAACTGATTGACACACTGTCCGTTCCCACCCGGGCATTCAATGGCTTGGGGAAGATTGCCCATCGCGTTGGTCGGACATCCCCCAACATAGCTTTGAATAACCTTCCAGCTGGCAGGATCCTTCAATTTGGCTGCATCCTTTTCGTAAGTGATGGAAATTTGGCAAGATCCTCCACCATGGACGGCCGTATTGGCCCCGTAACCGAGATCAAACTTAATTGGCTGGTCAGATCCGACAGCCATAGATGTGCTTGTGCCAGCTGAGAGGTCGACACCGTGGCATGGGAAGTTAGATCCAGATGGGTCAAGGGGATCTTTGGGAGCAGAGCCCGGAATGGGTGATGGAGTGCTAATCATGAAATGAGCGTTTGCTGACGCGAAGAGCGAAACCGCAATGGCGGCCGTCAAGGATTTGGTATACATGTCGTAGAGACTGTGTGTTGTGAAATTTGAGTGTTGATAATGTCGAAATGCGAATTCGTTTAGTTATTGGAGTTGAACGTCGAGTTCGAGGAAAGAGTGTAATGCTCAAAGACTTCACAGAAGATCTTAAGGATGGTAATGCACTGCCACAGGCAATAGCTAAAAGAAACAAAGAAGGAGGGGACACTTAGGACTGGCCTGAAGCTGAGAGAAATCAAAAAAAGATGATGATGATGATGGAACAAAACACCTGGGGGAAGGAAACATCGTATTTATAAGTACTACAGGGGAAGTATTTCTACTCTCCTGAGCGGTGTTGTAGCTAGGAAACAAAAATCAAGCTTTGCTGCAGCAAGCAGGGACGCAAGGTACTGGAGCACGCCACATCGGACGGTTAGGCACGAGAGAACATCTTTCGGCCAATCTAGGCAAGTCATGCCCGCTGACAGTGGAACGGGAGTATGCTTTTGTGTTTGAAGTCTGTGCAGGTGAGCCAGTAGAGCTGCAAAGATCCATGAACTGCAGTATCCAGTGTGACCTTGAATCAACTCCAGGGGGATTACGGGATGGTAGCGAAGAAGACCGTCGACAGGGTGTTCGCAGCTGGGCATATGCAGACAGCGCACATTGGTCAACACGAAATGGTCAGGGAACTGTTTTGAAACCGCTACGAAGTGGATAGGACTACGGACTGTGGAGAAAAGGAAAAAGAGAGGAGTTGTTTTCTGCCCCCTGGAGTGGCGTTGTGGACTTGCAGGGCTAAGGTCTTTATCGATACGTGATAGGCACAGGGGGTTGAGACCGAAATGGCGGGTGGCCACCAATCAGGCCTCCACCTCCAGCTTCCCACTCCTCGCCGCGCGAACGGTCAAGTCCGCCAGAGGATTTCTCTACATCCTTTCGTTGAGGTTGCCTGGCTTCCCGCCGGGGAAGGACACCCCGTAGGAAACATTGACAGCCGGCATCACGATGTAATTGTGGTTGGTGGTAACAGCGGGAGCTGAAACTTCATTCAATGGTTCTGGGGCGTGCTGTTGAGAACCACACAGTAGCTGATGGCTTTGCATAATAATGACAGGCTGCGGCCAGACGTTGCGAGGTTCTTTGTGTTTGCACACCAACAGGTCCGCCGTCCAAGCTGGAAGTACTTCTTGCAATGCATACTTTGCAACCCCTCATGTACGAGAAAATCTCTAGGTGTTCCGAATGCGTGACTACTGCAACACCATGTTAATGCAAACATGCGAGGCACTTTCATTCCGGGGGTCAATCTGTGGTGAGATCGCTGGAAATCCTGTAGTTTCTGTACGTTCAAGTGCTATCCAAACACATCAATTACAGATTCTTTTAAACTTATGAGAGGCGTAGCCGTCATTCAAAATCTTGTCACGTCGGTTTCAGGAATTCCACCCTGCCGACTCGGGCTTCTCATTCGGCTTTCCAAAGCGGAAGAAGGACAGGATTGTTGAACATAGCATTGCACGGGCTCAATTTTATTTATACGGTCGATTCAAAACGGCCGTCAAGAGCACGAAACTCACAGATGTAAGACTATGTAGCAAAATTAACAGCAGATCAAATGTGTAGGGAGAAAACTGGAATCAACTTATCGCCAAGCTGCGATGCAGTAGTATTTCCAACATTCTATGAAGATAGCATGGCTGAAGTATTCACCCGTGCCCTTCTCCTCTGCATTTGATCTGCTACATAGTGTTACTCAGATGTAGGTATAGCAATAGCAAAATTGAAGTTGCTAGAACATTGTTGATGTTGAGGCTCTCGTACTCTCTCTCCAATTGAAACTGAATGTGGCTGGAATCCTTAAGGTCTATGAACTGATTTAAGAGCCTTAAATAAGCTTTATTATTATATTAGCTTTTGGATTTTAACTAGAAGCTTAGTACCAGAAGTTCTAGATATACTAAAGGCTTATAGATATCATTCAATTGGCACAAGGAGTATTAAAGACTTTTGTTCCATTACTCTATTCATAATCAAACCGGAAGTTTTGTCAGCGCTTTCAATTCAACATTAAATATTTATTCTTTCATAGAAAAAGGCTTATAAAACCCCAAAAGCATTGTATTTCAAATTTGAGAATAGAAGCAACGATTGTTGGATACATGATCCAACTTCATTATGATACGAAGCAATATAAGTTAAATTTTAGAATATGGACAAATTGAGTTTTGGCCAACAATGAGCGATTTTGATGCTGCCGCCGAGTTGAAACACGGCAACTCTTATGAACTCTACTCCTGCTGGCATTGCCAATTACCACCACCGAGGTCGTATCTGTCTTGCACCACTGCCTGACCGGCAACGCCATACGATGAGCATCTATCTGGCCTTTTACTGGCCTTGAATCTCAAAAGGGCCACTTTCCTTCATCGCCCGAGTTTGATCATTCCAACATTGTACTAACTGTACAGCATTTACAAACCACTGTGCTGCTCGACATTTTCCACTTGTAGCTTTGTGCTGTTTGTCTCGGCTCAAATCCAGCCTCCTTCCCTAGCTTTTGCAGATTTCCACTCCGAAAATTTTGACCGCCATGTATAAGCAACGGTGTAGTTGCTCCAAGTGCTGACCTTGCCCGTCAAACTTCTTCCGCCCCGGGTCAACGGCGCCAGGAACGGATGCTTCTCAATTCCTACATGAACAACTGCATCAGTCCCAACGAACGTGCCAAACCCATATCGACGACCCAAACTGTCAAGATACTCTCTGCGTCCCCTCCTAGTCAATCCCACACTTTCCTTGAAATCGTCCACGGCGTTGCTGGCGGCAAAAAATGCGACTATAGAAGCGGTGGAGGTTGGCAGCCGACAAAGTATTTTCCACGGGCGCCGGATGTATAACGCCAGCGTGACGATAATATACATGGCCAGAATAGTCTCTGCGATAATGAGCATGACTTTTGACATAAAGATGCGTATCTTCGGCTGGATAACGAAGCCAGTAAATTCTGCTTGGGGTGAAGCACGAACGAAAAGCTGGTCCGGGTTTCGACTGACCCATATTGCAAACAATTTTGTGTATAAGTCAATGAGCGGCCTTTCAACTTCATTGAAAGCCGGTGGTGCCAATCCTGGATCTATTAGTCGACTACTGTTGATTGTCTGGCCCATAAGATAATTGCCAAAATCGGAAGGAAAGGAATCATTATGCCAGGTGACGCCCCTATTGAGAATGAATTGGTGGGCCTGTCCGAGCACATCTGATGCTGTTGTCGTGAAAAGGTCAGCAGTCGCGCTTTCAAGCGGCCGAGTCAGATTTGCTATTTTGACGTATCCCTTATCGTCAACAGTTGCATCTGCAATGCCGGTGACAATCTCTCCACGACACACAATCACTGTTGATTGGTATGATATAACATTGTTTGGCAAAAGATCGGATTGTTCCGTTCCTGGCAGTGCAGTCCCATTCTCTAAGAGGCCGCGGATCCAGCCAGCTGCAATGTGTTCGCGGCAAAACGCAGCTTCGACAGCACTGCTCTCTTTCGACCCATCGAGCGCATAGGTGAATTCGTAGCCGCATGTCCCTGTCGGTCTATCACCGACAAAACTGACTTGGCTACCCTTATTCTCCTGCGCCGTGCTTCGAGGAACGCAATTTATCTCAGTCTGATTTTGTCGCAGGCTGACTGTAAGATTACCGGATGAGGAGATGTCCGAGAATCCGCCGGTACTAAACTGCGTCCCAGTGACCACGAAATTGGAGGCTGTGGACAATGGTTTACACTTGAGTTGAGCTCCTATTGCTAATGTGGTGGCGCGGTAGCTCCACGTCTCATTCCGCGTTGGTAATCTTGCTGAGAAAGGTAAATAGAAGACTTTGTCATCAGTCCACGGCGGTAGTGGAGTGTGTGCTGTTTGGTTCGAAGTTGCAATATAGAAAGGCTCTATGGTTCCCCCTTTCGCAACGAATGCAGGCGCGGAGCCATTGATAGCTTGGAATTGGGCATTATATGACCTTCCGAATCGCGTTTGGACTGGATGCTTGACAGAATTCTCGAAGAGAAGCCCACTTAGAGCGACAGCCAGAACGTTAGCAAGGAGTGTCATTGTACAAACAGCGGCCAGTAAGAAATTCTTCCTACTTAATGCTTTCCCAATAACAAGCTGAGGTGGTAATGAGGAATACTCGAGGCCCACTGACGACTGGGCTTTGGAGTGACCCTTGCGTAATGACTCGAAAGGCTGGAGCGAGCAGAGGTGGCGATTCAACACGAGCCAGAAAGGTTCGATGAATGTTCCGATTGCGGTCGGTAAATAGCTCTCGAGCAGCTGGCGCACAAACCGATTAGAGGAAGGGAGTGGGAGGCCTGGTACGGTCAGCCTCATCTGGTGATCTACTTTTATGCATGTAATTACCGTTTCTGGTGCGGATTTGCCAATACACTGCTGGAATGACTGCGAACAATACGACTTGCAAAGTGAGAAACACAGCGCCAGTCTTCAACTTGAACTCTATCGGTTGAACACCATTTACCACGTCACTGCTGTTCGTCTGGCTCTGTGAAAATGCCACCGGCGGTGCAGTGACTTCATCGACGTGGTCGATATTACACTGCGTGATACGATAGGTTGTTTCGGTGCCTTCTGCCTGCACCAATTTAAAGTTGGTACGACCAAAGATAGTCTCTAAGTCTTTATTGGAGGCACGATCGCAAGGCTTGAACAGGGACAGTACGCGGGAGTCGTCAGCTACAAGAGACATTGTCGCAGCAAGCGTCGCAGGATCTGAGCGTAACTTCAAAGGACGTCTCCATGACCAATACAGTAGCGAAGATGCTAGACAAATTATTAAACCCAAAAATGCTTCCACAACATAAGCAAATGCTGGCACTACGATTATGGATTGGGTGAGATATCGTCGCTCGCCCGTGGTGATAGCACTTGGATCTAAGTCAGCAGAAAGTACGTTCACCATTTGTCGCGCGAATAGAATACGATAGGCCGCCTGATAGGAATCATCCAGTATCTTGGGGTCCAAATAATCATCAGCGGATCTCTGAGTGGCTCCAATCGCAAAAGGGGTCATCTTTGGTAGATACTTCAGGTTAAGAGGCATGTTTGAAAGGAACGATTGTTGACTAGGCCAGTTGATAGTGGGAAACTCAGATCTCTGGGTATTCCTTTGGTGTCCCATACTCATTGCAGCTTCGAAATTACTTGCATTGAAGATGTCAACTGGTAAGGGACTCGGGTCGCCGACAGTGTGGTAGGTTATCACCCGCATTTCAGGGAGAGCGATAGTGGCTTTGACGTCTTGCGTGTAGTATTTGGATCGACACCAACGGGTAGTGACATTAGCATTTGCCCGCCGCTCCGAGGACGGAAGGGCATTGTAAGCCGCTCCTGGTATCAAAGATTTCGACCATTGGATGAGGAAAGAGCTGGTCTCGTTTTTTGGGCATAAGCCATTCTGCGATAGATAATAATCTGCACTTCCGTCGTCATTGGAGTATCCGATATAGAGCGTATCGAAAATTTTGCTAGTGTCATTGTAATCTTCGATCGTTCTCGGAGGCGGCACTGAGAAGTGGCATCCCCATGTGCTGTTGATGTAGTTTACTTCGTTGCTGAACCAAGGGATAGGTTCTTCACACGTAATATTGACCCCGAAACGTTGAGTTTCGCCAGTCCACGTCTCAGATAGCTCCACCTTCTGATTCTTGGCCTTTGATGCGGGCCCAAAGGGTGCCAGAATGAAGTCCCGAGTCATGTAATCCGGTAGAGACTCATTCAACCACAAGATATTCGTGGCGGAATGTGCTGACTGAGCCGACAAGGTGTTTTGTTGCTGATCTAGAGATAGATATCTCGTTGACCTTGCCATGGGTACAGTGAATGTTCGATTGACCGTATCTGTTCCAAAAATACCAGCTTGCGTTGGAGTCAAGCCCCAGAATACTACCACGGTAGCTATAGAGGCTGAAAATACTGACCAGTGTCTATCCAGGTCAGAATTTTGTCTTGATTAAGGTTCCGCTAACTGACCCATATTTGAGAGCCCTAAAGGGAACTGATGCGAGAAAGTCCACAGGGTAATGAAGAAGGAGCGATCTCTCACCAAGAGCTCCGCCGCTTTTAGATAATTGGTAATAAGGCTCCAACCTGCGGATATCTAGATCGATCCACGTCCACACGAATCCATATACGACAGTGATTATAGTTGGTAAGTAAAGATACTGAAAGGTAGCCGAAAGAGGAAGATCGTTGATGTTTGGTGCGAATAAAAGGCCGTCATCTCTGGTGCTGCGCATCAGCAATAACTGCAGTGTAATCACAAGCGCTATCGAGACCAAGATGAGGCTCGTTAGGAATGCAAAGTGTAAAGAAGGTGGTTTCCAGTTTTGCGAGTTTCTCGCTGAGATCATGGTTAGCCGAGTTCTAACGCCGGTCCATATCTGAAAGGAAGACATTACTTCTTGACGTCTGTATCGTTTCCGGCGTTCCGTTATGGTAGGGGAATTTACGTTCCACATTGTGAGCGACCACTGATTCCATGGCGAACTCATCATTATCCAATAATGGGGAAACGATGGGGTCTACTGGCTCAAGCGTGTCAGAGACGCCCGTCTTGTAATCGGATTTGCGCGCCATGAGAAATAGGCCAATGGAGAGAAAAAGAATTGAAAGCTAGAAGTACAACAAAACGCAATCAAAGATCGCAAGGAATCAGCATCATCCTCGAGGAGGTGAGGACTCGAAAGCAAGCCAGTAGCCTTCACGAAAATGGGTTAAGATAGCTTTTATGAATGTGCACAGTATCAGAGGAGCGGCTGGAACTTAGCCGCTCACCACCCGGTCGGATCATGAAGAGTTACCACCACCCTAAATTTTTTGGCGCTGTATCAAACAAGGTCTCGCTCAGCTTCGAAACCAGCTAGGTAGATAAGGGATCGAATGTGGTGGTTCCTAGGCCACCGTTCAAAGATATATCAACGTCCTAAACATGAAGGACGATAATGAACAGGAGTCTCTGTCGGAAGCCATCATTCGACAACGTTCTCGCCAAGATCTTGCACATGCTGTGCCTCCCCCGCGATTGTTTGAGATGGATGGTGGCGTGTACGGGAAGCGCAGATGGTCCAATCATAGTTGTTGGTGATGTATTTGGGCGGTTGGGTGGCCCGGGTGGTCGATGTTTGACCAGGACCCTGGATTCTATTTTAAGATATCGCGACTTCACTCCAACTCCTTACTCCTTACACAGTCATTTCTAGTAGTAAAGTTCATGGTACATGGACTAATAGTTACGATATCTGTCAAGTAGATGTTTCGCGATGACTTTTGCTACCTTTTGTGGTCGACATCCACGCGATAGTGCTGAACAACGACAGAGGTGGAAAGCATCAGACATTATTATTGGTGGAACTAAGACATTAAAGACGATGTAGAGCGAAGCAATAGAAGTGCACGTAGATTTTCGAACTTCACAGGCACTTGATCACTCCTTCATTATCGTCGACTCCCGCGTCAACCTCAGATTCTCTTCTTCATTTTCCCACCCGCAGGTGAGAAAAACAATGAAAAGATATTGCTACCTATTGCACAGCCTTTTAAACCCGCGTCTCGATGAGCACTGTGGCATCACGTACTTCGGGGCAAGTCTCAGTGCTAATTAAGCATCGTCATGGGCTAAGCAAAAAGTGCGGAGAGTCAACTCTCACAGTAACAACCATCATGTTTGGATCAGGGCACAATGGTTGATTTCGGCGTCACATATGTCGATGCGACAACCAGATCGTTGCATATGGCGATGCAATGATGGAAGGCAAATCCCACTGGTCGATGCATGTGACGATGCAAAGACGAAAGGCAAAAAGAGTCCCAAATCGAGTGTCGCATACAATGGTGCAAGACACCCTCAGACGAAAAGTGATGGCAGCAGGTTGGTTCCCCTCCAGGTGACATTTAGCCGCGAACGCTGGAAATGTTTTCGATCTTCGTGGGCTACGGCAGACAATGCAAAAGCAAAGGGCGGAGGAAAATTAATCGCTCACAGTAGTGGTGCTCCCCCTTCTCCGTCACAACCGCCAACTCCTCCTCCGACCTCATCTCCACCGAACCCAGCGTCCCCTTCACACTAACATCCCGTATCTCCTCCACACAAGCGAATAGGAAAATGGGCACGACCCATATAAGGCAGGGATGATGACATTATGTGCAGGAATGAAGTGAAGGATAGGATGGAAAGGGATGTGAAAGGTTTGGGAAAGGATTGTGAAAGGACTGAGCCTTTCCTTCACTCCCGCACATCATGTCAAGGGAAACTAATGTTGTGATAAAAGTGAAGACGCGTGGTGCGATGCATTTCTCACAGTCTTCAGGCTCTGCGCATCTTTTTACAAGCACCGCCGAAGCTAGCTCGAGCGCATCGCCCGGGTCGCACCCAGTCCCCCTCGGAGATTCAGGTGGAGACACACCGCGGTGTGCTGAAAAAAAAAAAGAAGAGAGGGAGGAAGTGGGAAGGAGGAGCCTGTTTTATAGTTAAATTTTTTCAGTTGGCCGGAGTATTGTTTGAGCGGCGCTAGAAATTGATGGAAGCCTGGATGAGGCGATACGTCAGCGTTGTGTAATCCCGTTGCGGTTGCAGTCGCTCAGAGATGGATATGGACGGCTTCACGTGGGCGACATCGGTCAAGCACGCAGCGGCTCGTTGGAGGAGGAACACTGTAAGCACACGAGGAATACTGGATGAGTGAGTGAGTGAGAGTTCCCCAAAGTGGTTTCAGCTAAGATGAAAGGAGTTCATGGTCAACGCGAAGTGAAGATATTAGGAATCTCAAGTTCTTTCCTATTCGGGCAAATGCCAAGACCTCTTTCGTCCTCGGCCGCTCGCTGAGCTTACATCTCCATATCTATTCAAATTAGATGCTATCATATAAAGTATATATAATGACAATTGCTACACATCGTGTTCAAGATTTATACGTGTCCCGATCTGAATACCATATTATCAACAGCTCAAGTAGGAGATACCAAGGTGGCCACTTCCGAGTTACATGCCCCAGCTGTCAGTCAATTGTTTGATTGGAGCATATTGTGACCCAAGCCAAAGAACGGGGATGAATATAAGAACCTTTCTTTTGAAAAGCAAAGACTCGCAAACAAGAACCCAACTCCACAGCGGTAGGGAGAAAAAGCCGATGCGTGCATCCGGGTTTTTGGGTCATCTCTGCTGCAACTCCTGATTCGGACAAAATAGCTTCCATCGGGGATCGGAGAGGGCAGTACCACAGCTTGTAGCAATGAAACGATGAAAACAAATCTTGCATTAAATTCTTCTAAATAACACAACGCGAAATACTAAGACAGCCCCCTCAAACCACCCATCTATTTCTTCTGCATCTTCAACACAAACGCGCCCCTCTCAATCGAATTAACAAAAATATACCCACTCTTAAAAAGCGCATAACTAGACCAACTCCCCACAAACTCCACAATCCCCCCCTCAGGCAACTTATCATCCTCCGGGTAAATATCAAAGAACCCCACTTCTTTAACACCCTCTCCACTCGGATCCTGGGGTATACTCCTCACATCCAACACACGGAACCCACTTCCATAATTACTTTGGTAGCTGTAACCATCGTGGACGTATTGGTTGTGGTCGATGGATACGGCGGGGGATTTGTAGTAGCCCGTTTGTTGGGGATCTTCGAGGGAGGCGATGTTCCATATGTAGGTTACGGCGTGGCCGTCCGAGGCAGGACCCTCGCGGTCGACTTCGTCGTATTCGTCGTCCATGAGGAGGTATTCTTGCCATTCTTTGTTGAGGACCCAGCCTTGGTGGGTGTAGGTTGCGCCTTCGTAGGAGACGCGGGAGATGATGGTGGGGGCTTTCGGGTTGGTGACGTCGTAGCTGAGACCTTTTTAGCTTGGGAATCAATTGAGCATGGATTGGACATATGGACTTACATGGTCAAAGTATCTTCGTTATATCCGTAGCAGATTTGTCGTCCGACATATTTGGTATCTGGTCCCTTGTATGTTAAGCACTGTGCATCATGCACATATCCATCCTGCCAGGCACAGCCGACCTGAGTGGGATTGGCGGGATTCTTGACATCAATCATGATAAGTCCAGCTCTGCAAGTGCCATTGCGTGGCACAGCACCGACAGAGTACACCATATCCGCTGCCTCGTTCACAACGACATTATGTGTGCGACCGATTGGGAGACCTTTGAAGTGCCCTGTAAGGTCATTGGCGTTTGAAAAAGTGACTGGCTTAGCTGGGTCGACTGTGAGGAGCTATCGTATTTCATCAGTAATGCGTTTACCTAGAACTAACAGTGTGGATACCATACCTTTGTCATATCAAACAACTGGATACCATGGCCATCGGACTCGCTTCCAATAACCATGTAACTCTTGTAACCTCGGATTTCTCTCCAGATAGCTGGTTTGGCCCCGGTGTACTGTGGCAACCGTCCCAGATATGCCATCTTTCCGGTCTTTGTGATTTCCACGAACGCAGCTCCATCAGCTTGTCCTAGGGCAACGAACTCGCGTCCTTCCGGTGATGTCCACCCCCATGATGATGAGCCTTCTCCGGTCTTGCTTCCGAGGTCCGCATGACTCTTGAAGTGTATAAGATCAATCTGTCCCTTTTGTCAGCTATGAGTAGATAAAGTGGACTGGAGTGTCTTACGTTTGAGCAGCGGAAAGTATAGTTCGCGTTTCCAGGAATAGCAGTTGCAAGACCATTTACACAAGGGACGGAATTAGCGATCTCTGGATAAGCAGCGGAGTCCATCATTCCGTTCGCTCTCTGAATATCCCAATAGGACTACGCAGTATATTAGCTACAGTCCATATCCGAGAGCAGTAAGGTCAATTCTCACCTGCTTCTGATTCATAATCCTCTCCATCATAACGCCACTCTGGTAAAGCTCCTTCGACCTGGCCTCATTGACGGCAACTGTCTTAGCAACGACCGCGGACCCGGCAAAAGCCGCCGCAGCCAGTAATGTCACCAGCATAATGAATGAATGTGAAAAGGAAATGAAGGAAGGTAAAGAAGTTCGAGATGTGGCTCAAGAACAGAAAGCCTTGAGAAGGGTACAGAGAAGCATGGCGGAACCGGGTGCATGATATTCCATATAACCTAAGTCACTTCGCAATCCCAGTACATTATTGCCACACTTGGTAGAGCAAGAGGAGATAGAGAATGGGACGGATGGAACGGACGGAGCATATTGTCTGGGTCATCCTTACCTAGGATGTTTGTTAGAGGAAGCTCGGGTAGCGTGTGAGGGTTCGCACTATAGCAATATGTAGTGTGGATAGCATTGGGATGGTACATGAAAATAGGAAAATAATGTGCGAAAGAAGCCCTGGATCAATGAGGTAGATACAATAGTTCGATTCATACCACGACGACAAGTGAGCCTATCTCCATTCGCATCATTTGCACCATAAACTGCACAAATCCTCGTTCCTAACTCTTGAGAACAAAGAGAAAGGTCAAAATCGAAGGGACGTCAAATATCGAGTAACAAGGTTCCCTCAACCTTGGCAATTTCGATAAACAACGATAATATATTACCATCCCAAACGAGCATGAAACTAGTTTCGAAACAAGCCTCGCCGAGCCCACCATAACGGGCCGAAAGTATCAAAACATTAGCAAGTGCAGCCGAGCGATGATCGACATCCCATAGTGCATTATGTGGACTTTGATATTGGCGCATGTCCGTGGAGGGAAGGTGCACCTGTGCCGAGCAATCTCTTGTGCGACCTGAAGACTAAGCCTTGCGATAAGCATTTATTTCGAAGGATCGCGCGATATGGTGTGGAGATGGTACGATCGCATATAATCATTATAGGTAGATAGCGTACCGCCTTGCTCTTTACTCCCTTTTGTTCCGTGACTTGAGTCGTGGAAACGAGTTATTCCGGACCACGCACCTCATGGCCCGACTGACTATTTGCCTCATTCAATCCTTTTAATGCAAATTTTGCGACTGTTAACTATCCAAAAACCCGTTTGCATAAAGGAAGACATAAGAGGCAAGGCTTCGAGGCTTAATATCACCCGATTCTCCACTAATTAGCATTGGTTGATCGCCATAATTCTTCGGACTGTTAACCTCACTGACCTCTATATTTCTGCCTTCACGTGTGCTTCCAAACTGGCGATCATGCACAGCCGGAGAACCACGATTTAGCCTTGTAATTCCTGCCTCTCCTCTTCAACCGTTTCATTTAACCCATGTTGTTCTGGAAGTTCATGCCTTTCTAATCCAGTCGCCATCTCATTGGGCGGTATCTGTTTGCCATCAATCTCATTGGCTTCTATTGCGTCGTATTTCACTTCCTCCATCTCCTCTCTTCTCTTCTTGATCTTTCGCAAAAATATAAAGGAAGCGAAGCCTACAATGGCAGCCCCTAAAGCCACTCCGGCGACCACGACTACGACGATCGAGCCTTTCGAAAGGCTGTTGTTATCCTTGTTACTCGGAACGTTGATGGAAGAGCCATTTGTAATAGCAGATGGAACAACACGATGGTTTTCGCATGTGTAATCCTTCTTGAAAACACCCTGTGCCTGCAAATTGGTCAAGTGCCGAGCAATTAAAAGGTTCGTTCGATGATTGAACATCAAAAGTACCGCCCACAGATTTTAACGACGGCATAGAGACTCTAAAGAAAAGGAGGTAGGTTTTTTTGACCGGAGAAGGTGGAAATGGGGATACGTACTTGTAAAGTGGTCCAGAGATGTTGACATCGCCACCAATAGAGCTTGTCTGATTCAACTCCACCTCCATGAAATACTCTCCTCCCAAAATGAGCGATCCGCCTGTAGTAAGAGGAGCCGGAAATATGGCCGTGTAATAATTCGTCATGATCCAATCTCCTGTCACTTGCGTCAATTTGTTTAAGACCATCCCCCATTTCCAGTTGCCTTGTTTAATAGCTGCATTGTTCCAGACACGTAAAGAAGTTTGTCCAGATTCAAGATCTGCCAATTCGTGAGGATTGTGTCTCCAGTCGTTGTCAATAAGGAAAGATCCAGCAGGCCAAAGCCGGAGCCGTTGATCCTCAGCTCAGTGTATATTGTATTGAGAGGCAATCTTAAGTCGCCCAGCCGAGGGTTGTTTTGGATGATAAGCTGTTGAGCCACTTGCAGATTAAAGCCACCGAGACCCATCGTTGTGTCTTCCACACGTACTGAATTCGCAGACGTAATACCAGCAGTGAAATCGAGTGTGTACCTCCGCGTTGAAGTCAAGTTGTTCCATATGATGTTTCCCACCGAGGCAAGCTCTGGAAATAAGAATTCCGTGAAATTTGAACAATGTGCAATATGAAGGTCACCACCTAGCTTTTTGAGCTTGGAGGCATTGAAGCCCGACACATGCGGCGCGTTTATGAAGATGAGGTCGCCTTGAATCTCCTCGAATTCAACTGAAATGATACCTTGCGCTGTCGTGGCAACGACGATATCGCCTAACCAACCGTCACAGCCGCGTGTTGAGGTAGAAGAAGGAGCCGACAATGGGAGTGTGGAAGACGGCGAGCCGCAAACTGTTATAGACCAGAGCATGAGTAGACTTCAGGGTGAAGCTTTCAAAACCACTTACCACTACTTAACCTCCCCACTACTGTTGCAAAAAGATGGTAGAGCAACGAAATCCTGATATTCCTGTATCTCATGTTCGGTGTGAGGAAGGAAAATCGCGTAAAAGGCGAACTAGATTCCTGTCGGAACTCATGATTCTCGCAAGACGATGAGATGAGGCACCGCATGCATGAGCCTAACCTATTCGATGTCAGCCACGATTTGGTGGTAATTTCAAAAATGCTTCGCCGCACAGGATACCCAATACAAGGCCAACAATGTTCCGTAAGGCTTAAATAAGAAAAGATTGGCGGTACGGAAAGGTTGGACAGGAGATCGGCTGTCGAACCGACCAGGACAATTTACTGCGAGGACTCCGTGACATCAGATTTACTGCGAGGGACTCCGCGACATCAGATTCCTGCTTCGAAGGTATAATTTTCTCTGCCATTCACCTACGTCTTAGCCGACATCGGGATTTTATCGACAGCTACCTTCACATCATCCTCTTCCCCATCCTCCCAAAACTCATCTTCCTCTCCCCTCCCCATTGCAGCCCTCCAAACCCTCTCCCAAAGCCCCTTCTTCAATACCATAGCCAAAACAAGCACAAGCGGTAAATGCCAAACACTAGCCCAAAACAGCGCCCTCGCACTCCCCTTTTGTCCCTCAAACCTCCAAAACTGCACCGCCCTCCAAAGAACCCACCCATTAGCCACAGAACTCAGCGGCACAAATGCTTGCTCCACAGTCCCCACATACGCAAGACCAATACAAATGGGAAACATGAGTATAGAGTATCGTAAAGCAACACGGCCGTTCATAGCGGGATTAACCCAGCAGAGCATACGGTATCCGGCGTTTTTGTATTCGGTGCGTATGGACCAGGATAGGGCGTTGAAGTGGGGGAATTGCCATGCAAATAGTAAGGCGGCGAGGAGCCATCCTCCTGCTGCAGCGTCGCCGAAGAGGAGTTCTTTCCATCCGCCGTCGCCGATGGCGCATTGACCGGCTGCTGCTGTCCAGCCCATTAGGGGTGGGATGCCGCCCACTATGGCGCCGATCCAGGTGTTTACTACGGAGATGCGTTTGAGTGGTGTGTATATCCCGGCGTAGATGCCTATGTTTACGGCTGCGAGGAATGCTGTTGTTGGGTTTACTCCTGCGTATAGTGCTCCTGTACCGACGATGCCGGTTGCGATGGCGAAGAGGAGTGCGCCGCGTTTGGATATTAGGCCTCGTACGAGTGGTCTGTTTCGTGTTCTTGACATTTTGGCATCGTATTGAGGTTCGAAAAGCATATTAAATGCGTTTGCAGAAGCACAGGTGAGGAAGGTACCTGTAGTGAGAAAGAGAAGGGTTAGAGTACTGAGGGAGGGTGTTGTTGTTGCTGTGACGGAGAGCAATGCTGGAACTGGGTATACAGAGTATGCGGCTGTCGTTGTAAGCACTATAAGGAATGAAAGTCTCGGTTTAGAGAGGGAGAGATATGTGGTCAGTAGACGTTGAATAGAATTTGCTGGGAGAGCTGAAGAGATGGTGGTAAGGCGATTGGAAGCATCGAGGGGAAGTTGTTCATTTTGTTCGCCCTCAGCGATTTCTGTTGCTTGGTTTTTCCGCCGCCGTCGATGTGGTAGAATTTCTGATTCTTGGAGTCCAACTTGTTGAATTGGTGCCGTTCCATCTGTTGCAGTGATTTGCTGTCTCCCGTTAAGTACCACGGTTGATTGCTGCCTTGCTCTTCTCCAATGTCCTCTTCCCAATCCACTGAAGTATCCCTGCAGGACTCCATTTCCCCAGAAATACTCGCTTTCACTCGTGTTCAAGCTCTTCCGCGTTGGTAGCGCTCGCGATATTGACCGTGACTGAAATCCATTCACTGGTAGCGATATATCCTGACTTCTCCGACCCAAGGTGTATATCCATCTTCTATTCCCAGTCGTAGGTCGTGAATATTTGCGGAGACATCGTAAACACACGCTGTCTGCCTGAGAAACCGAGCATCCAGTCCTCAAGGGCGATACCAGAAGCATGGCGTGACAATGGCTCAAGGAAAGAAAAGTCAAGATGCGGCGAGTCACGGTGGTGTGATTTCATCTCGAGATGTATGAATGCCTGAGGCAGCAGTATCGTGGCTTGTGTATGTGTGGCGCTGGTTAACGACGCGGAAGTGCGTAGACACAGAGCTGCCTCGCATCGGCCAACAACGAAAGTCACAACACACTTTCCATTTTCCATTTCCCCATCACCCACAAAGTCTCCAAACACTTCTCCAAGCTTTCCTTCAACTTGCCAACTTCATATCTCTCTTTCGAATAGGTGTTTCCCGTGACACTGACAACACAACGATAACTCACCGGAATAGCATCATCCTACGAGCCTCCAAAGCTTTCGGCCGTCGACATCATCGATATCACTCCTCCTCCGAGGCTGTTTCATTTGTTTGAGGGATAGAATCACGCACACGGAGTGCTAGTCATATATTTCGCAGTCAACATGGTCGGACTGACATCAGCAGTCGGCTTGGTTGGCTTTCTTTCCGAGCCGGACCCAGCGCTACAGAGTTTCGCCCTTCACAGACTAAACGAGGACATTGATTTATTATGGCCCGAAGTGTCGGCATCAATAGGCAAAATGTGAGTTATATGTGGACAGCTTTGTTTGGTTGTTGATGCTCGCCACTGGTGGGACAGAGGGTAGCGTCACATAGCAAACTCCAGCGCGCTTGGAAAAACGACAGCCTCTGTGGATATTTGCTGACTTGATAATTACTAGCGAGGAACTCTACGAAGATGAAAAGTTCGAGGAACGGGAACTCGCCGCGTTATTGGCGTCGAAAGTGTACTACCAGCTTCAAGAGTATGACGAGAGCATGCAGTTTGCGCTGGGCGCTGGCAAGCTTTTCAACCTCGATAACCCTAGCGAATATGAGAATACCATCATAAGTAAGCTCGATATTCCTCCATTTTTAAAAAGCTCTCGAAAGTCTTGGGATGATATCAAAAGCTGACTGATCATGTACAGTGAAATGCATCGACACATACATCGCCCTCTGCAACATGCACAACCCCACATCTCCAGCAAGCTCAGTGAATCAAAAACCACCGCAACTCACGACTTCCTTTGCTGGTACTGCCAACGGTAGTGCTAATACCTCTGCTTCGCTCGCCTCGCCTACCACACCGTTCTCACAGTCCCACCTTCCCTCCAAATCACTGCTATCGCGGCAAGACTCGAATACTTTCGACCCTTCGCTACCAGGTGGTGGAAATGCTGGGGTCGTTGGCGCCCATCCTACTCCCCTCATACTCGAGCGCAGTGTGCTCAAGAATCTTCAGGCTGTAATTAGGCGACTGTTCGAGAGCTGCTATGCTAATGGTGAGTATCGTCAGGTCGTTGGTATCGCCATTGAGGCTAGAAATTTGGAGGTATTGAGGGAAGCTATCCTCGAGGCCAGCAAGGTTGAGAGTAGTGGCAAGATGAAGGCGGCCGCCGCCGTCAACGCCGGCAAGGGTGAGGAGTTGATGGAATATGTTTTGGACATTTGCATGAATGTTGTGCAAGAGCGTGGTCTGAGAAATGACGTGAGTGCTTGCGTTGATTACCGCTAATGAAGTTATTGCTGACTTGTATTAGATACTTCGACTCATCCTAGACCTGCTTAACGACATTCCTAACCCCGACTACTTTTCGATCGCGAAATGTGTAGTATATCTCGGACAGCACTCCATGGCGTCCAACATGC
Source organism: Tothia fuscella (assembly GCA_010583015.1). NCBI lineage: Eukaryota > Fungi > Ascomycota > Dothideomycetes > Venturiales > Cylindrosympodiaceae > Tothia > Tothia fuscella. The sequence goes on from MU007009.1 coordinate 980,600, forward strand.
TAAAACAACTGGTTGAGCGTGGTGATGGCAAGTCTCTGGCAATAGCATATCAGATCTCCTTTGATCTGTACGATAACGGCACCCAAGAATTCCTTACCAAAGTCATGGACGAGCTACCGGAAACGGACGAGAGCAAGACCGAGGAGGACAAGCCCATGGGTAACGGAAGCATACATCATGAAGACAAAGCAGAGCAAGCCAAGGAGACCGATCCACTACTTGCTGAGCTAGGAGGTGCGAATGGCTCGATTGAGCCGACCACCATGGTATCTCGGACGCGCGAGCGGCCTGCAAGTGAAGAGGAGAAGAAGGCCTTCGCTTCCATTCGACACATTCTCCGTGGGACCAAGAGTATCGAACTCAACCTCGAATTTCTTTTCCGCAATAATCACACCGACAAGCACATACTGAACAAAGTGCGGGATAGCTTGGAAGCTAGGAACTCGATCTTTCATACTGGTGTAACCTTTGCGAATGCTTTCATGAATTCCGGCACGACCAACGACTCATTCTTCCGAGAGAATCTTGAATGGCTTGGAAAGGCAGTTAACTGGTCCAAGTTCACCGCCACTGCCGCCCTCGGAGTGATCCACCGCGGAAATATCACTCAAGGCCAGAAACTCCTAGAACCATATCTACCAAAGGAAACCTCCATGAGTGGATCTGTGTACAGCCAGGGAGGGTCACTATTCGCTCTCGGTCTCATTTACACTAACCACGGCACACATGTGCTAGACTATCTCCGGGAGCATTTCAACAAAGCGACTGAAGAAGTCGTGCAACATGGTGGTGCTTTGGGTCTTGGTGTGGCAGGAATGGGCACAGGCTCGGAGCAAATCTACGATGACCTCAAGAATGTGCTTTACACCGATTCCGCGATTAATGGCGAAGCTGTTGGTCTGTCAATGGGTCTTACCATGCTTGGAACTGGTAACATCAAAGCACTGGAGGACATGATTCAATACGCACACGACACACAGCACGAGAAGATCGTCCGGGGTCTTGCTCTCGGCATGGCCCTCGTCATGTACGCCCGTCAGGAAGCTGCCGACGAACTCATCAACGGTTTATTGGATGATCCAGATCCAACTTTGAGATATGGTGGTATCATGACCATTGCCCTTGCCTACTGCGGAACCGGAAGCAACAAAGCTGTGCGAAAACTTTTACATGTTGCCGTCAGCGATGTCAGCGATGACGTTCGTCGTGTAGCTGTCATGAGCTTGGGTTTTGTTCTCTTCCGGAAGCCAGGGAGCGTACCTCGCATGGTTGAGCTGTTGGCAGAATCGTATAACCCTCACGTACGATATGGTGCTACCATGGCGCTGGGAATTGCATGCGCAGGTACCGGTCTCCACGAAGCCATCGATCTCCTTGAGCCAATGATGAAGGATTCGACCGACTTTGTCCGACAGGGCGCGTTGATCTCGCTAGCTATGATCATGGTTCAACAAAACGAGGCGATGAACCCCAAAGTCGCCACTATCCGCAAGACTTTACAAAAGATTATTGGCGACCGACATGAAGATGCCATGGCTAAGTTCGGATGTGCTTTGGCCCTTGGAATAATCGACGCTGGAGGCCGCAATTGCACTATTGGTCTTCAGACTCAAACTGGCAACCTCAACATGACCGCTATCGTAGGAATGGCCGTGTTCACACAATACTGGTACTGGTTCCCACTTACGCATTTCCTATCTCTCGCATTTATTCCAACCTCCATCACTGGTGTCGACCAAGACCTTGAAATACCATCCTTCAAGTTCCACAGCAATACTCGACCAAGCATGTTTGATTACCCCCCGGAGCATGAAGTCAAAGCAGAAGAGGCGCCTGAAAAGGTCAAAACTGCAGTCCTCTCCACAACTGCGCAAGCGAAGCGGAGAAAGCAGGCTAAGGAACGACAACAGCGTCGCGAAAGTATGAGCATGGATGTTGATCAAACACCTACCACACCCAAGATCTCATCCGCTGAAGAGGAGAAGATGGACGTCGACGGTGAGACTGCCGTTGATGACAAGGAGGAGGAAGAGAAGAAAGCGGAAGAAGCGAAGGAAAAGAAAAAGGAGAAGGAGAAGGTTGGTTATGAGATGGAGAATATGAGTCGCGTGCTGCCGAGTCAACTCAAATTTATTTCTTTCCCTGGTGAGAGATATCAGCCAGTGAAGAAGGTATGCTTTTCATTGCCATTGAGCTATGAATACTGTGCTGATTCTATTCATCAGGCAACCGGCGGTGTCATTCTTCTTCATGATACGCAACCCGACGAAGAAAAGACTCTTCTCGAACTCAAAGTCAAGAAAGCACCTGCGCAACCTGCACCTGGTGCTGCTGGACCAAGTGGTGGACCAGTAAACCCCCTAACTCCTGGCGGTGTACCAAACCCATACACTCCACGCCGTGCTAGCGAGGAGACTGGCGCGGCCGCAGGAGCTGCCGTCCTCAACGCTGTGGATGAAGACGATGACGATGGCGAGGAAGCGCCAGTACCTGATGAGTTTGAGTATGTGTCAGATGGGGAGGGTGAAGACGAGTAGGGGGTAATGCTGTTGTGTGGTGAAGTGGGCTTGGATCGAGCGGGTTTTGGGTGCTGTATTATCTATCTTCCCCGGTTTACATTTCTTTCTCGTCTCGTCCTTGCCTCCAAGGGATTAGTATTGCTGCTTGAGCTTTCTGAATTGCGAGCTCAGCGTGCTTTGGGATCAGGCGTATTCGCTTTTTTGCTGAAGATGAGTCGTTTAGACTTTAGGTGGGAGGGAACTGTAATATACTAGTGGAATAAGGTTCTGCAATGGATCTTTTTACAACGATGTCTTCGAATTTTAAACAGTGACGGGTTTACGAAACTTAACAATTACCCCTTTTGGCGAATTAGCTTGGTGTGTAACGTTGACGCGAAGCGCTTTGTTGTGCCAAAAAGAGCAATATGCCAACACGTCTCTTTGTTTGCTACAGTGGTAGAGCACTAGGAAGAATTTGTACTACATTATACCCCCATTGCCTCCACTCCGCCTCCAGCTTCCATTTCGACAACCAAGATGCTCTCTACTCCACTTCGTGATATATAACTTGGTCAATTTGTGGTTTGTCGACATCCAAGGCTGCCAGCCCTACCAGCCTCAGGCACCCAAAACCCCCAAGAACACCACCTCCGCAAAACGTCAAGATGAATCAAAAAGGGCCAGACGACACCGCAGGAACTGTCGGAGGAGGCTTCAACACACCCCCATCCCGGCGCCACGCCTCCGACCCAACACCAACGCCGGAGTCCCGTCAAGCGCATTTCCACAATAGTTCCATCTCAGCGCAAACGAAGAAGCGGCGCAGAAGAAATACAGTCATGGACGTGCGATCGATGCTTAATCCGCCGTCCGGTGCGAATGCGAATATTAACCAGAATACTGATGCTGGCGGTTTGAAAACTCCACAGAGGGCGGCGAGTTTGGCGTACCCGCCTGGGCTTGTTCAGCAGCAGTCTTCTCCGATTAGTTTGAGTAGGACGGCGAGTTTACCCACGGGGGTACGGTGGAGTGAGAGGGAGGAGAGTTTGAGTGTTAGTCCGAAGACTATGCCTAGCGCTATGCCACCGCCTTCGCATGCCAATTCCATTGCGCATCCGTATTTCGGACAACATGTTCCTGCCTCACCGGAGGTGGTGCACGTGGGAAGGCAGCAGCAACAACCTATGTTGCATATTCAGCATCATTCACCTGTTTTACAACAACAACACCATTCGCCGAGTCAGTTATTTCATTCGCCGAGCCAGCATCACTCTTATCCACCTGTTTCTTCACAACAGATTCCTCCTTCGCCTACTTCGCATTTGCAGCAGGGACACCAACTCACGCCGCAACGTGTTAGTCCTTCACCCACGATTTCGCAATCGGCGCAATTGTCTCCGCTTGAACATCATAGGCGGCAGCAATCGTATTCGCAAACACTAACTCAAATTTATAATCCCACAAATAATACTACGACCACACATACCGCTACTTCGACACCTACAACCATGAGTAAAGGCCTTGCGACTGCGACACCCAGTCCCGTTATGAGTAGGAAGAGGAGTTTGAGTCAGACTACGAGTGAGCAGGATTCAATGCCACAACCTGCCGCGAAGAAGAGGAGGTATGCGGAGATACCAGCATGGGCGCGGAGAGAAAAGGATGGGTACCATTTTGAATTAAAGAGGACAGAGCCTGTCGTCAAGAGAGAGCAGAGTCAACCACGAGCGATTCGACCAGGAAATGGAAATCCACATGCCACCGCCGCAAACTCCACACCCGTCGCCGCGAGACCATCACCACAGACACAAGGAATGCTAGACTTAGAACCTAGCTTAGACAACGTACCCGCATACGACGATTTCGGCAGGGTAGTGGGTAACTGGCTCTGGGAACACGTAGTCATGGCACCAGACTACGGACCAGAAACCCACATCGAAATTGAGGCGAAGATTGGCACACTCATCTCGCCAACTTCACAGCACGAGCGTTACCAAACCGGTGTCCTCTCAGAAGCCATCCTTTGCCCACCACAACGTCCAGAACACAAACCCCGGTTCGAGTCACTCATGTCAATGCAACAGCACAAACTACTAAATGAATATCTCAACCGCACGGCAGTCATGGCAAAGGAACCTGGCAGAGCCCCAGTCGACTACGCTCACGTCCGTGAAATAGACACATTTTATGAATTACCCCATCAATTCCTCACGCAACTCCACCCAGCCATACAAGCCCTCTACACTTCCCCCGCACGCGGAGAAAAACCCCGCCGACCCCCGAGAGTCCGCGTAACAACAGACCAAAAAACCAAAGCCGTCAAAGCCGTCATAATAAAAACCCGCCTTGCCGACCTGGAAATCTCATGTCCCTCCAACTCCTTCGATTACCGTATCTCCATCTCTCTCGAGACGAAGTACCCCCACCCGTACGATATTCTCCCCGAACATTTGGAGAAGGGCATTAGTACCGCGCGTGCAAAGGATAGACTCAGTTACACGCATCAGCGGTTTCAGGTCGATTTGACGCAAGTTACACAACTAGCGGATCGAGCGTCTAAATCTCATGAACTGGAGGTTGAGATGGATGCGGGTGTTTTGAGGGAAGAGGGCAGGAAGGTCCAACAAGGGGAGGAGAATGTTTATGAGAGGCTTGTGGGGGTGTTTCTTGCTAATGTTAGGGTTATTAATAGGGCGGCTGAGGTGGTTACTTAGGGTAACCTTGACCTTGCAAAGATTACAGTTGGCTAACGCATTTGTAGTCGTGGTCGTATTGGGGACTCTAATCTTGTGGGTGGTTCTTATTTTTTCAAAACGGAGTTGGGAATCTGGTGCGGGTAGGAAAAGAGGGATACCCCCTTTCGTTTTTTGTTACTGTTACGGATGTTCGATTAAATTTCCGGGGTTCTTTATGGGTTCACATCTGAGGATGTATTGTTTTCAATCGCAAATCGCCCTGTTTAGGGCTTCGCTTTCTCTGTCAATCGAACCCCAATTTTCCAAAATTTGCAACTGACTTCATTGTTTATTCCTAATTTCTTTAATTCATCCCTATCATTTTTATCTTATCCCTTCAATAAAATATTCGCAGCCCTACAATTTCTCCTGTCTCGCCCTCTTCCCCCTCCACCCACTCCTCGTGGCACCCCCATCCAACTCCAACACATTCCCCGTCATATGCGCACTCGCTACCGAACTCAAAAACAAAATCGTACCGGCGAAATCACTGGGTACTCCGATGCGACCGGTGGGTTGTCCGGCAACAAGGGTATCCATGAATTTTTCGAGACCGTAGTTTGTCATTCGCGAGGGGAAGACGCCGGGGCAGACGCAGTTGACCATGATGTTGTGGGGGGCTAGTTTGGAGGATTGTATTCGTGAGAGGTGGATACATGCAGCTTTGCTGGGGCCATCTGTGGGTGGGGAGGGAGGTTGTTAGTCATTGGAGTGATAGCGTGGTGCAGATAGAAGTGATTGAGGGGGTGTTGGTGGGTGAATGAATGGGGAATATTTACAGCTGAAAGTGCCAGATCCGGGGGCGGAGAGACCACCGTCGTCGCTGGCGGTAACGTCCGAGGTCATTATACCGGCCATGGATGCTATATTTATCACTCGGGAGGGCATTTGCGGTGTTGCTCCTTTTGTGAGGAGGGAGTGTAGTCCTACGGTGGCTAACATCACAAGAAACATCGAATCAGCTCTTGATAGAAATCCATATAACCCCCTTGCTCTCCTTCACTCTTCTTTCCAATGGTCAGCTGTAGGTGGATTCATTCGCTTACTATAGAAAATACTCTTCACATTCAACGCCATGAGTTTGTCCCATCCACTCTCCGGGAAATCATCGTAGGGTGCTCCCCACGTAGCACCGGTGTTGTTCACAAGAACGGTGAGGCGGTCGGTTTTGGCTTTTATGGCCGCGACAAGTCCTTCGCAGCCGGCTTTGTCTTTTAGGTCCGCGATTATGTATTCGCATTTTCCGGGGCCGAGGGCGTTGATGCGGTCGGTTGTCTGGGGACTGGGAGTTAGAAAGGCTGGGTTTCGTGCTTTGAAAGTAACGAGATTATGGAGGTTAAGAAGAGCTCAATTTGACCATCTGTGATGAGTGCGTCATGGCGTTGAAGTAAAGAGATGTGATGCAATTAGAGTCGTGCGATCTTGAGAACATGGTAGTACGTGATACCAAACAGGTTTTCAATCCGGAATTACAGACATGATATGTACGAGATAACAGAACCAACTCGTGAGAATGGATTCATGAGAGAAGCTTGAGAACAAGAGCTTGTTATGAATTTACAATTCTTTGATGTTGACTGATATGAGATAGTCCAAATTAAGATGGAAATAATAGAACTAGAATATCCGAAGAGAAACCGACGTTGTGAAATTGAAAGCGATGAATGCTTCTAGATCTTACATGAAGAACCTACCTTCTTCAGTTCAGCCTCCTTCCTACTAGCAATGAAGACTCTCGCTCCATTCTGCACGAAACCCTGAGCTGCCATTTCGCCCAATCCGGTAGCTCCACCAGTGACGAGGACTACATGATTAGAGAAATCAAAGAGCTTCGAAACGCTGAGATCGGACGACATGACTACGATGCAAATAGGAGCTTGAATAATGTACTATGATTGTGATGTAGTTGAAGAGCCTACATTAGAGTACTTGGTATAACAATCCGGCAGGTTCGATTGCTGTGAAATGCGGAGTAAGATGGTCCCTAGGATTTACCTCGGAAAGAGGGGTGTGTGTGCCTCAGGTTTGGGACCTGCATGTTGTCTCGAAGAGGAAACTACTCTGATGTATTATTGAATGCTTGTATTCCTAGATCTCCTGCGACGTAATTGCAATGAAATATACGGGTTTGCTTATGCCATCTGCGACCAACAACCTCGAGCACAAATCTGGCCGTGCGTAGATCAAACTTTTCCCAGAGGCTGACATGGTATCAAAAGAATTTCAATAGTGCTGAGGTCAAGATAGCAGGATATAGACGTGATGCGGAGGCCTCTCATTGCTCGTAACTGTTAGTAATAATGCCTGGCCAAAGTGTTAGGGAATTCAATTGAAAAGGAAGAAATTGATATGTTGTTAAAGAAAGAAATTCATGTCGGCGACAAGTTTTCGAGCCGAGCGCTCAGCCAATCAGATCAGAGAGCAGGAGGTATTTCTAGCTTACCTCACCTCGGCGACCACAAATGTCCCCGCTGAGAGTTCGGTGCTGTGATTTTCAGATTCGCATGAAAGTCCAATCGTGATCGGCGAACACGATAAATTGAATTGCTTCCAGCGGTATTGGAGCATTCGGAATCGAGTATCGCGCTCTGAAAGCCAAACCTGCCCCTGCCTCCAAGTTCTGTTCCATGATGGCAGGCACGACGGAGAGGAAACTTTTATGATGGAATGCTAATTAAGCATCCATACCAATCGGCTCTATAGTACAAGATCGGAGTCCTGCTCCAATGAAGCTTAAGAACACGAGGAGATATGGAGACCAGGCTTCGGCGAGCTGTCAAGCTGACCTGCTAGCGCGGCTTAAAAAGCCATGAATAGCCCAGACCGCAGACCGTTCCTTGGAGGATATACGAAGCGCAGCCACATTCACAGCTGAAACAGACGTCCATATTTATGTTTGCCGTGCTCTTCAATGTTCATGTCTTCATTCCTTTCTGCTGTTCCTAACATCGAGCCCGTTTAGCCATTCCAATCGCTCTTCCGGCTGTAAACATGTCTTCCTCAAACTTACATACCGATGTCGAAAAGACTGCTGGCGAGTATACTCAGTTATTTAATACAAACATTCGAAGCTTTGCATGGAGAGATATCACAGTCTCGGTAAAGGATCGAGTAACGAAACAACCAAAGAACATACTCCAGAATGTCGATGGCGTTGTTAGAGCTGGTAAGTGATTTCTCAGGGTCGCAGAAGAGTATTAAGGATCAATTCACTGATATCTATAGGCGAAATGCTGGCACTGATGGGCCCAAGCGGCTCAGGCAAAACCACCTTGCTGAATGTTCTCGCTCACCGCCTTGCCGCCACTGGTGCTTCCGTTCGAGGTTCAATGTTGGTGAATGGGACCAAGTCCGACTTGAGCAATTTCAGAAGTATCAGTTCCTATGTGGAGCAGGAGGATACCTTGATCGGATCTCTGACGGTTAAGGAGACGTTGTATTTTGCAGCGAAGCTATCTTTACCAGGGTGAGATTGAACCTCCGCCTTGTCACTTGTCAGGACTAATAGCCGTTCCGCAGCTCGGTAGGAAAGGCAGAGCGTGATCAGCGTATAGACGCACTTCTTACTTCACTTGGACTGCAAAAGCAAGCAAACACAATTATTGGCACTCCAATACGGAAAGGCATCAGTGGAGGGCAGAAAAGACGAGCAAGCGTTGCGAGCCAACTCATCACCAGCCCCAGAATACTCTTCCTCGATGAGCCAACGTCCGGCCTGGACTCTCAAGCAAGCTATGAGGTTATGAACCTTGTGAAGACTATTGCTGTCAAATTCAATGTAAGCACTTCCTTAACATGGATATACCAGTATACTTACACCACTGTGCTCTTAGTTAATCATCATTGCATCCATTCACCAACCATCGACCACTACTTTCAATCTGTTCGACAAGCTACTCCTTCTTTCTGGCGGAAAGACTGCCTATAATGGTGCTGTCAGTGGTATACAACTCCACTTCGCATCCATGGGCTACAGAATGCCCCAGTATATTAATCCAGCAGAATATATCATGGAACTAGTCAATGACGACTTTGTACGGGATGACAGCAAATCCGCAAGTCACGTTGAGAGAATAACAGAGGCGTGGAACGGTACTGTGCTGGAGAAAGATATCGATCGTGAAGCCGTTGTTGCCTCCTACACTACTATTGACGAGGAGCAAACCAAAGCTAGCCCATTTTTGATCCCCCTCATTCTAGTCCATAGGAGTTTCATCAAGAGTTATCGGGACATAGTTGCCTATCAGATTAGAATTGCAATGTACATGGGTCTTGCAATAATGATGGGAACCGTCTGGCTTCGTTTAGCGCCTGAACAGAAGAACATTCAGTCTTGGAGTAACTCGATAGTAAGAGCCACCCCTCCTCTATCATAACTTAAATGCTCATCATATATTACAGTTCTTTGGCGGAGCCTTCATGTCCTTCATGGCTGTCGCTTATATTCCCGCATACCTCGAGGACCATCAAATCTACAAGAAAGAACGCCAAAATGGACTTTATGGCCCTGCTGCATTCCTGGTTGCAAATTTCCTCATCGGACTGCCATACCTTTTCCTTATTACCATCCTCTTCTCCGTGATAGCATACTGGCTATCGAACTTTCAACCTACGGCCGTCGGATTCTGGACCTGGGTTATGTGGCTGTACCTCGATCTCATTGCGGCAGAATCTCTCGTCGTACTCATTAGCTCTCTTGCCCCAATATTTGTTGTCGCTCTTGCTGCCACGGCTTTCGCAAACGGGCTTTGGATGTCGGTTGGTGGATTCATGGTTTCACCGAAGACGCTCAACGTATTTTGGAGATATGTCTTCCACTATATTGATTACCAAGCATATGTTTTCCAGGGCATGATGGTAAATGAATTCGCAGATCGCACTTACAGCTGCGATCGTACACCAGGGGGTGGGTGCGAATGCATGTACCCATCCGCGCTTTCGGCAGAATGCAAGATTGACGGGAAGGCTGTCCTTGCTGTTTATGGGTACAAGACTGGGAAGACCGGCTTGTGGGTGGGGATACTGTTTGCGATTATCATCGCGTATAGGCTTTTGGCATGGTTGGTGCTGTATCTGAAGAAGCATTGATTTGTGTTTGCTGTTATGAGGCTCTGTATTTACATGTACTATATTCTTCAACAAGACGTATAGAACATATCGGTATCGTGAAGCCTCAAAGCATAAGTGATGCGACAACTGTGTCTACAGGTCGTCCAGCATGGGTCATTTTTGAGCTCGTAAGTAAGAGCGGTTCGATTATGTATACACAGAAGCGCGGGAGGAACTAAATTGTTTCCTTGATATTCAACGTGATCGCGGACGGAAGCTAATACACCTAATTGGGTTTAGTGGTTCTCAATACCTTTCGACCTCCTTTTCTCCCTCACTCTTACCGAGCCAGATCGTGCCTTTTGTATTTGTGCCATCGAATGCATCTCCCTCAAGTCGGAATTACTGTTCACCAACTCCTCAATTCGATGAGATGGAAAGCTGTTCTCCGCCCTTGTCTTCTAGCTTCACAGCGAGTTGATTTACTTGTTATTACTCTGTCTACACACTCTACATGCTGAACACTACATTGGATGAATATCCATCCCTGAGTTCAGGATCTCGGACATTTCTCGCAGATATACCAAATCCCATGCAGTTGCTCTTTGTTACTAACCTCAAGGCTCCTCGGGAATAAGCGTGCGGAAACCAAACCGCACCCGGAAGGCGTACTAGTATGACATATAGGTCAAAAACGAAACTTCGTTGGTAGATCCGGTTAACATAATGTGTTCCCTGCGTACAACGCCGTTGCTGGGAGCGGGGATATGCTAAAAAGTATGACTGGATGATATCTTCCCTTAAATGCAGCAGTTGTCCTGCATGTTGCCCAAATAACGATCGCCAAGATGAGTGAAGTGAGTATGAAGAGCAGTTACTCTTCAAATGAAAAGACAGCACATCTTCCTCATACAGTTATTGGAGATATAGAAAAAGGCCCACCAGATGGACTCGAGAAAGACGAAAGCACTCCAAACAGTCATACTGACACAGAGACAAGAAATGGTCTATCAGCGAGACTCGGGATATTAGAGAAAATTATTACTGGACGATCAACGACATCGAACACTGATCCAGGGCCGCCACCAGATGGCGGACTGCAAGCATGGACAGTGGCTCTCATGAGGTAGTTTTAAGAAAAAACTACACTCGCAAGGTACATGTTGCTAATGTTTAATAATAGTCATCTGGTTATCTGGAACAGCTGGGGATACATTCAATCTTTTGGATCCTTTCAAACATATTATGCAGCGCAACTTCATGAATCTCCCTCCAGCATCTCATGGATAGGAAGCATGCAAATCTTTCTACTCTTCATTCTTGGCCCATTTGCTGGACGAGCGACAGACGCTGGCTATTTCCGCCCTGTCTTCATCACGGGCTTAATTTTTCAGCTCCTCGGGGTCTTCATGACAAGCATATCAACCAACTATTGGCAGATCTTTCTTTCTCAAGGAGTTTGTCAAGGTCTTGGGAATGGCATGCAATTTGTGCCGACAATGAGCCTCTTGAGCACTTACTTTGCGAAGAATCGCTCTTTCGCCATAGGTATTGCCGCCACAGGAGCCACGACGGGTGGGATGGTGATGCCGGCAATGGTGCAGCAATTGCTTCCAAAGATCGGATTCGGCTGGACTGTAAGAGCACTTGGCCTTGTCATGGCTGTTCTTGGGACCACGGCGGCCATCTTTCTCAAGACGAGAATTCCACCGCGGAAAGCTGGACCACTGGTTGAGTGGTCTGCGTTTGCGGAGCCTCCGTTTCTGCTGTTCTGTATTGGGATGTTTTTCAATTTTTGGGGAGTTTACTTCCCATTCTATTATGTTAGTTTCGTTTCTCGAGTGGCATTGAAATACGTGCTAACACATTTTAGGTCGGCACATATGGTCGGGCTTTGGGATTTAGCTACACCAACAGCGTCTCCCTCCTTCTTCTCATGAACGGAGTAGGTGTCATCGGTCGACTTGCCCCAAACATTATCGCGGACCGTGCTTTGGGTCCACTCAACACAATAATAATATCATCTTTAGCTACAGGAACCATCACTTTCTGCTGGGTAGCTGTAGATACTCGAGCCGGCCTCTGGGGATTTGCCGCGATTTTTGGTCTCTTCGCAGCAGGCATTCAAAGTCTATTTCCCGCGTGTTTAGCAAGCCTCACGCCGGATTTGCAAAAGAGAGGTTCAAGGATGGGTATGGGGTTTGCGGTCGCGGGAGTTGCTAGTTTGACGGGGACGCCGCTGGGTGGGGCATTGATTCAAGCTGATAAAGGAGGGTTTTTATATGCACAGATGTGGGCTGGTGCGTGTATGATAACAGCAGCTATATTCCTTGCATGGAGTAGGTACGCCCGCGCGGGACTGAACGTTAAAGCAGTACTTTAGTTGTAGGAGTTGAGAGCTAGACATTAGTCGAGGGGCTCACACTGTCAACTCGCAATTAACGATGGCCATTGATAGATACTAAGTAAGTAACCTATTGATTTCATCTGTATACCCAGGTCAAATTCATTGGCCGATGAAAACTTGACTGACCTCTTGCTGCGATCTCTCCTTTATCCATGTCAACTCTCAAAACCCCTCAAAACCCCGCATTGGGAGCACACCCTCCGTATATCAACCCTGCCCATTGAAAATCGTCTGGGATTGCCTATTCGTCTCCTATCAACGCCATTGAGGTAGTGTATAGCAGTCCTCGTCGGCTCGGACAGTTCGGGAAGCCTTGGGGAGGAATTTCTGGATGACAGCTTCGGCTCTGGGATCCTTGCATTTTACTCTCACATGGAGATCCTTGGGAATGACTAGAGCAACGTATTGTAGCAGATTGGCCAGGCTACCGAGCCATGCATTGACAGAGGACTGGACGAAATGTTCTAGAGCTGGTGGATACGAGGCCTTTATTAGACCGTGCACAATGATGCATAAGTACATGAGCTGAGCAAAGATGGGAGTCCATATATCGTAGACCGGGTTTAGCATGTCTGCCCTTCCAGGGACAATGAGCACAAGATTTCGGATGCGACCAACCTTGGCTGCGAAGCTGGGGGCCCACGGTGCGTTCAAGTTGAACTCGAAAATTTGGCCACGGTAGAGCATGTCAATAGCTTCTTCATGAACTTGATGAGACACAGAAAGTAACCCTAGACCGCGAGTCCGATAGTAGCGCAGTCCAGGCAGACATCGGTATGCAGTTCTGATTATGGCAGGGTCAAGGGCCCAAATGTCCACAGGTGATTCTCGGAATAGCACGTGATGGTAGATTTCGCGACGGTAATTCCAGTGGTAAGTCCATCAACCTGAAAGCCTTGGCCCCTTCGACCCACCTAGGCTGCAGATGTTGCTCCATCATGGCCCTGAGATGTTGTTCGCGAAAGCGGTTGAGGAAATTGGGGAACCCGAGAATCATCAGAAATAAACAAATAAGGTAGTAGAAGACTCCCATGAAGAGCTTAAAGGCCTCGACACTGTCTTCGATCATTGGATGGAATGGTCCGTGTCCGGGTTTGATTCTGTCGCTGGTTGCCATTGCGTTGTGAGAGGTGTAGATGAAGAAAGCAAGGTTGAAACATTGGGCGGAAGTTTTTAAAGGTGGCCGTGAAGAGGCAGCATGACGTCTTGATCAGTTTAGGAAGGAAAATTTGAAAGTAGGTGAACAGGCGTGAGTAGTACCCTCACTTACCCGCTTGTAATAATGCTCAGGAACAAACAAAATAATCTCAGATTTAGAGCTTTCGCTGGATGAATGACTTATGAATAGCATTATAGCAACTCAAGCAATATCGACACTTAACTTCCTCAAAACTACCTTCCGCATACAGAATTCTATATCCATTACACAACAACATCCCTCGTAGTAGTCGGCACCTGAACACAAAGATAATCACCAACCTTAATATCCTTACACTCCGCATCCAGCCCCTTATTCAACTTCGTCAAATCCGCTTCCCAAAGCTTCGCATAATCCGCACAAGTTTTCTTCTTGTCGGTCGTCTCGCCCTCGAAAATCTTCTGCCACTGCGAGCAGTTGGGTACGCCACCGTGAGTAGGTCCTGGTGCCGGCTTTCCCTTTGGTGCCACAGGCTTCACATATTCCTTTGGTTCATTGGCCGGGTCAACTTCGACGCAGTAGGCTTGACCGATGTTTAATTTGGAGCAGTCGAGACCGACAGAGGGGTTGTAGGTCACGAATTGGGCTGTCTTGAGGCGCCAGAATGCGGAGATGGTGTCGCAGGTATCGACTGCGAAGTTATCAACTTAGTTATTTTCACTGAGAGAGAAGAAAGTATAAGGGCATGTTTACTTTCGTTAGCTGGCGTTTGGGTCTTGCATCCTGCGATTGTGTCCTTTGCGAGGGGCTTGAGTTCGAGACCTGGTAGTTCAAATTGACGTGCTACACAATAATAGTGAGCCCTATAATGGTTGCATTCTTCCGAAATGTCAATGATACGTACGCCGTAAAACCGCACCTGATACTGCCGTTGACAGTGCCCCGAGGGCAGCTACTTGCACAAATTTCATGATGGAGGTGATGGATTGGGATTGGATTGGAGTGCGGTATGAAATGGCAGCCAGCACTGACATGTAGTAGAAAGTAGTTGTTGACCCTAGTTACGACGGATTTGCCCTTTTGGGTTGGGTTCCGATAATAAATTAGGGCTCGCACGAACCAACACAGAAACTTGGGACCTGTAAGTGCTTACATACGATGATTCCGAGCCGAGTGAGGATCAGAAAGACAGGGTAAAGTAGTGATAGGGTAAAGTCAAAGTAAAAGTACCTTCGGATGAACATGGAGGTTGAGGTGCGCGAGGCTGTTAATTGCTACTCACGGACGAGATCAATCTCGCGCGCGGTGTGATTTCTTTGCCTGCAACCGAGACTAAGAAACAGGGTTGAATCTGCACAAAGTTGGAAAAAAGTAGAAATGATGAGCGCTGAGAAAGAATAACAGAGAGTAGTTGCAATGTCCAGAAGTTCTATCCCATAATGTACGACCTGGCCAAGCTCTTATGAATTCGTGGTCGTGCATGTGGCTTTCGAATACAATAAGAAAGTTTGCTGTTGAATCCATTTCGCCGTGAAATCATTTAATGCGTTAAGAACGAAAGTTGGGAGCCAAACAGTAGCTGGCGATGACCCGATCTCTATGTCCAAAGGAGGTGGACGCTGAATCATCAAATCATCGTGACTCACTTCCTCCTTCGCATCATCAGGTCCAGTGGGCAGAGCTTGCTTATCCTGATTCTTTTCTTAAAGCTGTTGATTTTGTGGAAATAGAGTGTCGATCAACGAAGACGTGGACGTGGTACTCCATAAAACTCTCACGGGATAACGCTCTAGCGCGAGATTTGAGCTAACTCGATTGGGACCTCGATTTGTTTCCAGTTTGTTGTAATGTCATCTCTACAACAACAATTGAAGCGTAAGTGTTTGTTCTTCCACAAGGCGATCTGAAATGGTGGATGCAAGATGATCTTTCAACAAGACAAACCTATTTAGAGCTTCCTCGTACCATCAGTACGCGAAATACTGGAGGTCTCAAGATATCATCTCATGTTTGAAAGCTTTGATCTCGTATCCTATCGTCATTTGCGCCTGTTGTCCTTCCACTTCTACCTACAAGCCCACTAACAGATGTCATAACTTACAGCTCCGCACAATGAATGTAGCATGCCAACACCAACCCGACCCCTTGGTGCAATTTCCTGGTCTAAAACCCTCCATCTACCAAAATCAGCACTTCCCCCGAGAGCACCATTGCCTATCTCACGATCTCTCTTGAATCGCTGTACAAACGAGCTTTACGCATGGCAACGAGAATCGCGGTCAAAAGCCAAATCATTCGTCCTCCATGATGGACCCCCATACGCGAATGGCGACCTCCATATTGGACACGCCTTGAATAAGATATTGAAGGATATTACTTGTCGTTTCCAGATTAGTCAAGGGAGGAGGGTTCACTATGTTCCTGGGTGGGATTGTCATGGCTTACCAATCGAGATCAAGGCTTTGCAGGCACTGAAGGCACACCACGACGATATTGGACCTGTTGCTGTTCGAGACGCCGCACGAGAGTTAGCCGAAGAAACTATAGAGAATCAGCAGAAGGGATTTGAAGAATGGGCTGTTATGGGTGACTGGGATAATGCGTATCAAACCATGGAAAAAGGTTTCGAGATGAGACAGCTGGGCGTATTCAAAGAGATGGTAAATCGTGGTTTGATATATCGAATGAGGAGACCAGTGTACTGGTCGCCATCTTCGGGAACTGCCTTGGCTGAAGGAGAACTGGAATACGACGAGTATCACAAGTCTACTGCGGCCTTCATTGCGTTCCCTGTTCGAGAACTGTCTCAGAAGCTGCAAAGTTTGGAAGGTGTAGATCCGAATAATCTGCATGCACTCATCTGGACTACGACACCGTGGACTTTGCCGGCCAATCAGGCCATTGCTGTGCACAAAGACTTGGAGTACTCCATCATCACGCTCTCAGCAAACCCAACACAACAATTATTAGTAGGCAAGGCACGCCTGGAGTATCTACAGTCCATTTTCAAGCTTCAAAGGCTCGAAATAGTCGTGGATTCCATCCCTGGCGCTGACATTGCCAACACAGTCAAATACAGCAACCCTATTAGAGATGGTGAAGCCTTGCGACCCATTATATCAGCAGAATTTGTGACCGCAAGTTCGGGATCTGGTCTTGTTCATATGGCACCTGGCCACGGTATGGACGATTACAATCTCTGTGAGCGTCTAGGAATTGAAGCACTGGCTCCAGTAGATGATTGTGGAAATTTCACCAAAGACGCGAGCCCGAGAGAACCTGAGATATTGCAAGGAAAATCCGTCCAGGGTGACGGACCTGCCGCTGTGGTGGCCTATCTGAGAAAATTGTCAAAGTCGATGGTCCTGGGCACACATGATCACAGACACAAATACCCCATTGATTGGAGGACCAAAAAGCCTATTATCATTCGAGCTACTGAGCAGTGGTTTGCTAACGTAGAGCACTTGAAAGAGGATGTTTTGAGATCCATTGAGAACGTGAATTTCATTCCGGAGACAGGAAAACATCGTTTGCAAAGCTTCGCGACCGGGCGAAGACAGTGGTGTATCTCCCGTCAACGCGCATGGGGTGTGCCCATTCCTGCTCTTTATAATGCAGAGACCCACGAAGCCGTCATGCATGGGTCCACGATTGAGCATATCATGAAAGTCATCGAACAACGCGGTATTGATGCATGGTGGACCGACCCTGAGGATGATCCCGCGTGGATACCCCCTCATCTTCAAGATAGTGAATTCGTTCGTGGGAAGGACACCATGGATGTCTGGTTCGACAGTGGCACGACCTGGACTCTTCTACCAGAGCGTGACGATAACGAACCTCTTGCTGATGTCTACCTTGAAGGCTCCGATCAACATCGTGGATGGTTCCAGTCTTCAATTCTTACTCATATAGCTCATCAGCAAGCGTCTGGGACTTCTGCCACTCCAAAAGCCCCATACAAAACTCTCATTACGCATGGTTTCACACTCGACCAAGATGGTCGCAAAATGAGTAAGTCTCTTGGAAATATCATTTCACCTTCACAAATCACAGATGGCTCGCTTCTTCCTCCGGTGAAGCGGAAGAAGCAGAAGGGTGTGCCGACATCGAAAGAGCCTGCTTACGATGCTATGGGGCCTGATGCACTACGCCTGTGGGTAGCAAGTTGTGATTACACTCATGATGTGTCGATCGGTCAGCCGGTGTTACAGGGTATACAGCAAAGTCTGCACAAATACCGTGTTACTTTCAAATGGCTCTTGGGGGCACTTTCCGATTACTATCTCCCGAGTTCACCTCTTGAATGGAGCATTCGGCGCCCGATAATGATCGACGCTATCGTGCTACATCAGCTCCAGATAGTGTCGGAAAGTGTGCACGCTTCATACACTAAGTATGAGTATTTCAAGGGAGTCAGCGCTCTTGCACGATATATCAATCTTGACTTGTCGGCATTTTACTTTGAAACTCTCAAGGATCGATTGTATACCGGTTCGTTCGATGAACGATATCCTGCTCAAATGGTTTTGCATCGCATTTTCAATGAATTGCTTATGATGCTAGCACCGATAACACCACTTCTCGTTGAAGAAGTATGGGAGCATACCCCCGAGCAATTGAAGGGGCTTGGACATCCCATGCAACGAGTATGGGAGGTGGATACAGAGGTGGATACAGATGGAATGGTAGCTAAGAAGCTCGGTGTAATCGAAGCGGCGCATTCTGCTATAAAGAACGGAATTGAAGAACTCCGTGCTGGTGGGAAAGTGGGTAGTTCCCTCGAAGTTGACGTACACCTTTATATTCCCGACTTTGAGTATGCCACTATTTCCACTACTATAGAGGAGCGTGCTCTTTTTAGGAGAAAGGACGTAGAGGGACTGGCCAATATTTTCGTTGTTAGTAGAGTTGTGGTGCATGATACTCCGAGGGTAGAGTCAGAGGAATTGGTAGATGGTGTGGAACGCTCGTTTATGTGGAGAGCAGGGGAGAAGGGTGTTGAATGCAAAGCCGTTATCACGAAAGCCAGTGGAGATAAGTGCGGACGTTGTTGGCGGTATTTGGAGTTGACGCCACATGGCCTTTGTGGGAGGTGCGAAGACGTTGTTGTGGAGAGCCATCCTAATTTGCTCGCGCAGTAGTTTCTGTATCATAATTTTTGTATATTTTTAGTAGATTAGAGGCTCACTAGATGCCACGCTGAAGCGACACCCAGCTGTATTGATTCCCTTACCCACTTTCTTACAGTCACGTCACCTTTCGGAGTCACATTCCATGCTTTCTTGTTTTCTTTAAGCATTCACAGTTTAACGTCATCGCCGTTTCAAACCGAGCTCGCACTAAGAGTAGGGTATAAAAGAAATGACTATTCGGTGATTCGAAGGGCATGCGAAAACAACCCATCCCTCCAAGAACTATGGTGGTGTTGCTTTGGCGGATCTGGTTCACATGGGAAGCTCTATGGTGTAGCGAGCCTATTGTTTAATGACGACTCGAGTCGTCGACACATGCCGATGACGATTCCTCTCAGCAATAATATGCGCGCATAAGGGGCTATAGTGGTGATAATCTTTCTCATCATCACGCAGGTATGATGAGTATCACCATTTGAGTAGATTGGCAATAAACAAGAATGAAAGGCAACTCAGCCTACAAGGTCTTTGCCACTTGTCCGTCAGAGAGTCCGAAGCTTGCACTACTAATCCCCCTGCACGAAATCACTCCTCCGGGGCAGTCCCATATATTGCGGTGGATTGGATCGTGAGAATGTACCTGCTGAGTTAGGTATTCAGTAGGTCTTATATCTTTTTTTCTCGTCTAAAGCTTCGGAACCTATGATTCTTGTGCCGCGGTATTGGATAGTGCAAAGCATATCGTTCAATTCAGCGTGCTACATGGCTCTGATTGCCGAAGTGTTGAGTACATTATCGGGCTAGACATGGGAGCGTCTTTTACTTCACACATTCTATACAGACAATCTGTTCTTCTATTGATGGCTATGATTTGAAAGATCAAACTTTGAGTCTTTTGACTGCCTCGTATTGTGCTCTCTGCTGGACGCCCGTTTCTAGCCGCAGGGGAATATATAAGAGACCAAACGTTGCAGGACTCGTCCCACTATGCTTACAGCAGGTTGCAAGAAAACGCTGGTCGGTCACCTGAGCCTGGGGGTCTCTCAAACATAAAATGGAACTAGTATGAGCCCTCTGATTTCTGGTTCATACAGTAACCACTTTGCGAATTTCCTTTGTTAACTTTGTCAACCCTGAGGATTATCTCGATGATGAACGTCATCTCAATGTTACAGCAGTAAACAGCTGTACCGTTGTTAGGACAAGACGATGTTGATGATATTTATTGGCTGTGGGATATCTAACCTTACAGTGTTTATCCAATGTCACAACTCAAAACTCTTGATCTCGTGCTAGACTCTGACAGCTCTAACAACATTCTCACCGGCTAACTACACATTGATGGAAGATACGCCATATTCCTGGTATGAGAGTTTCGAAAGTTTCACCTGGGCGCAAATGGTTTTCACTCACGCGGATACTTTAAGCATCCGCGTCCTAGGGAGAGAACGCTTAAGCTCAATTCCTTTGGTTTTTTCCCTTCTTTCCAGATCTCTGGCCAGGAGACCTCCTCGTGCTAAACACATCCGCGCCCGACATTACTCAGTATTTCAAGATACAGCTGCAATCGAATGATTTTTGATTTCGCAGCTCCGTTGTCGGATTCTGAACTTGCGATTAGCGTAATTGCAAGGATTCTCTTCCAACCATGAAAGCGAACGTGTGCTGGTAACTCATGACGTGTTTTGTTTAAATACAGCCTCCTTGCCCTTCACTGATTGCAAGAACCAGACCTATTGGAGTTCCTGTGGAATGCTGGGGAGTTGTTCATCTTCAGCAGTGATGCACATTGGATTTGTGCCAGCTGGATGTCAGTGCTTGATGTGAAATGTAGTCCTCACGAATGGAAAATAGACTTACAATTCCAATTTGCGTGCGAAGATGAGTTTTTACCCCGTACGAGTTTCATCATCATCATTTATGGGTTCTCGTGATAGTTAGATTATTATTATGGTTTGCTATTGATGTTACTCACCATTGTCCAGAACCTAGAATAATACTGAGATTGTGATAGCAATGGCACTTTGGAACGTACTTTGTACTCTGTGTCAAGGATTCAAAATGGCTATCATTGGCAAAAAAGCCTCTCTAGAATCGCAAGCAGAACAGTCGAAGCTTTTCCAAGGCCTTTGCTTGCTTGACAGATGAGATCAGATATACACAAGCACGTTTAAAGCATATTGTCATGCAGCCCAGATCAGTGCAAACCAGTGGTAGCCTTGCCGTCCCATTACAGCCTTGCGCCGTCATTCCGCAGCGTGCACTAATCCCAACGCGAAAACCTAAGACATCCCTGCAGGCACGCGGAACTCCCTCACGACCACCAATCACCTGTGCCTTCAAGCTGGATTCATCTGCCTACAAACACAATGTAAACGCCCCCAATCGTACGTTTTCCTCGAGTGAAGAGCAAAACAAGGATACAGTATCACACAAACTTGCCTGTCCCTAAAGATATCGGTGGTTAATCATGGCCGGTATAGTTGCACAAGATGTCAAAGTGGGTGAATCGTTGGGGTTTTTTGGTATGTGCTGTCTCTATTATGGCGTTTCTAGATTGTGGAGGTATTCTCACATTCTTGTAACTCATTTGTAATGGTTTGAAGGAGGAGAAAGTCAGGGTATGCTGTGGAGGAAGCTATGATTCCCAAGAACCCTTCTCCAGAGCTTACTCAAGCGAAGTATGCGTACACTTTAACTAATATACTCCCAACAATAGCTCTAGGCTCCTCTCTCCACTATGTCCTTACTCGTCTGAAAGCCGAACCTACGGTTTATCCTAAGATACACCTCGTATACTCACCTACCGAACCACTACTGAATCCCATAATTATACTTGTACCAACAAATGGTCTACGTCTCAATTTCGACAGCATAGATCAGCGACTCCGTTACGTCGAGATATTAGATTTCAGTCGCACGAAGATCACATACTCTGGGCAGGAAGTCGTCAAGTTTCCTGAAAATCATGAAGGAGTGGGTG
This sequence comes from Tothia fuscella, assembly GCA_010583015.1. Lineage (NCBI taxonomy): Eukaryota > Fungi > Ascomycota > Dothideomycetes > Venturiales > Cylindrosympodiaceae > Tothia > Tothia fuscella. The sequence continues at coordinate 1,002,551 of MU007009.1, forward strand.
CTGGGTTTGGTGGGCTAGAGATTGTGTTAGGACCTTCTTTCAAGCATGTATACAAGCTGTTCGGCGGGACAACGCCTGGGGAGTTCTTCGGAGACGATGGCGGTGAGGGCAAATATTGTCTCTCCTATCCAGGGATAGCATTTCTCTTCCCTCTGGCGTCACCAATAGGCTTCAGCAACCTGGACTGGGCAAGCACGGTCTCTGTACTCTCGTCTTCGGCCTGTGGACCTGCAAGTTCCATGGTGCTATATGACGGATCTTCATGGCATAGTGCAAGGAGAGACATCTTCACGGCTGAAGTCAACTTTCCGCGCGTGCCACTCTCATCAAGTCGTAAAGATGGCATACCGGCAGAAATCGAACTGGCAAAGGTGCATGATCAAGGTCGCGTAGAGCTAATACGTAAAGACGCACACCCATTTTGGATAATCCTCTCGACTACAACACCACAGGACCTCATCACTGAGCTTGGACCGCCGGACAGCACATACAAGAAGACCAACAGACAAACTTCTGCTCACCATGGGCATGGACACCGCAGAGCTAGCTCGTCAAGTTCCAGACGCAGTAGCGATGTGACAGATGTGGATGGGCATAGCATGTCAAGTGCGACGGACGCGTCTGATAATTCAGCATGGGAAGATGAGGATGATGACGATACAGAGACGAAGACGGTAGCCAATGATATTGACAAGGATAATGTTGGAGTGTGGTGGAACTATTACTCTCACGGTCTCGATATATTGATCTCGCAACCTACTGTTATATCAACGAAATCACCTACAGCTCCCCCCGAAAAGAAGGAAAAGAAGGATGGAGAGCAGCCTTCATTGACAAATGGAGCCAAAATTGAAGAAGTGTCTAATGATCAGGATGCCGACGATGACGACGGTACAATAGTGAGGAACCATCTCACAGCCACGAAAATAATCATCCACTCCAATATACCTGGTTCCTATCAATTCAACCGTCATAGACGCCTGAGATGGAGTATGGACGCATGGCCAGGACCTTCAACCTCAGTCGACAATACGATTTCGGTAGAGCAGCACATAAGGGAGGATTTGATACCCACAGATGAATCCCTTGACGCGGATCCACCATCATCTGATATACCACCTGATCCATCAACTCTCCCCCTAACATCCGAAACCTGCTTCCCACTCATACAGGCTCGTTTAAAATCTGTGTTCGCTCCAACATACGAATCTGAAGAAGACGAGCGAGAGCAGCAACAGCCCATGGCTATCAATCGCGACTGGGGTGAGGCATCCTCGCTGGGTGGCTCTGTGGAGTTACTTGGTGGGTGGGAGGAGGGTAAGAGGAAAGATGGCAGTGTGATTGGTGTGAGTGGAGGAGGTACGGAAGCTGATAAGATTGGTGAGGTTCTGATGTTTGGGTTTCCGGGGATGGCGTTTGAGGTTTTGAAGAATGATGTTGTTGGTGTGTTGCAGATTTGGTAGATGGATTGACTAATTTTGGGCGTTGGACTGGTTACGAATGGGTCGATAGAGGTTGATCTAAAGGCGAAGGGTTTGGGTTTATGATTTACTTCTCATGGTTTCAATAAGGCATGAGATTTTGGCTTGAGTTAGGCTTGGTTACTACTTTCATGGATTGGTCTTGATACCCGCGTTAACGTATTTGAAAGGTTAGGTTCCGCAATTAAGGTCAATAATGCAATTATGAGAAGTGATCACTAGGACTATCTGAACACCATCCGCATCAGGATTCTGAGCCGCTGTTATCCACAACTTGACCTGTATAAGCTGTTGTGACAACCGGATGTAGGAATGGATCAAGGGGAGACAAGAGGATCACCACCCACCTATGGTGCGGCCTCGTGATGAAGAAGCCTGTTTTCTGCTTTTATTCACGGATAGGCTCAGGGACGCATATCGTTAGCAAAGACACATTGTCATTCCCATGCCAATCAGCATGAACGATCTTGCATAAGTAGAAAAGTCTCCTTTCCAATCCATCTACTCCTTTGCTGATGGGAACATTAGACCACAAGCTCAATACTTACTTAGTCATGAAGCTGCTTTCACCTGTCGCACGCTAGCTGTCCGGAGAAATTGCAACCGAAGAGAAATAGTTTGCCAGTTTCCAAACTTGATCGTCGGGTATTTAATCCACCATGAAGGCTCTTGAGAACAAGCCCAAAGGTCTAGGACGAGTCTGTGAAGCCAAAGTATTGAAATTGAAGAATTATATAGCAATCTTACCGGGACCGTTCTTGCTTCTGTTGCAATGTCGTATGCGGTTGCAGGAGAGTTGAATTCAGGTATTGTCTGGTGATTGATATAAGTAGTCAGACATGAATAGAGACAGTTGAGAGATATACGTAGTCTCTAATACCTCATAAATTTAAGACCAAAGGTCATTCTGTGGTGGAGATCTTGCTTCAAAATAGACATATCCTTATCCCTAGTCATTACATTCGGTATATATTGTGCTGGTCCTTCCAATATCTGTCAATTCAACAAGCCCCGGGGGATCAAGGCTGGTGCGTCACCTCGACTCTCGGATTTGAATTGAAGTTTGAAATCCCGAAGTGTAGCGATGTCAGTTTAATCACCCCGAAAGCGTAAGGCGACATTGCCTACGAGTGATAGGAAGTAGTTATCAGTAATAATTTCACCATACTTTTCATCATCATCTCGCAGTGAAGACGAACCGGACGTTCTCATCGGTACCGTGTGACGTCCATCATCATTGAGCTGTTTTCCAGTTTTAGGACGGCGAGGAAACAAAGATGCTAATTCGGAAGTGTGCTATGCCTGGGTTAAGATCTCTGTGCATCCAGGAGTGCGAATGCAGGAAGTGGACTCCGGCTCCCTCTAGGATTTTTTTGTAGAGTTTCACAGGCTCTGATTCCATTCTCGCGGACATCCTAGGAATCTATGTTAGCTTGAAGAAGAATTCTCCAAAATTTAGAGAAGGTATAGGAAAGTATACAGCTGGTTTTCACGCTAACTCGCACTAAGGTAGGCTCTACTAGTGTGATAAATATAATATATGCCACTAGTTGAAGGACTAGAGCTATATTTATAGTTCCAGACGAGTTAACGACCTTTAGTAAACGCAGTAATCTGCCTTTATTATTGTTTATCATTACTAAATCCGTTAGTAATCGATGCGTTTCGATCTCAGTCTCCACGCCTGCTGCCCTTAAGTCGCCACCCTCTATAAGCTTAATAGCTATAAACTGGCCCTTCGAGTCTGTGGCGCTGTAGACTTTGCCGGAGGAGCCTTTGCCTAAGCTTTGGGTGATTGTCTTTCAACGCTGTAGGCCGGCCACCCGCTCAGGTATGCTTCAACCTCATCCAATGTTCTCATGGGCCTTGCACCATAGGTCCCAGCTGTTGTTCTCAATTCACTTACTGCATTATGGAAATAGCTGTGTACTCGATATTTATCGATGACTCCCCTGCTCCTGGTTTGCAGCATTGCTGTCAGCAAAGGAGTCAAGATCAAAGCTGCTATTCTACAATCACATGAAACACGCTTTAAGGACACTTGAACCGCACTTACCAGAAGCAACAAGGATACTCACATCCTCATCATCAATATCAGATGCCTTCATTTTACGTTCTCCCGCCGCTCGTCCCACAAGTCTCTCCAGATCCGTAGATGACTTGGCGTATGTCGCAGAATATTTTGACAATTCGAGCTCTGCTTCACCATGACGATTCGATGGCCCCGAGCATTCAATCGTTTAAACGAAGCTCTTTGATGTTGATCTTGGGAAAGCCATCTGGAGTGGTCATACGTAGGATGGAAAGCTTTCTCTCCTTTGTAAAGATTGTCCCTTACGAGGAAATGAGTAGGAGTGGCGCTGATAGTCCTAGCCATTCTGCTGGACAATTGCTTCAGACTTTCTTCCTAGATTATTAGAGTGAAGAAAGGATGACAAGCAAGCCCAAAAAGGAAGGCTTAGAGCGTGACCAAGGATTAATGCCTGATCTCAGTCGCCTCGGGTCAAATTCTGCGTAAAATTAAAATATCGAGTAGGAGTCAGTAGACGGGTTATTTGAATTAACAGCCTCTTGGTTGCCTGTGTAATACTTTGATAGCAGGAAACCGATTTGCTTGAGCTCGAGGCGAATACCTAAACACGTGAAATCATGGACTAAATCATTATCAATATCACAGCCTTGTCAAGCGACATATGTTGGTTCAAAGTGGGATGGTATTACTGTTATTATTATTTGCCCTCCTAAGCACCACCAGAAACGCCAATCGGGGATGCAAACTCACCACTAGATCACATTTATGGTCTAATCCTTCTTGCAGGTGGTGACCTTGTACTCAACGGTCTCATTCCCGGTCTTCCAGACCTTTGGCTTGAAGTCCATGTAGACGAGCTATCTGAGTTTAGTTATGCGTTAAGAGACAAGGTCTGATCAGTGCTCACCTCGCCCTTTTCTGGCTCCCATTCTCCATTCGTGTCCCGATAGTACACGATATCTCCACTGCCGGCATCACGGACTTCGACAGTGGTATGTGACAGAGTCCCCTCGGTCTTCCATTCGATGTTGTAGCACTCGTCTTTCGCCACGAGGAAGGGCTTGGTGCAACGAACGTTCTTGTCGGCGTCAAGACACTTCTCAACAGCATAGTCCATGACGGAGCCAGAAGCGACGGTCTTGGCTAGGATAAATCATTAATTTCTGCATGTTTTATCGACTACAAACAAAACTCACATTTGGTGACTGTACCAGTCAAAGCAAGTCCACTTAGGAGCACGCTTTGGGCGTGGGCGGCGGAGATGTACATGTTTGTAGAATGGAGTTTTGAAGGGTGAGATAGATGAGTGAGAATGAGATTTGGATGGTATGGAAATCTTGAAGTTGAAGTTGACAGGAAAGAAAGAGGTATGCTGCAGTTGAAGTAGTACCTAAAAAGTACCCGTACCTATGACGATGCTCCCGAAGGCTTGGTTGACGATTAGCGCCTCCCCGCTAACTTAGGGCGCCTCCCGTCTGGTGGCGAGCGTCGTCACTATTCATCAACCTCCGCTTCGCAGGACGTAGAGTAGTACTCTATAAGAACCTGTACGTCTATCTCGAGCCGAAAACATCCATTGTGAATCTGTTTTCATATTACGAAGTAAACGAAAAACTGCAACAGATGTCAGACTCGAATGCTAGCTTCAAGAATTCATTCTCGAGGTATGATAACAATGTGCAGATTCTGCAAATACTGTAGAACTATTCAGAATAAATACTCCACCTTGAAGTTCGACATTTAGTGGCACGAGCTGGTGTTGAGGGCGTGCGTTGGGGGCTTAAATATTGTCCTGTGAGATGGAGTACGGAAGTAGCATCATGAAAAGCTTGGAACCGACGATAGGATACTATGTTTAATTGTATTAATGTTCAATTGTATTAAAGCAACTGTACCAGCACCGGCAGTACTAAAATGCTGGAAGCATATTGTCATTCAATGAACAGAACACGAGATGAAATCAAAGGCTTCGTGCAAATCTTGATCGCACGGCCAAACGCTGCCCCGATTGGTTCATGCCCACGATGCAGAACACCTTCCAACTCCTGGCATCAGAACAATCACCATATGCTGCACTCCGTCTACCTAGACCAATCTGAGTTCTCCCACCGACACGAAATGCCAATCGATGTGTAGCTCCAATCCTTGACGGACTCCTCTTCGGCTTCCCCGCGAAGCCACATCAATAAACACAACGAAGCCACCCTAGTAATCAACATGGAACGCGCATAAACTCCAACAACATCCGTTTGATCACCGCAAGAGATCTCGCCCCAACCAAGACTTCTCTGCTATCCACTTCGCAGCCCACCATTTCGCGGGGACAAATGAGATACAACCGTGCAGTAATCAGATATGGCAGCTACGTTAATGCGTAGACTCACTGAGGCTTTATTAAGCACGAGTTGAGAGGATATCAAAAACCCTTCCGTGTAAAGTGGTTTAGTTTCCATTTAATGTTTGAGCATATTGACCACTAATCTCCGGGTCATTTACGAGGTAACTGGCCAGGTCGAACCCATAGAGTGCGAGGGAAATGATTCGCAAACCCATGCAGATGATTTCGTTGGTTTTAATACCAGCTCGCATGTCTACTGCCCGAAATGGATAGATGAGCAATGTAACCAAAGGATACGACTCAGTCAGTGGCAAGCAAGACACAGATATCGAAATGGGCAAGGCGAGAGGCATGGATTTGGATGAATTTGATCTGTATTCTATAACGTGTTCAATTTTTACGAATATGATGACAAGCAGTTGTAGTACAAACAGGGTGAACCGATTTTCAATAATACCAGTTATTACACTAAACCGCTGTGGGCGATAGTTTCGACAAAACAAAGATGACTCAAAAAAAATTCCAACTGAAAGCGTACGCAATGACATAGAGACATAAAAGGAAAATGGTTTGCTCAAGCGCCAAGGCCCTCCTGCTGTGAAGCTTGCTATGCGTGTCCACCAACGGAAAAAGTCAATCCCACCTTACTGGAATCAGAGATGCCACGCCGAAGAAGGCGAACAGTCGAGGAGAGGCATTTATAGGACGAAGATGGCGGCAACGACGGCGACGACACCTGCGAAGGAGCCGGCAACGATCTTTGGTGCGGCACCGGTGAAAGTAGCTGGCTTTGGAGCACTAGAGGTGTAGGCGGCACCGCTGCTGGAGGATGAGCCAGAAGAGGATGAGCCGGAGGTAGATGAACCGGAAGATGAGCCGGAAGAACCGGAGGAGCCAGTAGAACCGGTTGAACCGGTTGAACCGCTGGAGCCACCACTGGAGCCGGTGGAACCGCTGGAGCCGGTAGAGCCACCGGTGCCCTTGAAGGCGTCAATGCCCTTCTGGAGGGAGACGTTGATACCAGCGGAAAGCTGCTGGGCGAGGGATTGGACCTCTGGTGGGACCTTGGATGAGATGGCGGTCTGGAGGGCCTTTGCGCCGGAGAGTTGATCATTAAGCTGCTTCGAGACGGTGGCGCCCTGGCCGGCGGAGACGAGAGCGTCCTTCTTGGAGATCAAGTCGGTGACGACGGACTCGACAGCAGATTGGAGGTTGGAGACTTGGCCTTGGATCTGAACGGAGTCTGTGAGGGTAATGGATGAGGCACCGTTCACGGTGGAGACGCCCTTGGTAATGGTGGCACTGAGGTCTTCGGAAGCAGCTGTGAGGCCAGAGATATCTCCGCTGAATCCCTTGATGGAGGTGTCGAGAGCGGTTGTCTTCTTCTCGATTTCGTTGACAACGCCGACGATGGTCTGTACCTGTCGCTCCAAGATGGAGGCACCGTAGGTAGCGCCGGTAAGGGCGAGGGCGGCAATGGCGAACTTCATTTTGAGGTGTGGTTTTGGTTGTTGAGTTGAAAAACGAGTGTAGTGATGGAAGACGGTGGGACGTTAAAAGCTAGAGGTTACTGAGACTGGAATGAGAAACAGGCAATGTGTTGATACAGTTTGAGAATGGGGCTCGGCGATTGAGAAACGCGAGCCATGTTTATATAGGAGGAACTGGGCATGGGAAACATGATGACATAAGGGCAAACCAACTTCATCTAATTGCGACCACCCCAATCTGGCCCAGGTAAGGGTTACCCAACACCTCGAGATGGGTTGAACGCTGAGGATTGCAGAGCCTGTGTGAGTGGACGCACGTGAGGCAACCTCGGCCTGACCATTGAAACGGCGTCTCACGATGTTCGATAAAGGAAACCAACCGACAATGCTGCAGGGCATGCCTGCGTTCGCGCAGGGTAAACCCTACCATTCAAATCTGGGGAAATTCAACGGTGCATGAAATACTCTCAATATGGACCGGGGATCCACCGGCGGTATTCTGCTTGAACGTCATTGTATAGAGCGGACGCCCCAATTCGCTTCATGCTATTGCGCGCTTTTGTCGCGGATCCTCGCCCGCTAATTACTCCATTTATTGTCACTCAGTGGCCTTCATTTCGTTCGGAGAGGACGTTTTTGCCAGGCTGCCACGGTTGTCGAAGCTGACTTTTGGTGTCGGTATTGCTGGTCAGAGTGGATGCACCTAATGCTGGACCTGCACAATTTCAACCTGAAGTGGAGCGACGAGATCGTCCGCTATTTACAAGATAAAGCTGTGAGAATGCGAGATTCAGTAGTGTCAAATGTGCGCTCTATCGAATGATCCGTCCATAATTCCCATTTCGGGAGTTCTTGGAGATTTGACCTATCAAGCATGAGACTTCTTTAAACGCAATCCTTTCTAGAGTTGTTCTCTTCCCGCTTTGAGTTGGCCCGGCCCAGTCGAAAGGGGTGGGAGCGAAAATAAGACATAAAGCAAGAATAACGTAATTCAGTGGTTACCAATGTTCTGTTTCAATTTCCTCCTTTTTCACATGTTTAGTGGGAAGAAGAGCATCTGTATGATAATCCCAGCCAATGCAAAAAGGTACCCGCTGCATGCCAACCAGTGCTGGACAGGCTTCCAGGCTGTCCGTGAAAAGGTGTCTAGGATACGATGGCAACGTTCTGGGGTCTGGTAGACAAACTCAAAGGCATGAGCGGTTAGTATCTCGAATCACCGTTGGTACCTAGGCATAGATCTCTCTTGCCAATGATACTCAATTGGTTCCTGAATCAGACGTCCTCTCGTGCGAATTCCTTGCTTGCGGGTGATCCGGCTTTATCTCCACTGTGATCCGGGAATCACCATTTCAGTACATGAAGGGGTAGGTACCGTTGCATTCAAGAAAGAGAGCGGATAGTAATGTCGTAAAGGCCAAGCTAATGCCTATTGGTGTCCGAGAGCCCGAACAAACCGCTCAGTAAACATTGAACTGCCATAAAATATCAATCAAGAACCTGACGTCCATCAGGTGAAGTGCCGCTCAGTACCGAACTTAGAGCTGTAAATCGAAATTCTGCAGCAATGGCCAATTCGAAATTTGGGCTCCACATCTTAAGGCAGTAGTTGTCTCGTGCGAGGAGCGTTGCACCGTTGCGAAAAGGAAAATGACGTACCCCGTTGAATCAAAAATAAAAGTAAGTGCTGAAGCTGAATGGAAATAAGGGAAATCCTTTATATTATATTAACAGTGTTGAGTGCCGAATATGTCCAATAATGATGAACGATTGCGGAATGTCCAAATTCGAATGCTCCATTCTCAATGCAACCAATGCCCAGCTGTTCCTAACAAGGTCCTAGTAGTATTGTGTATTTGTATGTATAGTATGTGGAGAATGGACGCCAACAGTCTCATCTCTGCATTCGACTCGCTTCTTCCGAGCTGTCCGATAATGCACGACTTTCCTCCAAAGCAGAGATGACACCTGAACTACCCCTGCGAATCGAGATAACCGAGTTGAATCATATAGGTCCAGCGTTCCTGAATTCATATCAATAGCAATTCGATGTTGTAATATGCAACTGATAGTCGGAGAAATCTCCGGTGCTGCAGAGCCGCAGAACCCGGAATCCAATTCACCTTGTAGCGTGTGAATTTTCATCTCATTCCCACACATCCTTACTCATCCATTTAGAAATCCAACTTCGAAACCTATCACAACAAAAGCCAATTCGTCAGCCAGAATCAGTTTCAAAAACTCCCCAACCGAAGCCACTCCTCTACGAACCCGTAAGCTCTTCCCTTGGGCCCATTCATGAAGCCCACGAATTCCTCATAATTCAACCTCCCAGGCCCGCCTCTAGCTCTATCCACCCTCTCTACTTCATCTAGACGTGCGAGATGTGCTAGACGTTCTTCTGTGGGGAGTTGAGGTTGTAGGTGGCCGTTTGATTGAGGTTCGAGTAAGGGTTGAGATTGAGGGAAGGAGGGATCGTCTTCGGGTTCAGGTATTGGTTTTGAGGTATTGGAATGCCATGATAGTAGTGTGGCGCCGTAGTAGGCTTTCTGTGCGTCTTCTTGTTGCTGGGCTGGCGTGAGCGCAATAGGACGTTGGACAGATGGAAGTGGGGTAGTGGATTTTGTCTCCTCCACTTCGGAGTTGGGTCGATTTTGGGGCATTGTTGGATCGGCGTCGGTAGGTGGCTCGTAAATAGGAAATTCATCGTCTGGCTGATGTAGAAAGCCAGGCTGTGTAGGATCTAGCAGCAATACGCGCTCAGTGTTCTCAGCAGAATTGGGTCGGAATTGAGGTAAAGTTGGATCTCCGCGCACATGTGGTGATGGATCAACCACGGTAAGGCTTTCGAAGGTCTGTTCGAATCCCAAGCCAGGCACTTCCGTCTCAAGTGAAAACTGTGTTACTTCTCCATCAACACTGTCGCCCAAACCCCCCTCCAATTCGGCGGCATCTCGTCTTATTCTTTCCCTACTCGCAGCGTCTTCCTCAGCGATAGCATAGCCATTCTCTTGTAACATATCATCCAAGCCAGTTCTTGCTAAGGTCCTTTCAATGTCTTCTATAGCACTGTCCAATTCGACAGTGCCATTGGCTATAACATCTGCAACCTCATCTGATAAAGCTTCTACAACTTTCTGTTGTCCCTGTAGTGCAGTTGCCATAGCCATAAGTGGATCTTGCTCTTCGGCCCTCTTTCGATTCTCCTGCTCTTCCTTCTCCTTATGAAAGTTGGCAATTTCATCGCGCCACCGCCTCCGCTCCGTCCGGGTGGCAAAAGCCGCCATAGCAAGATCCTCCTTATGTTTAAACAGGGGGTCAAGAAGTTCATTCATTCCATCTTCGACAACTTGCCACAAAATTTCTTTACCAAAATCCTTTTCCGCCTCGGGTATTTCATAACTGCCGAATCTTTCATTGTATGGCCGTGACGATGTTGATGCATTGGATCTAGTCTCAAATTCAACATCATCCTGAAAACGGACTTTTGATGATGACCTTGAACGTGGTGAGACGTGTCCATCTTCTGACTGTGAGCGCCGCAGGGCGGGACTGGGTAGGCTTTCTGAATGATCTAGCGAGCCATTTGCAATGAGAGGGAGTGAATCGGGGAGGAAGCCCTCCTCCTCATCTGTATAGAACTGACGTCTTCGCCAACGCTCTCGGACTGCTTCATCACGAGCATCTGGTATATTCCTTCCACTGTGCATGAGTTGAACTTCGCGATGTTCGGTGCTCCCGTCCAGTCGGGTAGTTGTTGCTCGTATTCGTCCATTCGACAGTGGTTCGCTTCCGTCTTCATCAAAAGGCAGCCTAGCCAGTGATTCCCATGAATGTCCAATGATAGTCTCCTTGTCAATGGTATCCTCCGGTCGGTCCGGGGTCTGTCTAGGTGTACTTCTCGTGTCACCAAACTCGTCCGGTTTCTTTCCCGGCGGTGTTCCCCTCTCACCTCTTGGAATCGAAACTTCAGTGAATGCAGCACTCAGTGGTTGAGAACTTGCAATTGTATCCAGCGCGCCATTAATCGTCAATTCTTCCTCCTGCACAGCGAGCCAATCCCTCGTAATGTCTTTTTGAATAGCATAGAATGCTCGAAAGATTCGTAAAAAGTCTTTCCGCGAAACAAACCCATCATTATCGACATCATAGCCCTCGAAAACTTTCCTCAACTTACTGAAGTTAGGATCCTTGGATTTGTTGTGGATACATGCAAGGCCTTGCAGAAACTCCTCGAATCCGATGAGACCATCTCCATTCGAGTCGTAGAAAGCAAACATCCGGTCGTAGATTAAGTTCGGCCTCGGTGGTATTATTGATGTGAGAGGAACAAAAGCCTTCTCAAAAGACTGACGGTCAATCGCAGCACCTATCCTGCTAGGGTCGTTTTCCCAGTGGTAAGCCGCGAGACACGTAAACTGTTCGTACAACCCTTCCACTTCGGCTTTCTCAAAACTCGTCTCCGTGATATATCGCTTGCACAACTCTGCGGGTAGAAACCTGGGCATCAATTGTGGTTTCCCTGGATAAGGAACTGGCTGAGCTTGTCGTGGATTTCCTATAAATGGCGCGGGTACCTTGACTTCGTAGAAAATATGTGTCCTGGGGTGCATACCGACAGAGTGACACTCAGAACATAAATCGTAGTCCGCACAGTTCGAACACCTCCACCTGACACCTCTGATAGGTTTGATGTCGCAAGAATTACAAGTCACACCTCTGTGGATATATCCTTCTTGCCTCGACTGCTCTTCCGCAACATAATAAAGCAGCTGCTTCAGATTCTGTCCCTCTTGATCTTGCTCTCCGCCCCCAACATGATTCTGCTGCTCATCAACATCTGTTCCATCCACAGTAACCCTATCAGCTTCCGCATCATCGTCGAAGAATCCATCCATCGTAAGCTCCCAATTCTGACGGGTTATCCCCCTTGCCGCCATCCACGTCTCCAACCATACCATCTCAGGACTATCCCTTCGCGGCCGAGACGTATGCGCGTGGCTGAAATGTATTCCCACGAATCTGTCAAGGAAGAGCCGTTGTACCCTGTCCAACTCTTCTCGGGCCGCGACTTCTGAAAATCCGGTAGTAGCTTGGAAGGCATCTAAGTCTGGTATGGCATAAGGACGAAGATCCATTATCATGGTATTGCCATCTGGTCCTGGAAAGCTGAATTGTCCATAGTCTGGCCGTATTTCAAGTCCAACTGGAGTTCCGGGGGTAGCATTTTCTTCTGTATGCATCTGTGCATCGTCAATACGCTGGTCTAGAGAGCGTCGTCTCCGGGGCCTGTGGACGGCATTACTCCGGTGAAGAGGCGCAGGAGGTGAATGCTGCGAGGTTGTTATGACGAGATATAAGCCGTATGCAGCTGCAAAACCGGTGAGGGAGAGGATGAAAGGTCTATATCGTGCTAGGGCGGAGGAGGGAGTAGTCGTTGCGGACATTTTGCGGAGATGATGCACGAATGGTCGGTTTCTATTTGTCTTCTTAATCCGAATCTGAAGGGAGAGTATATCCTTTTAGCTTCGGTGTTATTTTTGACAGAAACTCCATGATGAAGAGCAGGTCCATGCCTCATTCACATCAAATACTGATATCGTGAGGACGTGGCGATGGAGGTGAATTGTTCTTGCCCGCTTGTGAACGGATTCGATACTAATTTCAGCCCTATGAGGCAGGGGTAAGGTTATGGACAGGGGTTTGTAGCGACGACAGGAGATGTCCCTATCGATTTTCGATGACATGGAAGAGAGGGAACATTCTACTATATGAGTACAAAGGTTTGTCTCTCCGCCATTTCCTCCTCCATTCATCAAGTTCGTCAAAATTGCCGTTATCCGTCAGCCTCGTCGTAAAAAATAGGCTACTTTGCACATCAATCCAATTTTCCCAATAAACATGTGCCCGCAACCATTTTTAAGTCAAAACTATTCTACCACAGCGGGTGAAATGAATCAATGTGCAAGCTTTGGTGAGGCTGCGCACTGGCCATGCACATTCAATTATTTCACCCACTGTGCTACGTTCGTTATGAGTAGTGATTCCTACTCTTTCCTTCCCGTATTTTTTTCCAATTTACCTGTCTTCCCTTTCAACCACAAAAAGTATCATTACTCATCCAGGCTTGAACTACTGTCACTACCCATCACTCCAACTTTCTCTTCATCCTTGGGAGCCAAATCGTCATCATTAATGTAACGATGGAAGTCTTCGACATCAAGCGTGCAGGCGTGTAGGCATTTGCACTCTGGAGGACTACAATCAATATTAGTATCAATTTACCCCAGTATGACAAGACAATCCGACTTACAGTGAGAAACTGGGAAACAAATCTTCGGGGTCGTACTCGTTCTTAACGTCTTCAATTCTGGACTCGCTGAACGCTGGCAAACCAAGGTAAAATTCACCACGCGAACCCGGGAGGCGTTGAAGGGACACACCGCCTTCGTTGTTGTCTTCTTGGAAAAATTCGAGAGGAAGCTTGCAGACTTCTGGCTCTGATTCGTAGTATTTGAGGAAACTGAAGAAGCGGCGCGTCTGTGCTGGTTTGATAAAACCTTCCAGACCGAGCTGTTTTTCAGAGAGATGCGCAACAAATGGGCGAAGAAGATCGAGCATGACTTGCACGATCCGAGTCTGACAACCACCAATGAGGGGCTTCCAAAGCTCAATATCGGAGTTGTACATCCCCTGAGGTGAGGGGAATTGGATGGTAAGCTTGCGTAGTTTCATGATTGGGATCTCTTCAATAGCCGGACAGATGGTGTAATCGCAACCTCGCTTGAGTTTGGCGCCGAGCATGCGAAGCATTTCGTCGTGGCAGAATGTGAACTTCATTTCTTTGATCATTTTCCAGTGGTTTGGTGGAACGCATTTGTGGAAGCGACTCAATTGACTCAAGGACGTCAATTCGAATTGCGCAGTCGGGTAAAGAACTTCTAGAGCTTCTTCACAAACTTGTCGAGAGCCGCCATTGCCTTGCGTAAGGGTGTTGTATCCACGTCCGAAGGGCAAAACTATGTCGTTTGGAGTAATGCCAAAACCTGTTCGGCGCTTGGCTATCAAGTTAAGGTTGTGAGGACTCGGGCCTTTTGTGCACCACATTCGATTTCGCATTCGCCGCCCACCCGGCTTGGACGAGTACTGGAAGGCATGAACGACAGTACTAGTCGGGAGTAGAGATTCCTTATAGATCGTATCGCGTAATTCTCTGGGTAACTCAAGGAGACGGAAAGACTTTCCATTCTCACCCCATAATTGCGATAAGTCGCCATAGCTGAACGGCATCAGAGGGATGGACTTCATGAGGGTATTCAGGAAACTCTTGAGTGCCCTCCATTTTCCTTTGAATTTGACAGACAATCTGGTTTGGCCTGACTTCAAATACACAAGCTTGACAAGAAGGACGTGTGGCGGTTGCAGTCCTTGCTCGAAAGCAAAAAGTCTCGTTTCGGGATCATATTGGTATTGATGTCCTGAGGCGTAGATGGTCGCATCCCATATATGCAGCTTGAGTTCGAAATGCTGATAGTCAATGTATCGAAATTCGTTGTACTCTTTTTCAACTGCTATGAAGAATCTATGTTTCTGAGAAGTATGGACTGGACATTTCTTGCCGAGAAAGATTTGCCCAAATTGTTGAGCCTGGGTTATTGGTTGATCTGTCATGTCCATGATAGCTGCTCAATCCGCGCTTATGAAGTTGAGTTGGTGTGGACAATAGGGAATTTAGCCAGTGATTGTTATTGTTGATTGTGATGTGGAGGATGATTCGATGTTATGGAAACCAATCCGTATCCTGTGAAGTGGAAAGATGGATGCAATTGAGGATTAGATGTTAGTAAAGGTCGTAATTGAAGATAAAGGTAGATGATAAGCCCCAAACTCCAAAAAGCAGATGATATAAATGGTCAGGCAGATGTTGTTGTTTCATCAATGGTCAATGGAGAGGACAATAGAAATACTTGAGCCGCAGCCTTGACGGGACTCGGGTAGCCTTGGGAGACAGGGGTATGCCAGACACCAAGATAGGCAGGGGCTTAACCCGTCCGAAGTCGCTGCTCAGAACAATGTAGACAATGGCATGTATCTCCAAGCTCTTGCGCATTGATCTATAGGCGACGATGAGCTCACAAAGAGGGGAATAATCCGACTAGACTTGAAGATCCAGATAAGAAAGGCAATCATTTTGAGGCTATTTTGTGAGTATGCTTGAATATTCTTAATGGTGTTGAGATGAAAAGCTTTCACCATTCGACATCTCCATTTGCGTCTTCCAAATCAAACGTGGAGAAAGCCCTCTTGTAATCATTCATTTCCCATATCCATTTCTTTTCCTTTTGCTGTGTACATACCCGGCTATACCGATGTGATGAGCAGTGGGTCATGCCTTCAAGTGGTTGGATCCGGTATATTTATACATCTTGAGGATTCGAAGAGTAGCTCTACACTCAAGGGCAGTCAGTAGGAGTAAGATATCTCGATGGGAATAAGCTCCCGGATAATCTCGATTTGTCAATGAACAAATTTTGACAAAAACAGGGAGGAAGCAACAGAATATATACTCGCCTGCATTTGTATAGTAAATACACTATCCACTTCTTTTGGCCGTCGTCGCGGTCAGAGATCTTGAGCCACGTATTAACGCGTTGATGTAGGGGGTGAAGTATAAGATATCGCTAGAACCAGGCTTGACTAAGCCGAAAATCCGCCTTTCGATGATGTAATTACCCACCTTTCACCCCTTAACTATCGGCCACTGTTCCGTAGCCTAGCCACCTAATCTAAGGCTCAGGCCACGAGAAATATAGGGACTACACCCCCTAGCATCCAATGTTTGGTCGCTGATCTTCTAATGATGTATATAATACAGGTAGGCGCTGTATAGAATCCCAAATTGTTGTAACCAATCCAATGTACGTACCTCTGTATAATTCTTCAAAACCAAGATCCTATTCAAGCTGCACACATCTGGATGACTTCTTTCTGCATCTAGCGGCACAAACGAAGCCGTGATTACAATATTGCATGAGCAGATAAAAATATTCTTTGCCGTTTGAGCCACGTACAACGTCCGCTCATCCCTTTTTTCACACCGCTTGCGGATTTGAGAATCAACATCAAAGACAACAACTCCCTTTCCTGTGCTTGAGGTCTTCTCTGACTGAGAAGCACGCCCTCGAATTATTCCCGACAGTCGAAACAAGTCATGGACCACACGAGATTAGTGTCCGGGATATCAAGTATCTCGCAGCATCTCCACAAAACGAATCGGGGCGAGACAAATGGCGTATCCACCAAGAACGTGACGAACCAAGAATGGTCAATTTCATGTACGCTCTAATGTCAATCTGTTCTTCACGGTCTTCAGCTAATATTGCCAGCATGGAGAACCAAGCCGATCAGGCAAGAAGTTTTATATGAGGACCCTGCGGGAGCAGAAATAGCAATAGCCAGAATCTCAAAATTACCACCTATAGTGACCCCAACCGAGATCGTGAAGCTGAAAAACAGCTTGCGAGAGGTAGCCCTTGGGAATGCCTTTT
The DNA here is from genome assembly GCA_010583015.1 of Tothia fuscella. NCBI lineage: Eukaryota > Fungi > Ascomycota > Dothideomycetes > Venturiales > Cylindrosympodiaceae > Tothia > Tothia fuscella. The sequence continues at coordinate 1,019,440 of MU007009.1, forward strand.
TACTGCAAGGCGGCGACTGTGCTGAGCTCTTCTCCTATTGCGAAGAGAATGCAATTGATTCCAAGATTAAGCTACTGTTACAGATGAGTTTGGTACTCATTTGGGGTTTGAATAAGCCGGTTGTTCGAATAGCTAGAATGGCCGGACAATATGCGAAACCACGTTCCAGCCCTACGGAAATGGTTGATGGTGTTGAAATGCCATCTTTCAGAGGTGATATCTTGAATGGGTATGCACCTTCACAAAGAACTGTTGATCCCCATCGGCTCGTCAGTGCGTACTTCCATTCTGCGACAACGCTCAACTATACCCGGGCTCAGCTCTCATCTGGTATCGCTGATTTGCACAACCCGTTAGACTGGGGTTTAGGCTATGTCCGCGACAAGGACTTGCAAGTCAGGTATCAAGCCATCGTATCGAGTATTACTGACTCGCTGCGATTCATGCGAACTATTGGTGCAGATACTGCTGGTCAACTACAGACTGTAGATCTATTCACTAGCCATGAAGGACTTGTCCTAGAGTACGAGCAAAGTCTGACAAGAAGGTTGCGACACCCTTTCAATTACGTGCCTCCCAACGCAAAGAATGCATCGTCGTCCGATGGCAAAGGTTGGTATAACACTGGTGCGCATTTCGTTTGGATCGGCGATCGTACGAGGCAGATTGATGGAGCGCACGTGGAGTATTTTCGAGGTCTGGAAAATCCTATAGGTATCAAAGTTGGGCCGTCGATGAAAGATAAGGAGCTTGTGGAATTACTGAACATTGTCAATCCAAACAAAGAGCTTGGAAAGGTTACTTTGATAACTCGATACGGCGAGGAGAAGGTGGAAGGTATGCTTGGCGCTCATATTGAAGCTGTCAAGGGAAGTGGCCACACAGTTGTCTGGCAGTGCGATCCAATGCATGGGTAACAAACTCATTGGGTTTCGATATTGTTATGTTCAGTACGCTAATCTATACGGCAGGAACACTCGCAGCACAAATACTGGGGTCAAAACTCGACACTTCAGCTCCATCTTCAACGAGCTGCGATCCGCTCTCAAAATACACAAGCAACATGGCTCCTTCCTCGGCGGCGTCCATCTCGAGCTGACCGGCGACGCAGTTACTGAGTGCATTGGAGGTAGTGAAGGCTTAGTTGAAGAGGATCTGAGTCTCAATTACACTACCTTTTGCGATCCCCGGCTCAATGAAAAGCAAGCACTAGAGCTGGCGTTCTTGATTGCTGGACATTATCGGGGTGAAGAGCCTAATTGAAGACTTTGTAGCAGTAGCATAGGCAGATAAAATCTTAGTAATCTATGCCTCACTCTCTGCTACGCGTCTTCTGCTGGTGTAATCGCCTCTGCTGCACTTATCTTCCAGCCCAGCAGTGATATGGCATAGTAAATCCTCTTTCCCCCTAGGCTTTATCAATACCGGGCATGCCATTGTCAAAAACTATCCTATAAGTATTATACTCACTATGTCTACAACTCCTCAGCATATTCACGACTTCTAGGACGAACAAAGGTACTTATCATTAGAGTTGGTTGGTAACTTCTATCAATTTGAACATTCCCAAGCGATATCAAGTACCCCAGAATCCTAGATACTGTCAGACTCACAAAGAAACCTTTAAAGAGTAGTTGCAACGGACCTCCGGAGATCGAGCTCCGGATCTCACTTTCACATCGCTATGCGGGAGCTGAGCCACGTGCCCTTCGTGCTTTGGTTCCCTTCCGATATCGTCACCAGCATATCTTACTTGGCTTGGCAACGTGATGGTTTAGATTGCGGTTTATGCTGGATTGCAATTCTCTATGCTACTCTCCCAACAACTCTTGTTTGCCGCGCCCAGCTGTTATGATACTATTTGTAAGTATTACCCACATGGATATCGCTTGTCAAGACGGTTCGCTCGTTTAATGACGTACTCCTAGGTATCGCAGCACAGTCAGCATCCTATACCACTCGATTGCTACTCGCATAGGTACTCTCCCGAAGCACCTCACAACAGAACAAGTACAGCTCCTCGTGGTTGTCAATACGCCCATCTCACTTAGTAAGAACTCCCACAGTTTCTTCGAGTCCTCAAGCTTTCCCCCAGCTCAATCGGCATCTCCTAGCTCTCCCACCGCAATCAGCATCTCCAAACGCTCTCCTCTCTTCCATCCCTTTGCCCGAAGACCAGCAGTGCCACTTGTGCTCGACTCGGTCCGATCGTACCATAATACCCCATGCTCACGGGCCACATCGCCAGCAGCCCAACAGTACAACGGCTTCACTCTCCCATTGCAACCGGCATCTTCCCCTTCCGATGAAAACTATGCAGGCAACCCGTGCCAATTGTGTCCAGCTCCAGCCTATCGTACCATGAAACTCCATCCCATGGGCCACATCTCTACCAGCCGAACTGTATAATGGCCCCACCCTCACCCAGTCTTCACAACCCGCTGCTGTGAGTCAGGCAAGATTCCTAGACCCTGAAAAGCTTAATTTTGTATAAGTATCATGCCGTCCCCTCCATTTTCTCTCCATCCTCCATCCTTCCTTCACCTCACTCCTCACTCCTCCCAATTCATCTTACCTTTGTCTTGTCGCAATTCTGCCCGCAACTCAACAATCCGCCATCTTATGCCCTGCCACATCGATAATCTTGCCTTTGCTTTCTCCTTGTCCAGCTGATTCTCCGACTGTTGCTCTGATTCGTGCCTCCTTTCATCTTGAGGTTTATGTCGCCGCCCCCACCTCCAGATATCTACATTGTAAGTACATTCCCACCCCATCTTGCCTGGTTTGTTTCTTGCTTTCTTTTGTCTCATTTCGAAAATCACCTCTCCTTACGCGTGTACTTACTGGTGATGCTTGAACTGACTTTCACAGACTATGTTGGCGTGTTGTCCATGTCGCAAACCCTCCACGCCCATCCTAATCTGCCCCATCTTGCATTCCCTTTTCTCTTTACTGCTTAATCTGTCTTTTATTCTTTTCTTTTATTCTACGTCTTGCCATCTACGCTCCACCATATATTCCACGCCATTTATGTCCTGCTATTTACCTTCTGCTATATACTACATCCCATTTGCATCCTACCATTTAGCTTCTGCCATGTACTCCAGTCATATATGCCTTTTATGTCCTGCCATTTACATCCAGTCATGTAACAAGCCATTTCTTCCATGCCATCTACTCCCAGTCATTTATTCACACCACTTATTCCACGTCATATCGTCCTATATTCTACCATATCTACAACATTGTCTTCCTTTACACGACGCAATTTTTCATGCAATATATTCGCATCTCTTGTAGGATGTGTGCAATATCACTCGCACTTGGTTGGTCATTTAGTTTGAGCGTTCCTTTTTTCGCGTTGTTTATTGGTTGTTTTCCTCCGATAATGGGTCTTGGAGAAAAGAGGAGGACTTGTCCCCAGACCTCCTGGGTTATCAAAGGCGTAGAAGCCGTACAAGTAGACTATGCTGGCTCCAGACTAACTGGGTCATCAAAGGCGTGGAGACAGCTCACGTTACCATGTTTCCCCAGACCACACTGGGTAAGTGTCCTACCTTGGGGCGTTAAACCCTCAAGAGTGGGATACAAAGGCGTGGAGACAGCTCACGTTATCATGTTTCCCCAGACCACACTGGGTAAGTGTCCTACCTTGGGGTGTTAAACCCTCAGGAGTGGGATACACAGGCGTGGAAGCCACACACGTACACATGCTGGCCCCAGACCTTAGCTGGGATATCAAAAAGGCGTGGAGATGGCTCACGTTACCATGCTTCTCCAGACCTCACTGGGTTATCAAAGCGTGGAAGCAGCACACGTAACCTAAAATGTGGTGAGTGAACACTAAGAAACACACTTTGACATTGCCCTTCATGGTACAGTCAGACGTAGGTCCTACGGGACCTCCCTGACTGCTATGTGTCATCGCACTTGGAGAAAGCCAAGCGAAACCACCGGTAGCGCCGTTACATTCTATGATTTTTCACCTTTTTGGATATACTTTACCCTTCTTCACCTCCCACCCTACCCGACCGCCCGCCTCGACCGCCTACCTCGACCGCCTACCTCGACCGCCTGCCTCGATCGCCCACCTCTACCGCCCACCTCGACCGCCGCTCTCGTCGCTCTTATCATCGCCCGCCACGGCGCCTATTGTTCACACCATCTTTACCTTTTTCCCCTTCCTCATGAACTTGTGTCTGTTTATTGCTAAACCTGCATCTAGTGGTCGGAGCTGACCAGTCCGCAATGACGATAATCTAGAGTGGGACTTCGGGGGGGACCTTGGCACACTGATACTCTTCGGAGTAAATGATGGTGCCATTGTTCAAGTGGGTTCTGGGGGCTCTGGCGCCTGATACTCCTCGGGGTAAATGATGGTAACATTGCCAAAGTGGGTTCTGGGAGCTCAGGCAACTGATACTCTTCGGAGTAGATGATGGTAACATTGCCAAAGTGGGTTCTGAGGACTGTGGCAATTGATACTCTTTGGGGTAAATGATGTTATAAATGCCAAAGCGGGTTCTGGGGCTTCCGGCAACTGATACTCTTCTGAGTACATGATGGCGACATTTCATGTGGGACTTGGGGCGTGAGTGATCAATTACTGTGGAGTATCACCTATCTCTGTGATTGTGAAATTATACTAACACTGCCGAACTTTTATAACGCTTGATTGCAACGCCAGCAACGCCATGCAAAGCAAAAGAAAACTCCGAGATTCTCAACGCAGTCTATTCCGGTGATCGAAATCCCGCAGTCTGTCTGTTCCATGCAAGTGCCGAAAACAATGCTAATCACTCGCACTGCCACCTCCACTTCCATTACGAATTATATCCTTTAGCACCTCACTCTCTCCAGAGCTCTCAATCATTCCAGTCAGGATACCATCTTCTTTCTCAATCAAAGTCTTCGGACTGTCGTATTCCGCGACCTTACCCTCACTCATAACCAGTATACGATCGAAATCCACAATAGTCGAAAGTCGATGCGCGATGACAATAAGAGTGGAGTCTTGGAACTCTTCTCTGATACTTCGTTGAATGAGCGCGTCGGTAGCTTTATCCACAGCAGAAGTCGCCTCATCGAGTATCATGATCTTGGGTCGTGCAACAATCGCTCGAGCAAGGCAGAGTAATTGCCGTTGACCTTGTGAGAGATTGAGACCACCTTCGCTGATGGGTGATCGCAGCGATTTGAAGACGTTGGTGTTCGTGTTCGCGGTCGTAGCCTTTCCTTTCGCTTTGATGATACTCGAATTGGAACTCTCCGCCTCGTTATCATCATCTGGTCCCAGCGTCGATGCTGCGCCCGAAGCCTGCGACCACTCAACGAGATGGACTCTTTCGAGCGCATCCTTCAGCGCTTGGTCGTCGTGCTCGTCGAAGGGATCGAGGTTCGAACGTACAGTACCGGAGAAGAGCACCGGGTCTTGCGGAATGATAGCTATGCGGCTTCGGAGGTCGTGTAGTTTGATCTTGGAAATATCGACGCCGTCGATGTACACACTTCCCTCTCTTGCTTCCAGAAACCGGAACAATGCTAAGGTGAGACTTGATTTGCCAGCGCCGGTGCGACCGACAACTCCGATGCGTTCATTGCGCTCGACGCTGAAAGTGAGCCCTTTCAGAACTGGAGGCAAATCAGGCGCATAACCCACGACGAGGTCTTCAACCTCAAGTCGACCATCGGTAGGCCACGCAGCCGGCGCGTCGGCTCCGCCTTCTGTTTCAGTTATGATCTCAGAATATTCGATGATACGCTCGACGCTGTTCATGGACATCTCTACCCCTGCGAAATTCCGAAGCAGCCATGTCACTCCTTCAGTATATTGTAGTGTAAAACCGAGCGCGAAGCCTCCCAAAGCTGCGTCCATTTTGAGATTGACGATCAGCAATGCGACAATGAAGCTGAACACAGCACCAATGACATTCAAGCGCCAACTAAGCCATCTATTGAGCAACCACTGATACCACAACGTTGCAGCATGAGTATCGAGTCGCTGAAACATAGTCGTGATATATGTGTCCGTTTTGTCGAATGCTCTGAGTGTGCTAACACCAGCCAGGGCGGCAGAGAATAGTTCGAAAACTGGCGACTTGGCAGTAGACTCCAGTCGCTTTGTTTGTCGAGCTGTGGCAAGGTAGTAAAATGCATAATTGCTACAGATGCCGAGCAAGATAACCGCGCATAGAATAATATACGGGGAGACTATGCTACCTGCTACAACGATTCCTACGACTATCATAAGATTGTACAGACAAAACGCCATATTGTATGCTTGGCCCGAGTCAGTTTGATTGAAGTCTGCTGTGAACCGATTCAGGACTCGTCCGACGGGCATCGTATCCAACCATCTTAGGGGAGCTCGAAGCACTGCATGAGTAAGTCTCTCGAACATAACTCTGCTTGCTTTGATCGAACCATAGAAGACCCATAGGTATCTGAGAGTTCCTTCTACACAAATGGCGACTGCGAATCCGAGATATAACGCAAGGTAGAATTTCAGATCCTGGTTGCGGTCAGCTTCCGTGCGGGGCTGGAACGAAGCTTGACTGTGCGTGACGAAGATGCTTGAGTCATTGTACCAAGATTTGAGCATCATGGATTCATTCTCGTAATGTTCGGTCCAGAGACGGAGGACCCATGAACGTCCTAGAAGGAGCGCCTCGTAGCCACCAAAAGTAATGGCAACCACCATCCAAAATGGAAAACCGCCGCAAGCATCCAAGTAAGCACGATAGACAGAGAACTTGATCCAGCCTGTCTCCTTATTCTCTTCCTCAACGAATTTCTTGGGACTACCTTTCTTATCTTCCTGCCTCACATTGTCATCGTTGATGAAATCCGGTTTAGAATCAGAACGCGATAATGTTCTCGTCTTGCGAAGAGCAGATCCGTTGGACTGAGAAATAGTGCTGGTACGTCTGGCCTTTTGACTTTGTGCAGATGATATCCGGTTCAAGCGTGCTTCTGCGGTGTCGTCAAGCGCGTCCTCTTCTTCCTCGTCAGCAATGGCTTCTAGCGCACCTGCGCGCTCTTTCTCATCCACAATCCCTGCGTATCCAACGGTGCCTTCGCCCAGACGGACCTCATACTTTGTTTTAGGAAGCGTGAGAGACACGTGATGCGTGACAAGAATTCTAGTCCGTCCTTTGCAGAGATCCCCGGTGAGAGCCTCCTCAAAGATGTGTTTGCCAACATGTGCATCCACCGCGGAAAAGATGTCGTCCAGAACCAAGACACCAGCTCGACTGTAGAGAGCTCGGCCGAGGGTCACTCTCCAACGTTGGCCGCCAGAAAGGTTGATGCCGTTCGCCCCAATTTCCGTGGCATCTCCATCAGTAAGAATTTCAAGATCTTTGTCAAGCGCACAAGCTGTAATAACTTTCTTGTAGCGCTGTTCTTCTAACGGAAGCCCGAAAACAATGTTGTTTTTCAGTGAGCAGTTCTCAATCCAGGGGATTTGGCTAACGAACGCAACGGCATTGGGGATGATCCAGTTGCCCTTATTAGCTTTATCATCGCGGCGTTCAGCGACAGTGAGTGCTCTTGGAAGAGTGATTGTGCCAGATAAGACTTCCACTTCACCAAGAAGAGCTGCAAGCAATAAGCTCTTACCAGATCCAGTCTTTCCAGAGATGACACTGAGCTCTCCGGTGGGAAAAGCAAGATTGACGTTTCGAAGCGCGAACATATCATCCTTCTCGTTGTCGGATGGCCATGCGACTGAAACGTCTTTAAAGGTGATGTTTTCACCATCGACAGTGACAGGCACTTTCTCAGGGCCGTCGAGATACTCGCCAATCCTCTTCAGAGAAACATACGCATCGAGCATGTTCGTTGTCAGCTCGGGTAACCAAGCTAAAGTACCCTCAATCTGTGAGAGGATCGAGATTGTTGTGAATGCAACAGAGGGCGGAAGACCACCATTCAGCCAAGCGAATAAGCCAATAGTAGCGGCTGAAAGCAAAACTGGACCTGCAAGCCATAGTCCAAGGAGCACCACATCGTACATCAAACACCTCCACAATGCTCCTAGCTCATCATTCCGAACATCCATAATTCGCTTCTGCCATTGCCTCTCCAGGGCCGCAAACTTGATTTGGCGAATACCTCCGAGAGCCTCGTTAATGACCGCTAACTTTTTATCTCGCTGTTCCATCAAGGTCTTCTGTCCATTCGTGTACTTCTTCGAATAAAATATGTTGAGAGGTAGTGTTGAAATTTGAACCGCCATTCCTGCGCATAATGGCTGCCAGCCAACCAACTTTCCGAGGAAAATAAAGGAGAATACAAGTCTACAAGTAGCACCGAAAAACATGTTGTTGACCGTGGAAAAGTCGCTAACACGCTTTGCATCAACACCGATCAGATTGATAACTCCCTGTCTACTTTTGTTGATGGTCTCCTCAACATCTTCTGCAGTAGGCTCATTCTCTTTCTCCGGTTGCGCGTGCGGTTGAGCATGATCAGCTTCCTCCGCATCCAAAGTCATTACGGCCTCCGCTGATTCCTCAGAGTCTTTCGAACCGACCGTTCCTTTGATATCTTTTCTTCGCATCGACTTGGCGAAAATGGCACTTGCGAGCTGCATACGAACAGGTATGTTCATCGAACCATAACATAGCCACCACATCCAGTTATTGACGAATCCCCCAACAGCGATGAGCAGAGCCAATGTGATGACCCAAAAAAGCGCGGGTAAGGTGATATCGGTACCGCTATCTCTTGCCTCCAATAATCTCAAGAGATGATACATGGCAAACTGAGGAGCAACCATCATCAGTGCGTCCAGACCGGAAAGGAGGTTCTGTACCAGCATAGATCGCCAGTGACAGTTCAATAATACACTCAGAATACCTCCACTTGTATTCTCTTTCTGCAATTTGAATACCTCGTAAAGATCCGTTGATCTGGTGAAGCTATCCATGAGTGGCATATCCGTGTACTCCATATCTTTTCCCGTTTTCGCAGAAAGGGCAAGGAGACCTGATGGCCAAGACCAGGTGTATCGCATGAAAGCCGATACACTCAGACCCGCATCGATTGGTCTTCCATCATAGATTAGCTGAGGTCTGCGCGGGAAATTGATACACGTCAAGAATCCGGCGGTGGAAACAATCGCATTGATTGAGACGAAAATCCGATCCATGGAGAGGTAGTTGTGGGAATGGCCATTCGACATAAAATAAACGGTAAGAATTAGAAGCACAGCAACTGAGAGGTTGGAAAGGGCCTCGAAAAGAGCGAGGTTGAATGTTCGTACTGGGTCTGCTCGAGTATATAATGTTTGAATCCGCTGGATGATGATGAAAACCTGGATTGGATGTTAATTGGATACTCTCGCCAAACAAGTGAACGGCTGTTGGACAGCCTGATGGAGAGAAGAAATAAGAACGCCGTAAGGAAGTCTATAATATTAACCAAGTTCTTTAATCAAACATGAAGCAAAACAACAAGATCAGGCGTGACAAAATACCAAACGAATAACTTAACTCACCCAAAGCCCAAACTGCACCCACCCATCCACCTCACTAGTCTCAGCATCCTTCACAGTAACAATTACCGCATTCGCCAACGCGACCCCAAATCCTAACACTGCTAACACAGTAGCAAAAATATTTTGCCATCTAGTCGAATAGGCTTTTTGTGTCTCTGGAGTAGCTTTTCCATCTTTATCTTGGTATAGCCCCAATTCGGTCTTTGATGGTTTCGCCTCCGTGAAATTGTAGATGAAAGCTCCAATGGTAAGACAGAACACCAATGCTGCAATACCAATGTGCAACGATAAGAAAAGAGGTAGTGCCATTTGTGTCTTGGTTTCTGGGGAGTACGAAGTAACCACTCTTTGCGGAATAGCTTTTTTGACTACCCCCACCCTAGTATGAAATTCACGCGGTAATGGAGAATATGAAAGTAGCGCGGTAATGGTAGTAAAGTCCAAACCGTTCCGTACACTGAGTTTTCATCCACCTCAGCAAAAAAGACAACGCGAGGATTCTAATACCATTGTACTTCACAATGCAAGTGTGATCAATGAGGGGCAATTGGAGGTTGTTCGCAGCATGGATCTGTAAGTAGACACCGCCAAAAATGAGTCAAACTAGCCGATGATCGCCATCATGGCTTTTGAACCTGCATTTCTTTACGGTTTGCCGAGATGGGTAAAGTGTGATCGGAGTGCGGGCCGGACGCGCCTGATCTCTTTGCCTCAGTTGGTGGGCAAATTTGTACTTCTCGCGGTTATTAAAAGCCGGACAGACTTCAGGATTCTAGAGTATTTTAATCGACCTAGATATAATAAAACTAACTTAGTGTACTTATCTACTCCTATAATAGGTATTCTACTTAAGGGCGGGAGTCGTTAGTATACTGGTCTTGTTTTAGTCGAGCTAATATTATGATTGTTGGTCAAAATTCCGGCGATGGCTCATCCGTCTTTCAAAAAACATGAGGAGTAATTTATTAGAAGAATAGTGATTATTTGCAACAGAATCTTATACCAAGCATATGGACACCAGCTCAAACTTACTAAAAAGGTGCTGATATTATTTCGGAGGCTCATCTCAATACTCCACCAGTGACACATTACCCAAATTGGAAAGCATTATTACATTATTATCAGGGGACACCAAGAGGATACGTGATTACTAGGAGTACAGAATTACAGAGACATCAAAGCAGGCCGTAAAGAAAAAAGGATCCAGAACTACCCCCCGACCCAGCCCATCGTTCCCGGTCGTGGTCTCAATTAGTGCAGGCTAGGATCCACCATTAATATCGCTATCTCCATGGGTATTTAGGTGAAACCAAAAAGGAAGTCCGCAACATCAATATCTTCCTCATCCACGAATAACAGCTGCTTATGCCGCTACACGCTCGTCCTCGCGGCCACGTGCGTGCTCGCCGTTCGCAACAGTAGAGTCATCCTCCTCGTCCTCATCATCATATTGATCCCCACCACGATGCTCGGTCGCTGGGACCCACATACCAGACTCGCGGTTCTCCATGGCTTGATCCTGGTGGGAAAGGTCGAGACCTTCCTGGCGGCGATTCTTGCGGCGCTGGGAGAGAGTGCGGGCACGTGTAGAGAGCTTGGCCGAAACAGCCGCATTTTGTGTGACCCAATTTGTGAGAGCATCTTCGCAGTCTTGAATGATGCTGTATGAATGTTAGTGGAAATTTAGTAGAACAAGATATCCAGGACTTACGCCTTGCTGGCCTCGTATCCATCATACGCATTGCGTGTCTCGCCAGGTGTCACGGGTGTGTCATCAACAAGTTCGAGCAAATGCTTTCCGAAGCCTGCGATGATTGCAAGCTTTTCGCAGTGCTCACGAAGGGCGTCGAACTGGTAAGTGAATGCTGCCTTGAGCTTCTCACGTGTGATGTTTGAGAGTTGGGCCTCAGCAACGAGAGATTCGGCTTCAGCGCGGACAAGTTCTTGCTCAAGCACCACGATCTTTGGCGAGTTTGGTTCCTTGTACTTCAATTGAGCGATCTGGTCAGTGATCTTCTGTTTCCCTGGTAGTTGTAGGATTAGCAAATCGTCTGGTAATCAAGGCTAGATGTCCACTCACTGTCTCTGCTTGGCTGTACAGATACTTCGATGTTGCGAATGCTCTTCATGGTAACTCTGTACTGGTCATATCGATCGACGAATTGGTCCTCAAGCTCGCCAATTTCGTACAGCAGCACTCCGAGTTTGTCGGTTACATCAGAAACGTCGTCGTCGCAACTCTCACCCCAGATGGAAAGTTGCTGTGCGGCCTCCATGCGCTCACGGCTGACCAACTCCATACTTCTCATCAAATTCTTTTCCATCTTGACCATCTGTGAGAGCTTCTTTGCGAGATCTGGGCCAAAGGCGCCAGCGGCGGAACGGCGGAAGGTATGGCCTATACGGTAGCGGGCGTTAGTATGATGGCGCGCCATAAATGCGGTACAACGAGTAAGGACTGTTGGTATTGTGTATGGTAAGTTGATAGAAGACCAGATAAAACTCACCAATATTGGCCTTTCCAAAGAACCTGCCATGCTTCGTCGAGGAAGCTGGGGGCGGCGGGTTCTGGATTTGAGATGCGGTAGGAGCGCGCGACTGGCGCATTGAGTAAGTTCGATGCATGTTTGCTAGCTTTTGTGATTTATTTGATTTGAATATGTGTATTGGTTATTTGGGTGGTGTTGGATTCGGATTTGGAGCAGGAGTTTGCTGTTTAAGGGTTTTGAGCAGTCGAATGTTTTGTTTGGGCGCTTTACGGTGACGTACGTTACCAACCACCAACGTCATGTATCTGAGCTAGAAGTCTAGAACTCAGCTCACGAGATCAGCCATTCACGAATTCGGTTTTTGAAGCGTAACCTGGCAGAAGGTTGTACTACAAAACAGTTATTGCTTCCCACCTCGGGCTCTATTGTTGCTGTCTGCACGTCAATCGTGCTTGCCGCAATAGACTGACATACTGCATGGGTCGCGGGCGATCAACAGTAATGATAAGAGCTCCACAACTTCAATGACATCTCTTCATATTATTCTTGTGCATATTTCAGGCCATCCTTCAATACGGTGCTCTACACTGGAATTCGGAGGATGCCAAAATACTCTCCATAATTTCATCGGTGTCACTTCACTTACACTTGGCCGCTGGTTCTACGTGATAGAGAGAGATGCTAGAGCTGTAAGGTAAGAATAATAATTCACTCTCTTTGTAGAAAAATTGAGCACAGGACGTCCAGCGAATAGAATTCTATCGACATACCTGGGCTTAACGATTATGCATAAGTTGATATACCCACGTGACTCAATTCAACCCCTGTCCGAAAGTTAGAGACACGAAGCTCAATTCAAGGAGAGCGCATCGTGACACTCACAACTAACTTCACCACGATGCGATTGATTCAGAGCTTACAGTTGCTCGCCTTAGGAGCCGGCATTACTTCCGCCGCATCATGGAGTTTTGAAGATGGCACTGTTGCTGTCCAAGGAAAAGGAAGTGAAGTTGGAGGGAGCTTGAAGGAAACGTAAGGCTATATCTTCATTTTCTAGTTGGGATTGCGCTAATAGAAATGCAACAGTATCACACCAAATAAGCTTCTTGCGAAGGAAGTCAGCTTATCAGCTGGCCAATCTCTCAAAGTACTGCTCACAATCACAAATGGGGGTAAAGCACGGAAATCCCATCAAGCGTTCCTCACGCTTGCAGATCCGGTCTCTGGCCTTGAGGAATCATTTCCGTTTACACTAAAAGACACTGGAAAAGCCAAGGTTGATTTGGTATGCTTAGAACTACAGTCTATCATATCATACATTTGACACTAACAGTAGAATAGACACATCAAATCATCCCATCCCAACTTCTCTCATCCTCCAAACCTCTAAAAGCATCCATCGTAATCGGTTCATTCGGCACCTCTACACCGTACAAAAGCGACGCATTCTCCCTCTCAATATCTTCAGATCCCAATGCACCAATCCCCAAAGCCGAAACCCAACTACGCTACCAGAAGCAACCCGAAATACACCACATCTTCCGCTCAGACCCCAAATCACCACCCAAGATTATCACGCTCGTTTTCGGCGGTGCGGTCGTGGCCTGCTTGCCAGTTCTGCTTGGTATTTGGGCATCACTCGGTGCAAATGCCAAAGCTTTACCCCACGCGTTGAGTGAGGCACCATTGAGCCATGGTCTATACTTCGGTAGCATTCTGGCCATGGAGGGTGTTTTCTTCTTGTATTATACCAGCTGGAATTTGTTTCAAATTTTGCCTGTCGCGGCGGGTGTGAGCCTAGTCATTTTTCTAAGTGGAACTCGTGCGTTGTCTGAGGTCCAGCAAAGGAGATTAGATGGACAGAGATGAGTTATACTAACAGGAGAGATATGTGGACGACTTGGTTTGTTTTTACTGAGAGCGAGGATTGTGCTGAATTTAGACGAGAGGCGGAAGAAGACGGATCTATCAGGCGTTATTGGTATATGTAATACTAAGATGATAAGCATCAGGAATGGATCAAAGCTGACAGCGTTAAATCTCATATGCGGTCTGGTATCAGAATTCCCTTTTTTTTTTGCCTTTAGCATCACATCAGAGTCTCTAGTCCAGGATCAAGAGTATGAAAATCGATCAGTGATGTGTGCTAGCAATTGCGAATAATTGCACTGCTGTTTCCTTAAGATCCAACAATTAGCCGTGGACTTTACCGGACCTAGGCTCAAGGTGCATGAATTCAGCCAGTACAGGAGGTATTCCGTGAATGATCCAATGATAGTTTCGATATCGCTCATAGTTATTTTCGCGCTCCCTGGTGCTGTCAACTCTAAAAGCGTCTTCATGTTGGGAGATCTCATTACCACACAGAGAGATTGTCATCTTCATCAAAAGAAGCTGCTGCTTACCATCATCTTAGCCCAAAAATGGGGTATCTTCCATAACCACGTCTTCTGTACTATGGAAAGCGGGTACTTTATTTCTCGAGTAGTACCCTCCCATTGAGTCGCCCATTCGATACAAACAACGTTGATAGAGAAATTTAAGCCAGCACATCATCGAAGCATTGCAAGTCTTTTTGGTTCCATGACGATCAGGAACGAAAAAGCGATGAAGTGATATATAATGCTAAGACGATGCCGATTGGGACACAAGAGACATATGCCTGGAACTTTGAGCACGCTAAATTTAGCTAAGACCCTTTGATTTATCTTCTAGCCCGAGGAGGTAATAGCTTCTGGTACATGGATTGATTCTGAAAGTCAGGCGCTGAAGAATACATGTTATCAGCGCTAAATCAGGAAGATATCAGTATAGCCATAGGGCTTCAGTGATGGAATTCCCGTCTTCACGCCCTCGGTCCAGGTGCGGACTTTTGATATAGGAGAAATGGCTAAAATCATGATATGAATGCAACGAAGCTCCCACTCATAACAATCGCATCGACCCCTAAGATCTCCATATCTTCACCCTTCCAACGCCCTAGCCCTCCATCTCTTACTATCCTCATCCTGCTCCGGCGCCTCAACCCAAACCTCCCTCTTCCCCTTCTCAGCACCTTCTTCATACAGTTTCCAAAAGACCTCAGCAATTTTCCTCGGACTGAAATATTCACTCTCCGGTTTGACCAATCCATGAACAACTACAGCAGCTACATGGACACCTTCCTTGGAATACTGTTGCGCTAACGATTGAGTAAGGGAGAATTGCGCGGCTTTCGCTAGGGAGAGCGAGAAATATGGTGCGAAGGGGGATTTGTAGAGACCTCCGCTTGTTACTAGGAGGGAGGGTTTGCGGATGGGATCCGTGGAGGCTAATTTTGTGAGGCGAGGGATTGCCCATTTGGCTGTTGTGTAGAGGGATAGCGCTGAGATCTGTGATAATTGTGTCAACTTCATTGTCTTTAAATGATGGTAAAGGTATTGGTGGAGCATGTTTACCTGAAGACTTTTCTGAACCTCTTCCTCCTCGACTTCAAAGAACTTACTCCCACCCAACAAACTCGCATTATAAACCACAACTTCGGGAACACCAAGCTCTTTCTCCACTTCATCCAATACACCAACCAAAGACCCCGACTCAGCAAGATCAACAGTATAGGTTTTCACAGTGATACCTTTCACTCCTTCAGTCGATTCCACTCTCATAGCATCCTCCTTCAATCTGTCCGCATTTCGAGATAGCAAAGCAATTTTATTAAAGCCCTTCGACGCAAAGTGGGATGCTACACCAACGCCTATGCCGGGGCCGGAACCCAATATGATGATGAGACGGTCAGATGACATTATAATCTGAGGGTAATTCTAGTTGAGTGGTATCACGTGGAATTATTGTTGTACTTCTGGCCAAGCAGGACAGCGCGTGACAAAGCAAAAAGAAGTTGATGCGCTGTGTAATCTATATCGAGATGCTAAGACTTTGCAGTGTGAACGTGGAACTTACCAAAGGTGGATGCAGTCAACTGGTACCGTATTTAGTGTTGTTGTGGTGTCAAATGTACTTCGAGATTATATTATACCATCCTCGGCTAATATATCTGATCTACCGTACATCCAGGTCCTTATCGCGACATCCATGATCAGATCACGCTCTTTCTCGGTGTGCCGCAAACAACGCTTCCGCTACCTATTAAATGTCAGCAACAAGCAAAGGGTAGACATTTGCGCAGGGCGAAGAGAGATATTGATCTTCTATTGTATATTCCTGTAAATAATAATACTACACTTCTCATTCCCGTCAGTAAAACACCTACATTCACATTCAGAACGCCCAAAATCGCCTTGCAATATGCTACACACAACAAAACAAACCGACTGACATTACCTCTTCTCTACAAGTAAAAAGTGCATAGACGCATAAGCCAACACAATAAAAGCAGCACAGAATATGGCCAAACCGATCGCATCCATCTTCAACGCTAAAGTATTGAAGCCAAAAGAACTCAAAATAGCAGCGCCAGGTACCTCGATATCGAGACCGTATTTTCGGTCCACGAGACTAAGAGTTCGGACTTCGTTGACAATAAGCCCTTCGAAGCCGTAGTGGAATATTGAGAGCTGCCAAAAGCGTTAGTAATTGATAAGAAACATAAGGCGGAGAGGTGTGCGACATACCTTCTGCAACCATAGCACAGCTGGTGGAATGCTATTCTTGTTGAGCAGGAACCCAGAAAACAGAAGTGAAAAAAGCATGACAAGACTGCCCAACAAATTCGCCACAGAGCCATTCTTGAACACAATGCCCAAAAACAGACACACACCCGCCGCCGCTAGGTTGAACAGCACTAAAAAGAGAATGAACTTGAAGAATTCAGGCCACTGTGGTATCAACCCGGTCATGGGATACACGATGGCACCCATAATCAATGGCGGCACCAGTCGGAGTGGCACAATATCAAAGACAACTTTGGCTGCAAAGTAAGAAAGTGGTGAGTAGTATCCTTTCGCACGTTCTCGGACGAAAAGTAAGCGCTCGGCTGTAAAGACGTAAAGAGTAGTGAGGGTACTAAATCCGAAAAGTGCGAGAAGGAAGAAGAATAGTCCCAGTCTGTTTTGGAACCCAGCGATGTCGTCTGTGAGGCCATAGAACAGAAAGCCCAAGAAGACAGCCAACACGATGGCAATGGCATAATGTGTAAGCATGAGCATCGGGTTGCGGTATAAGTTACGCCACGTTCTTCTGGATAGGATGGTAAATTGACCCAGTAAACCGACTTTGCGGTAGCCCTTCACTCTGCCTGACGTAATGTAGCCGTTGGCTGTTGTGCTGGAATTCTGCTGCCCGTTGGCGGTGTTTGCTGAAGAAATGGCATGCGCTAATTCTTCGTTCAGGCTCGCTGCAACATCTGAAGACAGATAATTTGCCACAAGCATATCAAGGTCAGTGCCTGTTACCCCATTCGCAAGAGGTGGAACCTCATCGGGATCGTCGAGTATCTGAGGCGGTGGAGCCCCAGACTGTCTTGACAGCCGCAACCACGTCTGGTGGTCTGCTCTCGACTCTGGTATTGAGTCTTCATCGGTTTTCGGCGTGCCAGGGATAGGAGGCTGGCTATTTGTGCGCTTCCTCGTGTACAATTGGCGTTCTTGCTGCGCTCTGATAGACGTCTTTCGCGTTCCTTTTGGTCGCAAGAGTGAATCACTTGGGCTACCAATAGAGCTTCTGCTCACACTGTTGTTGGTACTGTGGATCGATTTGATTGCGACAGTACTGCTCGCGCGAGTTGCTGTGGGATGCGGTGAAAATAAAGAGTTCTGATCGTCCATTGGCGTGTGCTTCGTTCCAGCGTGCATTGTCAAATCGACGAGGTAGTCCGCAATATTGAAGCCTGGCGGACAAGGAAAGCCAATATTGTCAAAGTACTGCTGACAGCTTGAGAACGGCCCTGAATACACTGCGCGGCCTCTTGCAAGTAAGATCAGATTGTCGAAGAGCGCGACGATATTCGATCTCGGTTGATGGATGGTGAAGACGACTGTGCGCTTGTAATTTTTAACAAGGCTGACGAGACACTCTATGACATTAAATGCATTGAAAGCATCGAGACCACTGGTGGGTTCGTCAAGGAAGAGGATGCTTGGGCTTGTGACGAGCTCACAAGCGATGCCAACACGTCTCTTCTCTCCTCCAGAGATTCCACGCCCACTCCCTTCCTCTGAGCCAATCATTTGGTGGCGAATATGATGAATTCCAAGCTGCTTCTCCACGTCCTCAACCCGTTGCACTTTGGCAGAATAGCTCATCTCGCGTGGTAGGCGCAACATGGCGCTGTCGAGAATTGTTTCGTGGACTGTCAGAGTGGGTAGCAACGTATCTTCTTGGTCCACAAATCCGATCACACTTCTGAATTCGTCATCAAGTACCTTTTCTCCATTCACGAAGAAATCACCTTGAACTTGTCCGCGTTTGTTCTTCCGGGCAAGAAGATCGAGGAACGTGGTTTTGCCAGCACCGGATGCTCCCATGACCGCGAGTAGCTCTCCAGGATGTACGGCGCCTTGAATGTCCGTCAGGATCTGCTTGCCCTTCAGTCGGTAAGAAATGCCCCGGAATGCCAGGGATGCTGGCTTGTGGTCCGCCATAAGCTTTGCATTTTCTTCCTCTTCATCATCAGATAGATGGATAGGTCCCCATCCGTTGGTCCGTCTGGAAAGATACCATACGACCAACACGACGGCTACAACGAAAAGAGCGCATCCACCAATTACACTAGCTATCAGAGGTGTGTTGATCTTTTTGATTGGCCGTGTGTATCCAGGTACTTCAGTTTCGTGCAAGCATTCGCCAGCATCGCATTGCAATGTAATTGTTTTATCGCCGAAAATCGAAGAGATGAGGTCATTCATGGCTGGCTCTGAGAAGACACTGCCATCTTCGGAGCTTCCTCCTTCTGACGAAATGGTCTTAAAGAAGGCGGGCCCCTTGATAGACTCTTGAAGAAATTCTCCAATATCCACTGAGCCATCCTCTCCACAGAGGAAACGACCTGGTATACACGAACATTTGATATTATCGCATTTATAATTGGTCGTATTTCTGGTCTCCTCGAAATCGGCGGCGAAGGAACAGGTATCGAGAGCGCAGTAGAAGGATTCGCGTTGCGCCACCCAGACTAGGAACATATTAGCTTCACAAAGATGCTATTTATGAGCTCTCCATACACTGGAAGTTACACTCATCCGACTCGGCGTCGCATGAGAATGTCGCTTGTGGTTTCTTCCCATTCAACAGATCCAGAATCTTCTTGTTCGTGATATCGCACTCCTGGTAGTTCTTCCGCACCACCAGCCCATCCTTGTAACACACACCCCCTTCTCCACTTTGCGTCAAAGCATTACAGGCTTTATTCTGTGTGCAGACATTACAATTAATCCCTTGCCAGCCATCTTTACAGTCGCACTGCTCTCCCTGTCTCGGCGGTCTATTCCTGCCATCGGCCAGCGAGCCACAGAGTGGTTCCGAACAGTCTTCTCCACCCCAACCCTCTGGACAAGCACATCTACCACTCGAAGCTGTACAATTCGCAAACTGGTGGCACTTGAAGTCTTCGAGATTACAGTTGAAGCATGGTGGGCAATCGTCAGGTCGGTCGCCGTAGATACTGAAGGGTTTGGGGAGTAACTCAACACTGGAGTAATTGTGGTGCACTTTTATAGCTGAGACTGTGCATATTGAAGCTAGTATAGCTGCAAAAGGCAAAAGTTGTGATAATCGTGGCATATTTGGAGCTATCGTAGCTATGGGCTACGCCGTACTCGTAGCGAGAACACACGTTTCGATGGTTATGTTATCTTGACATGAAGAGCTATTATGTAAAACGTGGGTGTCAAAATCTCTATGAAGAAAACATATGAGTCCACAAAATAAGGAAAGAGAGGGTAACAAAAGATATGAGAGGTGTGGCAGTGTTGCCTTGTCTATCGTGAGCGCTGGATGACGATGAGAGGTTGAGGCTGTTCGGCTCGTGCGACCAAATCCTACCGAAAGTGGATACCTATGCCGCGTGCCAAGAGCGTAGTCGAGACCATATCCTACTGTCGTTGATAGTTGTATAACCTTGAACTTGTTGTTCTCTTATAAGAAAGAGATATTCTAGACTTCAAGAGTATCAGTGTTTACGTCTAGAGCATTGTTTGCGCGACGCACCACTCTCACTCATCTTCCTCAGACAGCCTTGGACTACCCCTGCCCCTCCCCCCGCATGTTGCATATCCTGTAGTCCTTACGCCCTATCAAATACATTTCCTGCTATCCAATATATGTGCTCTGTTTTAGCTATTGATTCTAACACAAAACTTCCAAGCTCAAACTTCGTCCCAAGTCCACAATGGTGAAGATAGCAAAATTCGGGGTTGAGGAAGTAAGTGTTGAATTGCATAGTCCCAATCTTTAATAATACAACACATTGCTCTTAAATCTTAAGAAGTGGAATCTGGGATTTATTCTCATGCCACCTTCTAGAACCATTGATTGTTGTCGAGCAGAGCTTACAGATAGAGATGACTGACATTGATCCAGTGGATGGACACTTACCAGCCAAAATGCAAATACGACATCGCCGAAACATGCTGTGCTTCCATCTCAGTAGATCAACTGAAGGAGCTATCCGAAGATAAAGAAACAGACATCTTACACCCAGGAAAGAAACTGGACTACGGCGAAATAAGAGGATCTTCAGAATTACGAAATAACCTTGCTAGACTTTATTCCTCCAAAGTCGGTAAGGGTTTGATTTAACCGTGTTCAATCGCAGACGCTAACGTCTTGTACAGGAACGCCACTACCAGCGGACAATGTCATTATCACCCCTGGAGCAATAGCAGCGAACCACCTGGTTTTCTACTCCCTCATTGGTCCAGGTGACCATGTAATATGCCATTATCCCACTTACCAACAACTCTACGCCACACCCGAAAGTCTGGGAGCAGAAGTTGATCTTTGGATAGCTGAGTTTGACAAGAAATGGATACCAGATATCGAAGATCTAAAGAGACTGATCAAATCGAATACGAAACTGATAGTCCTAAAGTATGCACTTTTTTCCATTTCCATGCATTTTGAAAACCTGTGTACTCATAACGAATGGGTAGTAACCCAAACAATCCGACCGGAGCGATACTCCCAGCTCCCTTGTTGAGAGAAATTGTGGCCCTCGCAAAAAGCAAAAGCATCACTATAATGAGCGATGAAGTCTACCGCCCAATCTTCACAGGAATCACACCCTTAACGCCAGACTTCCCTCCCTCAATCCTTTCCCTCGGCTACGCCAACACCATCACAACTGGATCGCTTAGCAAGGCTTACTCCCTAGCCGGCATAAGAACAGGATGGATCGCATCACGCTCGCCCGAGATAATCGAGACCATCGCAGACGCTCGACATTACACCACCATCTCAGTAAGTCAACTAGATCAACAAGTCGCCGCTTTTGCGCTCTCGCAGAATACAGTCCATAAACTCTTATTCCGGAATATTGAGCTTGCGAAGACGAATCTGGAGATCTTGGAGAAATTTGTTATTAAGCATGATGATATTTGCGAGTGGGTGAAGCCGGTTGCGGGGACGACGTGCTTTGTTAGGTTTCATCGTGAGGGGAAACCTATTGATTCGGTGACGTTGTGTAAGAGGCTTGCGGAGGAGGTGAGTGTAGGTACCGTGCCTGGTGATTACTCGTTCGGAGCGGAGTTTAAGGGGTTTGTTCGGATTGGGTATGTGTGTGAGACGCAGCAATTGAAGGATGGATTGGAGAAAGTGAGGGTGTGGTTGAGGAAGGAGTTTGATGATTTGGAGGTGACAGTGTAGAATCATTTCAATGAGTACTTCGCTGTTCACACAATCCATCAGGCATATTGCTATTACCATTGGTTGGAGACTCTGCCCGGGAAGCGCACTCACATGTTTGAGAATATTTCCAAGGGCTCCGGATACTCTCGATGTGGAAGAGTAGGCGTTGATCAAAACAGCGAAAACTTCACGAGCGAACAGATCCTGTAAGTGCAATTTGATTTCATTATCAAAACTATCTAAAGGAGTTCATGTTGGTTTCCCTGATCTTCCCTTCACAGAGAGAGAGAGAAGACCAAGTACTTATCTTCGAGCCCGCGTAAAGGACTGAACTCATCCTCGAAGTCCCCTCGAGAGCATCCCCTGCAGGAGTCCGTCATCAGGGAGGCCTTTGCTGGACCAAGCCTTTTTTTTTTTTTTTCTTCTGGTGTCCATTCGGATCTTGAAAGCGTGCTTCGTTGGCATCTTTGAGGTAATTTTCTTTTTGGAGTGACTTTGACTTCCTTGACTGTTTTTATTTTGTTGGCCTTTAGCTCTTGAAGTTTTGTGTTTTTGAAATTTTTGAAATTTTATTTTTTGGCTTTCTTTTGAGCTTCTTTCTGTTTTGTTTTTCTGCTGGAAAGGGACTGGAGAACTAACTAAGGCATATATCCCTCAGAGACATGCGTGCCGCGCAAGTCCATCATTGGGGGGTGCTGCCACTTGGTGGACTTGTGTGGTGAAAAGAAGTTGGAGTTTGTGGGCGGAGGAGCTTCTTTTATAGACGAGTGTGGCGCTCGTGGGGCGTCGGCGGATCAATGTTTCGGCGTGGGTGCCTGGGGCGGTGAAGAATTAGGCTACAATGTGTTCGTGTTTGTAGGCGTGCGTAGTGTGACGTTATGTTGAAGTGTTCGTGGGAGTTGGTCGTGGCCCGATTAGGAAGGAAGTGTGATAAAAAGGTTTGTGCGCACACTTTTCGCGCAATACGACGAGAACTTCCAGGCTGGCGCGTTTGTGATCGCGTCAGTGAAACTATCTACAAGATTCTCATTTATTTAGCGTAATCTAATCGAGGTTTATGGAGCAATTGAGCTACTATCAAATGGCTGGGCCAAAAGCGTAGCCCTAAGCTGAAAAGGAGAAAGCCCTTGTTCGGAAGGTTCCTCGCGTAAACACCTCTCTGCTAATCTAAATGGGAACTTTTTTCTCATCAGACGATGTAAGCAGCAGAAGATCAAATTTAACCTGTTTGATATCGAATTCCCAAGGCAAAGTAAAGGCTTTGTGATGGATTCAAGGGTCGTGGGCGCCGAGAGGTCGAATACCACATGAGTATGCTTGAATAGAAGTTCTCCGAATTCAGACCTCCGTTGTTGATTGACCTTAAGCAGTGGATACGGATCTGCATTCCTGATCGATTGGACCATTGCTGTTTGTGGGACTTTCTCCGCGAAAGGCGTGTACGTACAACGCGTGAGAGAGTTGGCGGCACCGCAGAGGCATCCGTAAATATGATCCCTTAATTCGCGTGGGAGACCAAGCAATGAGCACTTAGGAGGTTGTGGAGTTTCGAGTGAGAGAGTAGGTATTGCGGAGACCAGCGAATCCATTGTGATAGTGAAAGAGTGAGAGATCATCATGCTTGTGCAGCTTCCTTGTGAGATTGCGAACAGTTGGGTGGACTTCTGCGCAAAAATCCTAAGATCAAAATTCTGCTGCAGGATTCGAATTGGATACCAACATGATGAAGGACATTGGAAGTAATGTTGGTGGTTGTGAGCTTGAATCGTGGGTTGTGGAAGTTTTATAATTGAGAGGTTGAGCGATACTCATTCACACGAGTTAGATGAGTTAGGAAAAAACTAGCGAACCTACCTTAAATGGGACCTAGTGGAAGAGAAATTAAGAAGATATTCACACGTGACCTCGATGGAAATTTACCTAATCTGGAAAGGACTCCGGGCTCACTCAAATCGTGCATGAAGTGCAGAGGGTCCAAAAGGGTATTGCTTCCAGCTTTAAGGCTCTCGAAAGACTGGTCAATCTAAGGTTGAATGGGCTGTAACATTACTCGGTGAGACACTTCAAGTGGTGGTCAGAAATGTATTTGCATACCTATTTGCAATGGACAAAATCAAAATTATTAAAAAGGCAAGCGCAGAAATCTGTACACCACATGACTTTTGTAGGCTCGAATTGAAGCAGCAGATACACCACAAGCGAGTCAACCCATACAAAACACCGTGCTCTTGGAACTCAACATGATCGAAATCGCTCCACCTGCATCGGAAGCAACTAATCGCACGTCAGGACAGCGCCTCTTTTCACTCTTTCCGTGCGTTTGCACATGCCATATCATCTTCTACAAGCCAGCGAACCAAAGACTCCTTCGTACCGAAGTGTCGTAAACCGCGTCCTTTCAGAATCGCCTCAAGGTCGTTGATTTCCAATTTGCAATATGCAACATCCGAGTCTGGTAAAGTAGGCAGCACTCGCGGAGAGGGTAGACTCTGCAAGGCCTTAGCCTGATTGCCATACAGGCGCTGATTCACATGCCACTCCAGCTGCTCGAGGTGTTTCCCATCCAGAACTGTGACTTCCTTGGGTTGTTCTCCCCATGTCAGACTACGCCTCGAGAGTGTAAAGTAGTTTGCAGACCAATTTCCATCTGAGAGAGGTTCTAGTACGGCCTTTGTAGAGGCGAAATAGTGATCTTGTAATTGTCCACAGCTGTGCTTCATGGTACTTCTATTCAGGCCGCCCATTTTCGCAAGAGCCTGAAAGATGACCATATCCATCGCGCACATAAAACGTCCCCACCGGTATTCACCCTCGAAATAGATAGAGTCGTGCTCTAGATAGTCCCAGAATCGGCCTGGGAGTGGTCGACCATCAGTGGAGGGAACATTGAGGTAGATATGAAAATTCAGATGGGACAAACTATGGAGATCGCGAAGGAAGTGGGTAAGAGCTTTCAGGATGTCATCGGTAATGTCTCGAATTGACGCCCATTGAATGTTATCAAATTTAACATTGATGGTGACGCGAGAAGCATATTGAAAGTGGCCAAGTGACGAAGGCTTCCAACCAGTGACAGAGCCAGTCAGGATTAGATGAGTGAAGAAGTCGTAGTACACGAGAGCAAGCTTGAAGAGATGAGCCGCATATTTGTCAGCTATCTCCTTGTTGACCAGCAAGAGGGCGTGGGGATGAGAACTTCCAGATAAGGGAACAGTGGCAGGAGTTGGGTTCAGTGGTGTGTGATTTAGTCGAAGAAATGGATGGGATGAATCGCACACATAGGAGTAAATCATTCTTCGTATTTCGCGTGGTGTTTTCAGGAGAAAGCATGCGGTATCTTCAGGTTGTGAAGCCATTTCATCGGTGATAGCGTGATGGCCTTCGGGATCGTGAAGTGGTGTGGTGAGGTTTTCGGACATGATTATACCAGACGCGTCTCAAAGTGATTTGTGCTAGTGAGGACTTCGACGGAATTGGCAGTGGTGAGGTCTTCGAAGATGCCTTCTGGTGAAACCCGGGGACGCGTCACGAAATGGTTCGTGGTGTCAAAGCTCTCGGCGGAACCAATGATGGAGTCTTCGAAGACGACTGGATAAGACGCGTCCCAAACTGGTCCGTACCTTAGGGCAGAAATTCTAGACGAGGGATGGAGGCTGCTGCCTAAATCCAACGTTGTTCCGTGAAAGGCAGGTACGACCCAAAAAGGCAACACGTGACGCGGTTTGGTCGGTGTATAGCCTGGACGGAAACCAAAGTATTGAAGACCACAGGTCCACCTGGAGTGGAGGAGCTCGCGTCGAAAGCACAAACAATTCCTTTCCCCAAGAAATGTTAAGTAACACCTTTTTCAAGATTGAAGTGGTGGGAAGAGTTCGAGGCAGGATGGAGTTATAAAGTTGAAACCTGGGTCCAGAGAAGAAAGTCGTGGAGTTAGTATACAATGAATGAAGAGAAATGGCTCAGAGGACTTGAGTAGAGGAGAAGAATAGATAAAGTGAATGTTGTTTGATTTCTATCTGTATGAGAGCTGGGAAGGGGTCTCTTGATTAAGACTGTAGAATTAAATCGAATGAGCAAACATGCAACACACAATGGCACTATCGAAGCAACCCGCCTGAAAAGCCATTCCATCACCAAACTACTCGCGAATGCCCCTTGGCCTGAACGTTACAGGAAAGTCGCAAACATCCCTCATGAAAGCCTTCACTTGGAAGTAAACACGTACCAAAAATACTCTTCGATATCCTTCATCCGCTGAGCATCCATCCTGTCATCACAACGGCTAACGTGGTCATCCTCCTTCAAAGCTTGGCGGCTTGTAGACGCCATCCTCATCAGACCGACCGAATTTATACATCCTCCAGCGCTTGTGAAGCCAGTTTTCTCCGGTGCCTCGTTCAAACACAGATAGTTGAGCCGCTTCGCACCCGTCCTCTATGATCAGCTGCAGACGGCGAAACCCCACCTGATGGAGTGATTTGTTCTGGTTACTAGCGTGCATCGCGGCTAATTCAATGCTGGTGACACAACGACCTAAAGTAGACTGTCTAAAACAGGCTGAATAGCCAGCCTGTGCGAATATGCGATCGACACACAACCAGAAGAGAATGACATGCTGCGGTTCAGCTGTGAGGCGCATGTCGAGGACCAATTCCAGCTCTTTAAGTTTGCTCAGTCCAGTGATCAACTTGCTAAGCGTCCGCATGATATCCTTCAGATGCATTTCGATGTGGGCAAAGTCGTCCGCAAATTCGATCTTGATTGTAAGGCGGTGGATATAGTGAAGTTCTTGAGGTGGTGTCCAGTCCGCAATCTGACCAGCACGTATCAATTCTGTGAAATTGATTTCTACCAACAGATGCGCAAATACGTGACTCGCGAATTCCACCGCCAACTGGTGGTTGACAAGTAGCATGGTATACGACTGCGGAAGCTCATGGACCTTTGCGCTCAGCGGAGTATGGACACAGCGGAGCGAGGTGTTGGAGGTGTCGCATATATGCTGATAGATCAAATCCCTGAGCTCGCGCGGTAATTTCAGGATATAGCGACGAAGGCGATTGGGAGAGACTTCGCTGATCCGATAATTTGATCCACTAATAATGGTTGACGATGATGGAATGAGGGCATTGTTGTTTGACGGCGGAAAGGAGTCGAAGTTTGCGGGGGCAATTTGCGCAACGAGTTCTTGCACCTTGGCCGAACCAAGGAATTTGAGTTTATTCGTTGTGGACGGAGAATTGAAGCATCCGTATGGAGTATTCTGTAAGTAGCACATATCGAAATAGCATTAGCGTCTGAGTAACGTCCACAGGTACAGGCTTGCGTACCTCATCATCGATATTCGACTCAATGCCTGACTCTCCTCACCGCTGAACCAAAAAAAAATAGTGTCAACCAAAAAAAGTCAACGTCCGCAACACCACACTGAAGCGAACCGCGACCCTCGCACGTATCCACACCAGACCATCAGCCAACAAAAAAAGCCAATCAATACTTAGACATCAAAACAGCAAAAACTGATCGGACCAGAGCTTGTCATATCAAAAACCCCCTCGGTTGGCGGAGTGGGGATTCTTTTCGCCGATTGTAACTGCGTGTAGGAGCCACTCTTTTACCCCACACGACTAAGCTACGCTACTTGTTAGTGGCATCAACACTTTTCGGAGTGCAATATGACGGGTCGGTGAGGGAGGTGAATTCTGAAGGTGTCTTGCATTCCGCGAGGAGACATTTGGACCAGGTCTTGGTGTATGCTTCCTTCAGGTTTGAGACGCTTGGTCTTCTCCTATTGTTAGTAAAATGGCATTGGCAAGGTCTCACCCGTATTTTGAAGGGCTTTCCATTGAAGTTTCGATCGCTGTACTATCTTCCTAAAAGCGCTCATGAGATGGTACATACGTCCATCTTCTTCTATACTTGGAATACCAGTGGAACGCCAATGATATTGCAGACCTAAAATCCTCGACCTGGCTTTCGGCTTGACCAATCTGTGAAACTCCTGATGAATATGCGCTTTATATATACCACCCTTTCCCTCCTATATATAAGTTTTCCTGTACGGCAATGCATACCCGGTTCGCTTGCCTTCACTCCATACTTGTGTACATGTCCAATTCGTCGTATACGTCCAGTCCTTCGCCACTCTTTTTCCGCCGGGTGGCTGATGCTGTTTTCTCACGTACTTCCACTCCGGGGCCTGCTCTGTGTGCTGGGAAGACCTATAGGGGGATGTTAGTGGTTACCGAGGATGGATGAATATAGTGGATTATGGAGTTGGCGAAAGAGGGAAGCCCCCGATACATAATACGAAAGTATTGCTCTGATTACAAATATCGTCTCGACTGTGTAAGAAATCAAACATACCTTCGTCCCCGACCACCCCAATCGGAAGGCCATCTCATTAGCAAACAATTCCCCAAAGCCCAACATTAACCCATTCACAAAAGGTAGCAATAGATTGATAGCAGCCCCCCTAAGTAAGCCCCATATCGTCGGCGGTGAGTACAATATAAGGGGCGAAGATGAGGATGAAGGTGGTGACGAAGAGGAAGGTTCAGGTTCGGGGTCGTAGTTTTCGGAATCGGATTGAATTGTTAGACCTGATTCCGTGAGGTCTGGATGTGATTTTGGAGAGGACGTTGACATGTTGCTAGCGCCTCAGCTATGGTGTGGTACGGGCGCAATGGGTCTGGTTGTTCTGGATGGTTAGCTTGTCCAGATGGGATGGGGTTGAATGTTTTGTGAATCGTCGATGCTGTGGCGTAATTAAATTAGGCTTAGGGCGTGATGCGGAACTGTGGAGGTGATGAATCAGGCAGACCCCACTGACGTTTACAGGCCCGACCACTACAACTTGCGAGAAAGCTTCCATATTCCAAAGCTTCAACCTTTTGTCCACTTACACAAATCACGAAACTCACCACTCCTCAAACTCTCTCCCAACATGGCGGACGCTCCACCAAATAGGGATGCGCTGATACAGCAATTTTGCGCCTTCACTGGAGCTTCACCATCAGATGTTCGTACTTCTAATACCCAAGCTTCAAAGCTTCTTCGATTATTTACTGACTTTAATAACAATAGGCAGAACCAGTTCTCACCTCCCACAACTGGAACGTGGAAGATGCAGTAGCTACGTGGTTCGCCTCCCAAGAAGGCCAAAACGAAGACTTGCAGGACTTGGAAGACGCAGGCTCAGATGCAGGAATGACAGGAACTCAAGATCCACCACCGCCACAACCACAGCAGCCTGCAGAACCAACTCCACCAGCGGGTCTCGTCATGGGTGGGGGACGTACCCTTGGTGGTAGCTCCGTACCCTCAACATCTGTACCTTCCTCTTCAAGGGCTGCCCCTTCAGGTTCAACCTCCACAGCGAAAAGCAATACACAGCGTGGTAAAGGTGGTCTACGGACGTTGAAAGACTTGCAAGGGGGAGGTGATCATGAGGGGCACGGCCACGACGACGACGATGATTCAGGCGAGGATCAAGACTTCTTTGCTGGAGGCGAGAAATCTGGCCTGGCGGTGCAGAATCCAAATGCGGGACCTAGTAATCCTCACCAGCAGATCGACAAGATTCTGGAGAGGGCTAGAAAGCAAGTACCCCAGCTTCATTTTAAACCTCCCCTTTACCCCCTTCAGGTCCTTGTTCTTTTTTGTATATTGAGTGACCGCAACAACTAACATGATACTACAGAAATGGGCCCCCAGCCAACAACGACGAACCAGAACAACGACCAAACCGCTTCGGTGGACGAGGAGTTACCCTAGGAGGCGACGACGCACCTAGCCAAGTCATCGAAGACCCTACCGCAGCTACTGCAGCTCCAACACGACTACCTCGCGTCCGTCGCGTCCTCCACCTATGGCTCGAAGGCTTCTCCGTGGACGATGGACCTCTCTATCGCTACGACGACCCCGCAAACGCTCAAACTCTAGCTATGATCAACAACGGCCACGCACCACTCGAATTATTAAACGTCCAGCCCAGCCAAGAAGTCGATCTCGAATTAGACAACCAGAAGGAGCATAAATTTGTTCAGCCGAAGAAGAAGTACGTTCCGTTTGGTGGGTCGGGACAGCGTTTGGGTAGTCCGACACCTGGTGTTGCCACATCTGCTTCTACTTCTGCTACTTCAAGTGCGCCGGTTGCTATCCCCGCTGCTGCTCCTGCAACGAGCTCTAGTACCGCGAATTCTATTGTGGATGTCAACGATGCCGAGCCGACTATTACACTTCAGATTCGACTCGGAGATGGAACACGTCTGCAGTCGCGCTTCAATACTACTCATACCATTGGTGACGTGTACAGCTTTGTCAATGCCGCTAGCGCTGCTTCATCACAGCGTGCATATGCGTTGATGACCACATTCCCAAGCAAGGATTTGGATGACAAGAACGTGCAGTTGGGAGATATGTCTGAGTTCAAGCGTGGTGGTGTTGTGGTGCAGAAGTGGAAGTAGTATGCTCTATTGATGCTAATGGTTCCTATCTGGCGATTCGGCGGACTGCTGGTTGTATTTTGCTTTGCGTTGCTCTTTGCATTCGTGGAGTGCTGCATTTTGGCGGTGTGTACGGTATGAAGGATAGATCAGATTTCCAATGCAATTCTCACAGACGGGAGTCTTTATGTCCTCTTTGCAAAGCACGGGAACGAGATAGAACTTATGATAGATGGCAGGTAGCAAGCCTGAAACAATAATTTATGAAACCTTCCATTAGGGTTGGATCCAGCACTTCTGATGCGACACCGCGAAAGCTACGACTATCTGAAATCTTCAAGTTCTTCTTCTGCTCGAGATTTAGATGAAGCTTTTGATTGTGTTCATCGCTAAAAAGGTTTGAATCGCCGTGCGTCATTTGCAATTATAAATTGATTTATATCACGTGTGGTCGCCGACCCGGATGGAACTGGGATGGAATTTAACAAAAAAACAACGACATTCCATCAGCAAGTTTATGAAATTCTTCTTGCAAAACATATCAATAAATGAGTGTCTACATGCTATTGGCATCACCTCATCTCGCTCTACACCTGCTCCGTTGCTAAAATAGTAAGGAGTGACTACTACGCGTCTCAACCAGTAACGTTGGAAAACCATAATCTCAGTAAGACGTTTCTCACATACGGACTAACAATCCAAGCCCAAGGACTATCAGTTGATCTCTTTGCTCTCAACTTTAATCTCACAGGTGGATACTCACTACCCAAGCCACGCACTCTAGCAGAAATCGCTCACATCACGGTGGTAGTAAATCTCTTCACTTTCTTAGTCGGCACCTTATATTCCTCCTTGTTCACGGAATTGTCGCGACACTCTCCCGAGTTAGGATCAGCCCTATCATTCGTTATCAAAACTCTTCTTTCTTCCTCCAAGAGTCACTGCTATTGCAAAAAGATCACGCAACTCACTTGTAATACCAATTTGTATAACTATGCTCTCCACCTCTGTCACAGCCATTGACTCGTTGTTCCAGTCCACTGACACATGCCTCCTTAGTAAGTGTGCCCGTGCCACCAGAGATCTTTTTGACTTGAAAGAACCATTTGTTGTTCCCGATGCCGGAACTGCATTCTTCGCGGTGTTCGCCCGATTCATAGGCTCCGAAGAGGACGTTGCAGATCGTTTGGACTCCCGTGCGTCCGAGAGCCTTGTCACCTTCGGTTCCGTGGGGGAAACATCCCGCGGAGACGAGGGAGCTGAGGAGGGATAGGATCATGGTGGTTACGGGGAGTTGCATCTTGCTGTAAGAGATTGGGATTGGTGATTGGTTAATTTTTGGAAAAGGTTGAAAAGACTGGTCTCAAGAGTGAAGTATGATGAAGACTGGTTACTACCTAGGTTATGTCCTCCTCTTATACTTCCCGTGGGCTTTCATACCGGTCGCTCAACTTCAAAAGGGCCCTATCAAAAGGTGCAATAGTTTAGCACCAACGATTGCGGGGCCACCATCGGCATCCAAGCCCTGTAAGTAACTCCGATCAAGACCTGTCCTCAAATAGTTGAAGCTGGCGTATCGAGAACTAAGAGGTGCGCCACTTAGTAAGAGCAACAAGGAAACTCTTCCTTCCATGGCTTGCAACAAAGGAAAGTGTCGGCACCAATTCACCAACACCAACAACCGCTAGCAAGTATTTGCCCTACCCGTGGTGAGAAAGCTGGTCATATAATCCGGCACTGCCGTCGTCAAGACCTGCCAGCAGTCCATTTGACCAACAACCAACAAATATAGCTCACGCACCTAGCCCTTGTGGCAAGCAACATATCGGTGGTAAATCCATCAATTCCAACAACCGCCTCGTTACATGCAGCACAGGCTATACAGCCGTGGTTCGATGCGAGATGCCAGCATAATGATCACACCTGTTGTATCGAGTCCTTCGCCCCAAAGCAGCGGCGACTAATTGAGAGCCGATTCCAACATCTGCAAACCTGAACCCTTGGATGCGACGCGGCTGTTAGCTGTACTGTTGGAACGTAGCTGGCAATCTTCACATTCATTTGCTTAGGGTTTGTTGAACGAAGATGTATTCCATGCGAGGCTCTCACATCCAGAAACACACGGCAAAATTCCAACAGCAAGGATGTCGCATACAACATCCCATCCTTACCGCACACCATCTCTTGCTAAAACGAACTTATAATTGCCCAGCAGTCTTTGATACTGCGTCATTCGTTTTCGGCGCCAACAATACTACGAGAGGCACAGCCTCGCCGAATACCTACAGCACCCACAAGCGCCATGTACCTCGTAGTTGTGACACTAATCACACCATGTTTAAAATAAGATTAAGTTGCGTATTACCGCTCGAAGATCCCTCAATGAGACCTGCCGACGTCTCTAGCAGTATTATTTGTTAGAGAGCCAAGAACATTTTGGAAGTAATACAGCCTCGCCAAGCCAAATCGGCATATGTTTGCAGGCGCTATGCACAACGGACGTCAACCATTGCGAGGATATCTTCGGGGTCGGTATATCGAGGCCGCTCTCCGATAGCACAAAATCCATCGCCTCATTCGTACTTCAGTTGTTTCAGGACCAACCTACCTTGCATGAGCATGGCCAAGCACACGTGACAAGGCGTTGCCACGAGCTCGGATACCAACACCAACGCCGAGACCTGCAGAACATCCCAATTGGATCTTGAAGGTTCTGTGGGAGAGTAGACCTCTGAATTAAAAACTCTGGATACAACGCAGTTGGATCATCGTGCATGGAGCTGACGACTTTCGATCAGTATGCAATGCTCACTTCTCAGACGGATCAACCAACATCTGCAACATTATTGACACCAACGGATGTCTTCGATAGCATCAAAGCTTCTGATATTGCCACAATCGGCGTACGTTGGTGCAGGAAGCCAGTCACAAATGCCTGTAGGTATCGTGTTGGTAATGGTAAATGCAGCGGATACAATCCTGTCCCCCTTCGCCGTCTTCCTGCACTTATGACACTGACTGTTGGAGGGCCAACTTGAACAACTAAACTGTGTTAATGCCAATGGGAAGACGGTATATTGTTGGGTTGGATATCAGACAGCTTGGTATAACAGTATAAATTCTGACAGTCTCGTCAACCTTTTGAACGCACACTCAAACATTCATACTCTCGCCATCCAAGCTTTCGATTCTCGACGTCTCTCCAACCAAGCAAGTCAGCATCAAACTCAGCGCTAGTCACCGTCGTTTCTATTTTCCATCATGCATTTATTCAATTTATTTCTCCTCGCTGCCACAACCACCAAAACTTTTGCTCTGGTTGCAAGAGTTCCACCCGGTCTTGCTAGCACCGACCTGATCGTCCACAATAGTTTCGCTATCGATGAACGTGACCTCGAAAAGAGATTTCCCGCTAAATGCGTAGGGTTTCCTAAACCGCGATGGCGAGTTAGCGATCATTCTCACATTCATAGGTGTTTAACATGGTGGCATGTCTCGCCGGCTACCATCTAGTTGGCTACGTGTACGGCAAGACGCCTATATCGAAGAAAGCCTACGGGTATTGGCTCACGTAAGTATTTGCTTTTCATCGAGAGCGTCTCTTACTCACCGTGTCCAAACCTCGCTAATGGTTTTGTTTCCCCTCTTTCAGCTGTGGAGGGTTGGCTGTTGCTCAGGGCGTATGCAATAACGACGAACCTCAGAAGATGTGGCAGAATCTAGATGCCAAGGGTTTAGTCTCGGGTGCGAATTTGTGCCTTGCGATAGGGTGTACTGAAGATGCGGATTGCGATGAGAGCTTGGGATGCGAGTGTAATCTGGTTAGACTTACTTGCGTGGAGGCTTGGGGTGCTACTTGATGTTGGATTTATTAGTTGTTGTTCATGTGTAGGCTCTCCACTGTCGACGCTGATGAGACAGAGTGGTTCAGTTGATACGATAATTTTTTTTTGGTGTTACTACTGTCATTACTGTTGCTGGCCACTGCTATGAGGTAGTTCTTTTAAATTACTTTTTTGCGTTGATGTTGCGGTTACTGTGACGTTTCCCTTTCCTGGCCTTTGGTGGGAGATGACAGCCTCCTTGTGGTGGGCGACATACAAACACAGTGTATGGATTAGGTGCACTTATATACGTTCAAGGTGGGTGCGAGGACGAGATTCGGCCCATTGAGCGGCCTTCCCAGGTGTTGGTGCTTCAATACGTGTCCTCGCGGCAACGCGCCGATTAATGTACCCTCGTTGGTTCGACCATGCACATAATTGGTGTTGGTCTCCCACAGTTCGATCCCTTTCACAATGGGTGGCTTGCTTTGCTCTTGCTCCGTACCATACCTTTGCGCGAAGCTTCCAACACAAATCCGGCTAAGAGACAAGGCATGCGATGGCTCCCAATGCTTCTCTTCAGCTTAAAGCAGAAATAATTCCGTACTGCATGCAACTTACGGAGAAGTATGCCATACTGACGTGTATATCTGGCACTGTCACCATCATTGATCTATCTGGTATTGATACCAACATTGGAGACGAACATTCCTGGAGACAAATTTATGCTGGTAAATTGGGAGATATCGCTGCACAAGGATCCCAATTCCGCACCGCAAGTTTGGACGGCACGGTCAGGTTGTGGAGTGCTACGACTCGGTATGTATTTGTTGATCTGTTTTTTTTTTCGAATACCGAGGGAGTGATGTTGGAATATTCCAATGCATTGATAACGGAGTTGTCCGGCCACGAAGATAGAGTGTATAATGCGCTAATTTCAGACGCGTCAACGATTATATCCGGTTCGCAAGATGGTACTGTTCGTGTATGGGATACCTCTTCTGGTACTTG
Source organism: Tothia fuscella (assembly GCA_010583015.1). NCBI lineage: Eukaryota > Fungi > Ascomycota > Dothideomycetes > Venturiales > Cylindrosympodiaceae > Tothia > Tothia fuscella. The sequence continues at coordinate 1,054,493 of MU007009.1, forward strand.
TCGCTACAGATTCGAAGGTATGCGCCACGGAAACTCGGAAGACATGGCGTGGTAGTTGTAGCATCTTTTGATCGTTGTCTTTCCATCTGAACTGAACACAGGAGGAGGCTTTCGTTTGAGTACGAGCTGACGAGTTCTATAATCCAGGTCATGCAGGTCGTATCTCGGTAATAACGCAATATGGCAATACCCTGGTATCTGGGCCATGATGGAACAGTAAGGCGATGGAATCTTACAAATGGACAATGCCTTAATGTCCTTGGTAGACGAGATCAGAAGAGGCATCCTACCAATTTTATTTTCCACTCCACAAAGACTCTTTCGGCTGTAGCTGTCTTTCGTGGCGTAAGCGCTCTGAAAATCTGAAAAGTAGAAGAAAAGCGAGTGCATCGGCAAAAACAGAATATACCCTGACTAACTGTACCGAGATCGAGTCCAATATTGTGCAGATTCCACACAAGGAGCATTACATGGATCACTGACCTCGGTGATTCTTTCGTTACTGCAAGCGCGGACGGCAAATTTTGCACTTGGAAATGGGATGGAACGTTGATGCGTGTTATAGCAGATGCTCGCAATTGCAACATACCTTCAGTCGAGCAGCAGAATGCCATCCAACCAGTACTTAACGCGTGCCCGGCGCCTAGTCAACCCGCAACGGGCATCAGGGGCATGGTATGGATCAGGAAGTATATGCTTTCAGGATCCTTGGATGGTTTCCTACGATTATGGAGCGCGGAGAGTGATGGGTTGCATGCAGAACTTCGTTACATATACGTACATGTTCACTTCCTGATAGCCAACCAGGCACATGTTGCGACGTTGTCATCGGTGGGCGATAAGATGTTCCTGTTCGAGGTCCAGGATAGAAGGCAACTTGGAAGGGGCCGATTTTAGGCTGCGGGTTCGAGTTTATCGGTGAAGATATAATAGGGATCACAGTTGGTTTAATCTCAGGCGGCATTTGAATAACATCAAGACTGATTGATGTTGAAGCCAAGTAGAGTCTTTAAATGCAGTGGGCTCCACAAGGCGTTTTCAACTCGTCACGTGGAACCGTATTCAGTTCGTGAATTTCACCACTGCGGCCACATCACCAGCTCCATCTCATTCCACAATTTACATAGTGACAATGCCAGCCTCGCTCGCAGCGCACAAGATCTCACCGGCAGACTTCGAAACCACCTTATCAAGATACACAGACATCGTCCCATCCAACCTCGCCCACCTCGAGACATACCGTCTCGAAACGCTCCCTTCTGATTTGAAGGATAGGCAAGCAGACAATGACGATTCAGCATGCTGGCTTGAAAAGGTTGAATTACAGCAGTTGGTAGATTGGAAACTGTAAGAACTCCGGCGTTTTCTGTCTGTTGTTGATATGTTGGGGTTGAGTGTGAGCTGACCTGGAATTGGTGTATAAAAGCCACCATGGCACTTACCGCCCTTCTCTTGCTAAATTGGTCGCTTCGAATAGTGGCGGAGACGTGAAAAGTATTACCGAAGCTGCTCTTTCGGGCTTTACTTCAGGAGGGAGACAACAAGACTCTTCGAAGCGATTAAACGATGCGCTTAAAACCCTTACGAAACTTAAAGGTATAGGGCCCGCGACCGCTTCACTAATCCTCTCGTCCTTTGATCCTGAGAATATACCGTTTTTCTCGGATGAGTTATTCAGGTGGTTACATTGGGATGGGAAGAACAATGAGGGTAAAACGGATGGGATTAAGCAGGTTGGTAAGGGTTGGTCGCGGCAGATTGGGTATACGGCAAAGGAGTATGCGGCACTATGCAATGGGGTTGATGCTGTGAGGGAGAGGTTGAGGAAGGAGGGGAAGGAAGTTTCTGCGATTGAGTTGGAAAAGGTAGTGTACGTTTTGGGAAAGGAGGGTGTTGATGTTGATGAGGATGGCGATGACGAAGGGGTATCATCTCCTAAAACCTTAAATAAGGAGGTATCTCCTCCGGACGCACCACATCCAAAACGAGCTTCTAAGGCCCAGGATATTAGTACTTCTGGGAAGCGACAGAAAAAAGAGTCGCAAACCCTTGAGGATGCGAATATGACAAAGTCGTCTCCTTCAAAGAATAGCGCTACAAGGCGATCGACCAGGCTTCAAAAGTAGAATTAGCACAAAAGCGGTGCGCTGCGCAAATCCCAGAGTGTCGCGCGAGACCTAGTAGGATTGCGTAACTCCGGCGACGGGATCTCCACGTTTTCCAGATGAGGAAGGAACTATCTACAAGTTTTCCATTGATCTAGGCTTCATTCACCCAGTACAACGACCTCACCATCGAAACTTCACTCGTCGCTCAAGCTTCTTATCATCGTTTACAGATTGGTATCTGAAGACAATTCTTGCGCCACATCGATCGGTAAGCTCTACATGTTGGTACAACACATCGCTCGTTTTGCTAAATTGAATGACACAGAGATCCGATGGCAAATGCTGTAGATACTGCAGAGGTCAAAATTTCGCAAACAGTCGATGAAACTGAATACCTTAGAGCTCTCGTAGCTAGTGTAGAGAATCGCGAGTCCATTTTCGATTGCAAAGAAATGCCAGATCTATTTTCACAGCGAAGCGAAACAGAACCTCTAAGCGAGCTTCTGCCTCTCTCAGAACAACTATTATTTGCACTCAACACCAATCGAATTCTCGTCAAAGCACTAGCCACTATCTACTCTGTTGATCCCAAGATTTGGACAATCGACCATCAACATGACGCACTTGCGATTGTCCAGCTCCAAACAGCTTTGGAAAAAGATCTGGCTCGTTGGTACAGGACGTCTGTTATGCATATAACGAAAAAGGCTACTAAGTTGATTTTGCGAGGGGATATTGAGGGTGGTATCAACGCCGCCAACAATATCGTGCGACTAGTGCTTGAAAAATCTATGGCGGAGCTTGTGAGGGTAGGTCACTTGAAATGCGTCCTTCCCCTGTCACAAAAGCTCGTCTTTTTCACATGGTGGCAAGCGTTGCAGATAACCACCAAGCTAAGAGCTGCCTCTTTTAATTTGAGAATTATGCTATCAATCTACAAAGAACACCTGGCTAATCATCTTCCAGCGGCATCCAGAGACAAAGCTACCAAAGCCTAAATGGGTCTTCACCATAACCATCTGCCCGAGCAGTATTTGGAAGTGGACAAAGAGGCTTACCTGGGGGATTCTAGTCGTTCTCACTCTCTTTGCTTTGCTGGACCTTGGGTTCTATTGCTGGGAAAAGCTGATTAGGCGTTCCTTGGATAGTGATTAGGAGTGATGTCTTTGTTACATCCATATGCAAGTGCGGGAGATAATATCACAGCAAGTAGATCGAGATGCGGGTCAGCCACTTTGGGGGTCAAGATTTCGACGTGACAGATTATAAGAATGGTGTTTGGCGCCATAGTGGTTGATCACCTGATTTCAAGTAGACAAGCAGTTTCATCAATTGATTTCTTTGCTTCCTCCTCATTTCGTAAAATTTGTCAATGCCCACCATCCTTTGCGCATGAAATGTTTCTCCCCAATGGTCACAAAACAGGGAATTCGACAGATCACAACAGCACAATAACCAATTCTTGTCCAAATAGCTGCAATAACATCGTAGAAAGCAGAGCAGTCTGCTGGCATTGCAATAACAAAAATCCACGGCCGCCAGGATACAAACCCCATCAGAAATCACAAACATCGCGAATGAGCTCACCCTCTCCAGCCCCTACTACCATGGCATCAGCAATAGAAGAAGAGCTCAAAAAGCAGTACTCTCGCGTCCGAGGATACACAAAAATGCTCGACCGCGCCAATGAAGAAAACAACACCCTCAGGAAGCAGTTTCGCGATCTCAACTCTCGACCAAAGGATCTCGTTCCCAGTGGCGTATATCCATCACCGGCAGACTATGAAGATCTCTTCAAATTGTACGAAACTCTTGATAAGATGGTGGATGTGTATCAAGAGCGAGATAGGAGTAAGAGTGATGGTTCGTTGTTGGGAAGGTTTAAGAGTGATAATAATATGCTTATTGTTATTGTTGCGGCTTTGAGAAGGGAAAATGGGTCGTTGTTGGCTGAAAGGAATGAGGCACGGGATTTTGCTGTAACGTTCCTACGTGAGAGGAACGAGGCACGGGAGGTTGCTGTCAAAAATGAACTCTTGCTCTGCACGGAGAGGTATGAAGCGAGGGCGACTTCTAATTGGAGTTATTGGAAGGCGAGGGAAAGAGACCGAAGGGTTGCTGCAAGAAGTAAAGCCGCTCATACGAAGGAGCTGAATGTAGTGTGGCAGTCGACCGCCAGAAGTACAATCTTGTTCAAGAGGGAGAGGGATAATGCGCTACAGTTGATGACCAGAAATGAGGAACAGCACAAGGTACTCCAGAACGAGTTGCTGGTCAGAAGTGAGGAGCAACACAAGGTACTCCAAAATGAGTTGCTAGAAACGGAAATCATGCTGTCTTTCCTCCTTTCTAATGGCAACACCGACGATGCTGCCAAGTTCATGAGACTTCCGTGTGAGGAGGTTGAAGCATATGTATGCAGCGCAGTCAAAAGTGATAACAACGTGAGTTAGTTTGCTGCCGTGTCAACCGTTCTACTGCTAACTTCTCAGATCTCCCTCACCAACATCTTTTGGGTGTCAGGCCCTGCTGCTGTTTACTGGGTGGCGTTGTTGTTGCTTAGTGAGCTCGGGATCCAATGATGATATAGATATAGGTAGAAGTGGTAAAAGCTATCAAGGGTGGTGGCTATGGCGACTGGGAGAGACAAAGCGCGCCAGTCCTTCCCCGCAATACAAGAACAGATACTTCTGTTTCTCAGCTGCAGCCAAAAAGAAGACATGTAGCCCTGTTCGTAAAGTCATACTCCTCAAGTTTGTTGAAAGCCGGATCAGCCATTGCCGGAATTCTTGTACATGGACAATGTAATGGCTATGTTTAAATCGAAATAATTTGCTTACAGCCCCTTGGATTTACCTCTAGGTCTAATATTAGAGTGTGAAGTATAACCAGTAATTTCTAGTATTATTAAAATTATTTTATACAATTCAGGATCCCAGACGGTATCTGGCTTTCAAAATACCTCTGGTGTAATGTCTATGATGTTCACATTCAAATATATCTGACATGCTAATTCGAAAACCACTTCCCTTAATTGAATTTACCTGCTCCACCATGGCTGCCTAATTTAATTAGTGTTCATAAGTGTGCATTGTTGTTACAAAATTGATCAACACTACTTTTAGGCCCTGTGATCAAATTGAATCGTACCACTCGCGCAAACCACTTTATCAATCCTGCGGCATACGCAATTTTTTTCTTCCACATATACAAACTTGCAGAGCATTCTTCCAAAGCAAAAATGTCTGCCCCACCGAGAATTCAATTGCCAATCCGAATCGCTACTCTCGAATATAGTCGAGGGCAAGAAAATCTGTCACTTTTGTAGCAATAGCAGGCCTCGACCACCTGGAGTATCGTATTCTTGCCCAGATGCAGATTCGGATATGTCAGACAGTGATGCCGAACCCAGACGACTCAGTGCAATGAATGAGCTGGATGCAGAGAATGCCATCCAGAATTGTAAGGATCTCCTCAAACAAAATGCAAAACTTCAGAAGCAGTTCGACTAGCGAGAGAAGGAACTGATAAAACGCCGTTCTGAAAATAGAGGACTCTGGTCGCGAGTTGATCAGCAAAACGAAGAGAATCAAATCCTGAGGAACAAGAACGCGAAGCTTGCGGCGCCACCGAAGGTTAGCAAGAAAGCGTCCGGCGAACTTATCATTGATGATGGTACCTCTCTGGAGCAGCTTCTGGAGCGAAACCACTCACTGCATGAACTGAATATGACTCTTCGCACCGCGGCTGATAAATACCAAGCTCAAACCAAAGAGCAACATTTAGAAATGAAGGAATACGTGGAAATGTGTCAACAGACAGTCGAGTTGGTTAGTAGATCCCAAGATAACGCCGCGCGCTTAGAAGCCGTTGGCAGCAATATTAACAAACAGGTGGTCATTCTCAAGACAGAGAACGTTTCTCTTCGAGCTCGGATCGAAGAGCTCGAGCGGGAGGGGGCCGGATCCGCGATCCTAGCACAAGAGCTCCGTGATGCGGCTGCTGGATTGGAGACAAGAAATGCTGAGCTTCTGGACGTTGTCAAGTCTGGGGTTGCAGAGAATACCAAGCTTTTTAATGCAATCGTTGCGTTGAAGACGAAAGATGAGGCTATGGAAGAAGCCAAGGAGCTCCAGACCGACATCATCAACATTCAGAAACATCACATCGAAAAACTCGAAGACCTCCAGATCGACGTCATCAATGTTCAAAAAGGTGAGCTGGAAGAACTTGTGGGGGAATCGACCGCGTATCGCACTATGGTGTGCTGGATGTTGACAAATGGCGGCTTCCAGGATTGGCAAGGGCAAAACCTATCTAAACTCTCCGTGGAAGACTTGATGGACTGCGTGCAGGCCCACGGTCCTGGTGATGCTAAACAAAAAGGCGGTCAAGGGGCGGTTCCTGAAGTCACTGTCTCGGGCATAGCTTGGATAATCGTACCTTTTCTCGTCGTATGGGCGGTTTACCTGCTGGCTGTTGAACTGGGCGCGGAGGAAACGGGAGGATTGGGCAAATAGTCGATGGGTCAAATGCTGCCATGCGAGTGAAAGAAGTGAAGTAATATGATATGATAGGAATCGCACGGGCCGGGGTTATTTTAATTGCGTATACTGAATGAAGAACTGTGCTTTACCAGGGCGAATCTCTAGCAAATGTTGTTTCACCGGCTCCCCGTGTAGTTACCGGTATGTGAATCGGAAGCAGACGTGGCGCGCTTTATCCCTAAATAGTCAGCCAATGGAGCATTTAGATCCCTTTGCCTTGATTAACTGAAAACATCTCCATGATACTCTTCTCTACTATGACTTGTCCTTCATAACCTTCACATTGACCACCTTAGCCTTTCCTTTCCTTATACAGAACACGTCAAAGTCACAATCCTTCAGACTGATAAGATCCCTCGACGACAGTGTTTCCACCTCAGAATCAAGAGGCACCATACCTCTCACTGGTGCACCATTCGCATCTTGAGCTTCGCCAAGTATATAGACGCCTTTGGCTGAGATCAGCCTCCTTGCTTCACTCTTTGATTTGGCAATACCTGCAGAGACCATAACAGTCGAAAGGGATAAACCGAAAAAATCGGAACAAGCAAGGCATGGACCTTCCCATGTTTCATCAGAGAGCTGACGGTGGAGGTCGTCTGGACTTATAAGCCCCGCAGAGAACATGGACTTGTGATTTTGTGCAGTTTTCTCCGCTATGTCTGGTCCGTGGACCAAAGATACGAATTCGGAAGCGAGTAAATGCTGTGCTAAGCGTTTCTCAGGTGATCTCGTGTGCTCCGCCATGACTCTTTCAATTTCAGGTAGCTCAACAAATGTGAAAAGTTTTAGTAAACGTTCCACTTCGGAATCGGGTTGACTGACGAAGAACTATTTATATTAGCGAGGGGCCGAACTTGGTGGTTCGAAATGAATACTTACCCCGTAGAGATCAAAAGAGGGTGTTTGTTTCACATCAAGCCATACTGCATTTCCAGCGCTTTTCCCGAACTTTTCTCCAGATGGCGCAAGCAAAAGCGGTACAGTGAATCCCATCGGGTCGCTGAGTAGCCCTTCTTGCTCGTCCTCCTCTTCGGTGCTCTGTCCAGTAACTTTGAGAGCATTTTTGATGCCATCTATACCGCTCAATATATTTCCGTATTGATCAGCTCCGCCTATCTGAAGCTGTACTCCCATTGACGCATACATATGCCACCAGTCGTACGCTTGCAGCACCGGATAACAGAATTCGGAGAACGACATGCCTTCCACTTTCTCCATCTTATTTTTCACCCTATCCAATATCAGCTTAATTTCGCAGGCGTTTCTCCGCAATCTGCTCACGTATCGCGGCCCAGCATAGCACCCAATCGCAGTCCTGTGCCAATGGTACCAAGGATGTCCATAATACTAGTTTTCCTTAACCATGCATCGTTGTTAAGGATGCCATGATCCTGAACAGGCAAATATTGTTGGCTTTCGAAATGCTTCGTTGTCACAGAACCTAAATTCCCTATCATCCTTCGAAGTTGCTCTTTGATGGCCTTGACATTTGTGTTGCGAGTATCGGACGGAAGATGTGGTCGTGAGGATGTTCTACCAGTTGGATCGCCAACGCTGCCTGTTGCTCCGCCTACAAGATACTTGACTGGATAGCCATATATTTGGAGCCAGAAAAGTGCCATGAATGGGACTAGATGACCAACGTGCATGCTCGATGCTGTGGGGTCTATGCCCAAATATGCTCCTACTCGCTTTCGCGCAAGAGTTCGTTCCAACTCATCTCGATTTCTACAAGAGCTTAGTAATTGAATTGAAGATAGGTATCAAAATGATATTAGAGTATACCCAGCTATCTGATTAATAAATCCTCGTTCTTCTAACACCTGAAGAACATTTGGAATCTTCTTAGCTTCATCTTTCGCCCTGTGCTCTTCTCCGTCTGGTAAATTTTGCGATCCAGATAATTTACGAAGCCATTGTTTTGCAGCTTTTGATCTCGTGATCTGGACACGGCACCGCCGACACACAAATGGTGAGTATAGACCGGAATATATCCGCAATGTATTAGATGCCATTAACGCGTCTAGGATTCGCGATGGGTTGAAGTCCAAAAACGACTTGGAGTTTGCATGACTCGTGCACTGTGCTGAGCTGTACGCTGTTATTCGAGTAGTACTACGCAAAACCCTTAATTCGTCTCGTCTTCAATTCTACACATTCTCTTCTTTTGTCAAGATGGATGAAGAAAGGGAATTATCGTTGAGTACGATTTTTCTAACATCAGCAGAAGAAGTCCAGAAGGTTACAACTTCTAGCTGATTCTAACTCCCTCCCGCGGCACGTCCCCCAATGGAGGACACTTATCCAATCTTAACTTCCTCATTCTCTCCCCTTGGACAGCTAATCTCACCATCCGCAAACAGTGTCACATCCGAATCCCCATCCTCATCTTTTCGCAAGTCAGCCGTAATCCGCAAAGCGGCGCCTCATTATCGGCATCTTTCACTTCCTCCATAGGATTATTTTCTTGCCACTCCCTGGTCAAAGGTTGACTTACTCTAATAGTCACAGCGGTCTCCAAAGACCGTGCCCCTTCATGGCGATCATAGTCCTCCTTGGCCAGAGGGCCGCAGATTGCCCTATCATCCACAGCATTGAGATGAATGTGGCGCTTGATTTTGTTTTCCCTGACGTTAATGGGTCGATGTAGAAGATCGGTGAGACTAAGGATGTACTTATGTGCCACTACGGTAGCTTCGTCATTGGAAAATGGAAAGAAAGGAACGATGTGGGTGAGTTGCCCGCTTAGATTCTTGAGACGGGCTTGTAGGACTTTCTTGATGGTCTTGCTAAGAGTTTTGAAAGGCGCTGTTAGCTGCTCCTCTTCCGATCGTTTCTCGAGATGTTTTGTATAGAACTGTTGGATATGCTCGTCAACCAGATTTGTTGCAAAAATTCATATGGTTTCAGGCCGATTGTTGGTTTGATTGTTCCTGCGGTCAAGGTAACTTCCGCTCTCTAGTATCTCCAGTAAAGCATTGTGAATATCCTTGTTAAGTTTCCCGAACTCACCCAAGAAGACCACACTCTTGTTTGGTGTCTGAACGAGAAAATGGTTCAGTGGCGAGCCTTCGTCAGAGCCATGATAGGGCGCTTTTGGACCCAACAGGTCTGTCTCACGATTCATGCGCGTGCAATCTACCACCAGCTGAGGAATCCCTAGCAGCTGACCCATATTTCTAGCCAATTCAGTCTTACCATGCCCGGAAGGACCAGCGAAGACCATCACGAGAGGCCTCCTCCTGTCAGTGGTATCGGGATTATCGGATAGATGAGCATTTAGAATCAAAGGTACTTCTCTAGCAGCGTGCTTCTGTCCAATCAGATAATAGGGAAGGTCTAAAAATCGGGTTATGTTGAACAATCTTGTGACCTGTCGGACTTTTGTACTGTATCGTTTTGGTTTTGAAGCCGTGCAGAGAAGATATCGATGCGTCAGATGGAGCGAGGCTACGAAGAGGAATCGGTGTTTTGGGGTGCACCATTCAGCATCGGGATGTAGTTCTGTGGAATCTCCTGGTACTAGGTCCATCTTCTCTGTATAGTGCAACCACAGATCCGAGGGTACTACCCACAGGCTTGCTCCGAGAGAGAGAAGCGATCTCATGACCTCGGTGCTATTTTTGAGGTTCTACCATGCATCAAGTGTGGAAAATACTAGGACGGGCATCTTGCTGGGAAAAGATGTACTGTTAGGATCCGCTCCATGGTTGACGAAGGAGACGGACCGTTTCGGCACAGTTCTTCGCGGCAGCAAAGAAAATTGGAAGTATCCCGTAATGTTCTTTGATGACAGCTTTTTCAACTAAATCTTGAGAATGAGACGACAGCCATTTTTGAATATCAAAGTAATGATCCGCGTTCTGCATAATCTAGCATAGTGATTCCGAAGTCATGCCTAATGAGTTGATGATAGACTGTTTGGCCGGCCCGATGGCAAGCTGGCCTCGAATTCGCCAAGCGTCTACAACAGGAGTAGAAGGAATATCTCTGACGAAAATCGGGTCTGAGTTTGCACCCATGAGAGACTGATGGTCAATACTATTGATATATTCTTGAAGTGAGAGTTTCGAGCTGCTACTTGGCTATGAATGTATAAGCAGTGTTTCTCAATATGTCCGCATCAATTATGAGCTCTACCTTGGTGAAATTCCTGGGGAACGGAGCAATGCTGGCCATTTTCGCGTGAGCGTATTTGCACTCCGAGTCGGTCTTGTGGCAAGTCAAGTCTGGATCATTCCAAAAGGGACAGGTGAGCTCCTTGGGTTTTTGGTCGACCATATCTGCGCTATAGAGGAGGACGTTTAGTCTCTGCAGCGGCAATGTGCTTTTATAAGAATGCCTCACAATTGTCATCATGCTAGACAAATACAGCATGCCCAGTAGCCTGACTGTAAACAAATAAGGACATCACCATCTTTGACCATTCATTATCTGCTGCGCTGTTTACCCTCAAGGGTCAATTTCACATCTTTCTGACAACAGATTTGAGCACAAAGGATTTCGCATGAATGGACTCTTGCCCTAGATTTCCGCAATATTCGACCTGAATATGCTCATCGCTTATCTTACCCTTCTGCAGCGTTCGAGTTTGTGCATTGATTTATTATAGTGACGCATAATCCGTCAGAGTGAACAAGTTTCGTCCATCACCCTTCGGGTTTGCCCGAACGCGTCCATTCAGACCCACTGGCTCCTCGCTGTCAGTTGATAGTCGTCTCAAAGTTTCTGCATCTCCATGATTGGCGATAAAGCGGTGTCCATTATTTTTTAAACGACCCACAATACTACCTCGCAAAGGTGTTCCATCTCGCATAAATTCAACGGTGTAGGTCTGTAACAATGTCAGTGAGTCTTCAGAAAGATTGATATAAGAAAAGTACCTCAATAAATGCAGGTCCCTCCGGTTTTTGTTCTATGGGTGGACACGGGATATCTGTAACATACTCTGATAATGGAGCTTGGGATGGATATAGCGCATTACTGGCAATGTTTGACAAGCATACAACGTGCTGATACGTGAGGTAGCCTCCATTAGCCAGGACAAGCCCCCTCTGACCTGCGTCTACTCTTAGTTGTCGAGTCATCTCAGTTATAGCGTGCATCGAGTAGTTATTCCCGGCTCCACCGAAAGACGTCAAACCACCGAGAAGAGTAATGGGTTTTGGAGAGTTCACAATTGGCAGGCCGAGGTGGTAAGATGCTATCTTAGGTACAATTGGGAAACATGAGTAGAAATCATAGAGATCGATGTCTTCTTTCGAAAGCCCCGACACCTTTAAAGCTGCGTCGATAGATCTCGAAATTGATGGGCTAGAATGGAAATCTGGTCGTTCCCAGACTTTGCAAACATTGGAGTCAGCAGATGAATTTTCATTTATCACATCCGAGGACTTACAATTGTTTGCATCTTGAGTACCAGCTCCTCCCAGAGGGTATATCCATCGGTCTTCTGGTATGCCCAGCTCTTGGGCATATGCTGTGCTTGTAAGAAGGCAAGCACCAGCTAGATTCACCGTGTTGAACGCATTCATCAATAATGGATCTGGAGTGAAGTTAGAGAAACGTCAAGATGCCGTAAGGATAACAACTTACAAGGAAAGCATATCATCCGGTTCTTAGATGAGACGCGACCGATGGACTCTTCAGTCTCGGCCGATTTACCATAGTTCCAGGCGTACGGGTTTTTTGAAGCAGTCTGTGCAAACTCGGCGTAAAGTGTGGCTGATTCCTGGTTATTTTGCTGTAGAGTCTGTCCTCTATACTTACGGAACCCGTTTTCGTATAGCGGATAAATGTGTATTGGCGCACCAACGTCATGTATTGTCGCAAGGTCTGAGGCCAAAACCTGCCATTAGTATATGCCAATTTTCATGAGAACGCTGCCACTCATACCCGAACGAGAAACACCAGAGTTGGTTGGAGAGAATACACTGTCTACTGCCTGAGCTGGCTTACTCCATCCGGGCGGAGGCAACTTCTTCTCTTTGGCACAAGCACTGACTACAGCGCAACTTAGCACGTGGTACACAGTTTGAACAATTACCAGTAAGACATACGTGAAGCCAAAGCTTCTCCACCAGTAATAATTGCGACCTTGCTTTTTCCCAGGGAAATTCTTCTCGCTGCCTCGTCAAGAAACTTCACCGGCTTGTTACCGCCATGATCACTATATTCTTTATGACTCGGCCTCGCTCCAAGCTTTTCTGCTAATAAGCCTGGAAGATCAGGGTAAGGCCAAGTCCACGTCTTGACCACATCGATAGAGTCAATCTCTTCCCGTAGCCTACTAATAACAGACTCTGGCAAATTCGTATCTTTTATTGCTATTTCGATGGCTCGGAGCATCAATTCCGCGGGCTCAATGGCATCTTCGACTTTTTGGGACGTGTTAACACAATCGCCCACGCCTACGATGATTGGAGTCAACCTTGATGCTGGCATGTTGGGGGAAGCTCATCGGACCGCCACAGTATTTTAATTTATTAGAAAAAGAAACAAAGAAGTCATTGGATAGGCGTCCCGCGTCGATGCATTTAACCACTGCAAAGGCCAATGCTGGGAATTCTTGATGATGATTGTAGTTGGGTGGAGAAATGATAGCCGAGGAAGAACAGTGGCAAACCCCCCCTTTCTGTGTGTCTCAGCCTTACGCTTACCTCTTTGGGACACCCCTTCTGTGATTTTGGACGCTTTGTGGTCAGTAATCCTTTCCTTATTTATACTTTCTGTATAAATTGAGCAGTAGACAGTTCCAACTAGAACTAGCTCATTTTCGCCCATAGAACTAGTTAAGCAAATTTGGAAATTTGTCAAAAGAATTCTTTGATCGTTCGTCCTTGGGGGAAAGAGATTTCGACGGGAGTGGAAGTAGCCATGGTATGATAAGAAGGGGAAAGCCGGGATTGTTCCTCCTATCACATTACCACGAAAATCAATCCTGTAACTAATATAAATAGGCTGACGTGGGTGACGTCAATCTAAATTAAACGCCCATGAAGCACGCTTAACGAGGATCAACGGGTCTCTCTCCAGGAACCTGCACACCAACTTGCATACAAACTACTGATACATGGATGACCTCGTTCCACTGGACAGTGAAATTTCCTGACTGAAGTTAGACACGCTACCTTAATTAGAGGTTGAAGTCAATAATCCCAAAGATCCAGGATGGAAATGAAGCGTCTTCAATCATCATGTCATTGGTTTGCTGCCTATATCCGAAGCGCCTCCCATATGCTCCTGGCCTGAGTACTCTACTGAGGCGATGACGCCATAAGATTCCATGTCAGAAGAACAAAGTATGGTAACGTAGCTTTCAATTCGCTACGACCTTGAAGAATGGGAATGGCCAATCGTAACCAATATTCCAGAAAATATATACAAGAAGTGAAAATCATCAGAACGAACTAAGCGGCCTAGTCCTCCCCTTCTACTGTAAGAGAATCATTGTCGGCATTGTCGGCATAACGGCCTTTGCTGTTCGAATTGGCTCGAATAGGCGTCATATCCGCCGGTTTGCCATCGCAGTATAGGTAGTTAGGGCCAAGAGTTTCGCCAGCTTTGATGATTGTGCTGAATCTGGAAACTGCCTCTCGGAAGGGGTTGCAGTATTTCTTCGTGGATGCAGATGGATCTTTGTAGCCTACGCGACCGCCAGACTTTGCAGCGTTGGTGTATTCAATGTGGAAAACTGGTTTGCCACTGGCCAGGAAATTCTTGTATCCGTCGCACTCCTTGACTTTGACACACTCTTCGTTTACGGCAAACTGGACATAGTTTTGGATTTTGGGAATAAGCGCAAGCGAGTTCTTAAGACCCATGGACATATTGTACCTCGCGGCATCGTCTGCAATAAATTTGAGGAACTGAACCGAGTCCGCTTGCTGAAATCTCGTAATGGTACCGGTCTTGGTATCTTTGATGGGATTGTCATAGCCGTCTATTATAAATGAGCTTTCTTGAAGGACATTCTCACAATGAAATATAGCACTTACCAACGTTATCGGGATCAACAGCATCACAGCCCTTCTGGGAGGCGAGTTTGATACGTGTTTGCATGACTTTCCGAACTTTTTCTGTCCTGATATCAAGCCATTCTTCACCTCCCCAGCTACCCTTGCACTTGTCGTCCTTGCAGACTTTGCCAAGATTATATTTCTTTAGTTCATTGTAGTCCGGCCGCCATGATTCAGAGGTACCAGCACTGAAGTAGCAGATGACCTTCTTGTTGGCTTTTTTAAGGGCTGTGATATCTGCAGCGGAAGCATCCCATAGATCAATATCCCAAATATGCGCATCATTGGGCAAAAGGGTGCTTCGCTTGGTATCTGGAACACCGTCTAGAATGATTTGCCATTTCGCACCGATCTTCGGCTGCCAGAGTCGACTTCGCAGCGCATCTGTAACTTCTCCAGCGTGAGGAGTGGTCTCAACTACAGGAACAGCGGGTGCAGCTTCGGTTGCTGGAGCTGCTGGTGCATTTTCGATTGTCTCCGCGCCCTGCGAACCCGCTGACGCTGGAGATGCCACACCAGCTTCAGTCGCTGGGACGCTTGAAGCAGCGGGCGATGCAGGAGCAGGTTCAGGTTGCGGCTCTGGTTTTGGTTGTGGCTCCGGGTTTGGTTGCGGCTCCGGTTTTGGTTGCGGCTCCGGCTTTGACTGCGGCTCCGGCTTTGGTTGCGGCTCAGGTTTAGCTTCAGCAGAAGGCTTTGGTCTTCCGAACCAGCCGCCAGATGGCCTCGATCCACCAGATCCACCAAATCCACCAAATCCACCAAATCCACCAAAGAGAGACGGCCGACCGCTGTTCGCAGGTGGCGCAGCTGCTATTGCTGATCCACTGTTCTTGTTCCCGCCGAAAAGGCTCCCGAGCCATCCTGGACGATCAGCCTGGGAGGTCGCAGTAGGCTTATTATTTGGCTGAGATTGCTTCCATGGATTCCACACTTTGTCAAATCGGCTTTCACTTTCCCCGCCATCCTCTTGATCATTCCACCAGGCGTCGCGTAAGTGCTCTGAATCCGAGTCTTCGGAGGCATCTGAGGTCTCTATATCGTAATGTGCAACATTGTCTTGAACAGGAGCGGCCAGCGCTGCAATGGCATAAATACCAGCTACGTAAATAAGGCGAACCATGATGAGAAGTGAAGCGTAAGTTCTAAATGAATGATATGATCGACCAAGGAAAGGAAGGAGGGCAATGGTGGAGCAGAAGGACTAAACGACCGCACTGGGTCACGTCTAAATATGAAGCTGCCCGAGCACAATGTGATGCGGAGATTACCTCTAATTTCTTTTTCGACATGCTGAGCTTGCTGAGCGCGAAATTGAAGGATCTACCTACAGCAGATTCCCGTTAACACAACGCTCGCTACTGGCATGGCAGGGATCGATACTTGGTACCGGCTCGTTGAACGCTAGCTCTTATCCAGGTAAAATGTTTCGAAATATATGAGCAGGCGTTTGTTTGTTGCCATCTTAGGGCAAGGTACTCAGGACTTCGGTAAGGAGTTGAGCCTGTGAAAAATGTATGAGTTGACAAGGGTTGTGCATGTACACAGACATCGGCCGAATCATGATATATATTAACTCGAAACAAGACTTGGGAATATTACCTTTAATCGCCTCTTTACAAGATTGCTGACAGGAGACAAGGATCGGGTAGTTTTATCACTTTTCTTTTCCATTGAATGCCGATTCGACTTTGAGTGAGATTCGAGACGTCGCGTTCGGTTCACTTAGATGGCCAAACCGAGCCCATCTGTGCTCGCTGATCGCATCTCAATAATTTGAAGAGCGCGGTGAATCTGCAAGCAAATGACGTGCGTCAGTGAAAAGACGCAATTGATAGCCAAGAAGCTGATATCACTTACTGCTGGTTGTACTTGCTGTGAAGTCCCTGCACCAAATTCTCGATAGAGCCAAAAACTCGTTGCCGCTGAGCATAACAACATCACTTGTGTAAAATACAACAATCGACCTATGGAGAGATGAAAAGCAACACATCAGAGCTAATTTACCGCTCTCGGTGAACGTAGAAAAACACATGTGCAGATCCTATATCATCTGGCGGTTAAAGTAACCAAAATTTCCGGACGGCCTGAGCGAGCGCAATATGATCCGCACAGTAAACACCGGTCGAAATGAAGATCCTTAATCAACACTGCTGGGCAAGCTCGCAGTGACACTCCAATTAACCCTTCGAGTTTGGCTGCTTTTCCAGACTCATATCTACTCATTGGCTCACGGCGTACGTCATTTCTTTTGACGCTGCCTGTAGGATTTACATTTCCACCAAGAGACGGAGCGGTGACCACTTCAGCACCTCCGTCCGGCTCGCACCTGTTGTTCACAGTAATTATCATTCCTTTTTTTGAGGTACGCTGGCTACCAAGGGACTGTGGGATATCATCCTGATTCTCGTCTATCTTGGGATATTACTCGGCAACATAGAGTACTGCTTGTTAGTTTTTTTCGACTGCATTGCTGGATTGAACTCAGAATGCCGGGCAGCAGTGACAGCCACTAAACAGTTCACGGAAATTGAGAGCCGTAAGTCCTCAACTGCGAAGTGGAAAGCCGCCATGGTATGGTGAGAAAATCTGATACAGAAGGCTCTAACTGACGAATAACATGTTAGAAATAAAAATGAGGAGAACTTAGTCTGATTTTTGTCAGGGTTTATAATAGTTGTACTGTTATACAAACGTCGTAAGCTCAGAAAGCAAACCAGCCGCCACTTATCCCCTTTCCATGGAGTTCCTTTTGCGTGTATCTATGGTATGCTGAGTGCGCCTGGATGGAAGGCCTAAAGACAAGACTGCTGATAGTACATTTTCTGCGTCAAAATGTCAAGCCTTGAGTCATACCTTCAGCACCCATAAATACATCTCAAGTCACGCGCTCCACATTCTTGTCTAATGTAAAAAGCATTGCCTCAAAGCTTTGCCTCAAAGTCCTCAAACTCGACGAGATTTTTCGCAGGTCGGGGCCCTGGGCTGAGCTGGAGGCTGCCCTTGAAAGCACGGACATCTTCAATGCGTACAGGCTTCGTCGTAGCATTACTTTCTGCCTGCTCGCTGCCCTCCGCAGGCATCGCCGCTTTCATCATTAGCATGCCGTGCTCAACAATCTGTTGTGCTTGCAAATCAGGGACGCGTGCATCTTCTGTTAGGTATAACTTTACTGCGCCGATGAACGCTGCTGGGTCGGTGGAATTCACGTCGACGCCCTTAAGGCGACGCGCGAGTTGTTCCGGGTTAGCAGGGACCCTGTTGGCGTCAAAGAATTGTGATAGTGCTGTCATAACAAGTTGAAACTTCGCTTCCGGATTTGCGTTGGGTTCCTCAATAACAGCGGCGGGTACGCTTTGTGCGACTAGGTGTACAGCGATCTTTGCACGGACGGATGATCCGGGGGAGATGAATTTATTGTAGAAAGCAATGAGATCATTTTTTGTAAGTGGTTCGATATGGTCCACATCGTGTGTGACTATTTTAGGCAGCTATATTAGCAAGCTGTGTCAATATAAAACATGGGGAAGCTTACCTTGCTCAAAGTCGAAATTCTCGCCCACAATGTGGTTCCAGAACCTTCCTGTCTCCTGGCTCAAGTTCTTTAGTCGTTCAAGTCGCTTGTTGATCAGACTCCTCTTGTGCTTCTGGAACTTGTGTTCCGACATATCGTTGAGCTCTACTAACAAATTTGTCAGGAACGAATCGATACGGCTTTCGAGATACTCGGGAGTCTTCTCGCTCTGAATGAGGACACGGTATCCTAGCCAAGTATTGTGCTGCGTCGTTCCGTTGAACACCACATATCCGAGCTGTTCTTTTGTCCGAAGTTGATCGAAGCAAGGCTCATCAGCGATCTGAGCGAAGAGTAGAGCCTTGGCCCTCAGCTGGCGATCTTGATTATTTCCAAGATACAGCATATACTCAATGCAGTGGTTAACATTGGCGGGATCCTTGAGCGGCCTCTCATAGAGGTAGTTGCTGCCTGGCGGTATGATGAGAGTACGGCGGATTGGCCATTGTGAAGAGGGCAGCTTCCTCGGGCGTAGTGTAGATTCTACAAGGTCGGTATAGCGCAACGCGTCCTCTCGATAGAGATTTCCATGCGCGAGAACCTCGATATGAAGCTGATGGAGTAGTTGTGGGTAGAAAATGCGAACGTCGGCTTCGGTAATATTGGGTAGTTCTGCCAGCAGCTGCTCGTTGATCCAACCCTTTTCGTTGTTGATCCATCTGCTGTAGGTGCCAATTTGATGATATGGTTGCTGAAATTCTACGTTCTTATACCCGCGCAGGAGTCGTTCCTTAATAATCTTGAAGCGCCCTGAGTCTACCTCAAGATCTCGCATGGAAATCAGAAGTTTCTCGAGCAAGACAGCCATCTTGTCATTGTAACCGGAGACCGAAACATCCATGCCGAGGGAGTGACCTATGAGCTGATATTCCAGACCTGAAATGTCGGCGGCATATGAGTACTCAACCAACGCATCTTGAACTAACCCCTGATAGATTTGCGCCATCGCTCCAGCGTGAGGGCTTATGCTAGCTAATGGGGACCGCAATGTGATGTGCACATTAGCCTTGGGAACCCAGAAGCGATCGTCCTTTTTCCACCATGTTCGAACGTGCTCGTCATTGCGGATTAACTTTGGATGCTTCAAAGGCTCGAGAACGTCTTTCCTGTCAACCTCGAGCCGAGTAGGGATGAATTCGTTCTTGTGGGGAAGATGCAGCTCGGTTGGACGGTCAGCCGGCGTCGCTTTCGCGGCTCGGTGGATGCGCTCCATGAGGGATGGCGGTATGTTGTCATAGTTGTATTCAGTCCCGTACCATTGCTCCTTCTTATCCCAAGCGCCAGGATAGTCTTGACTGACTATGGTCATCCGGAAATTGTCCGGTCTTAGACATTCCAGACCGCGATTGATGGCATCGGGATTGAATTTTCGAATTAAAGCTGGACCGCTCAGCAAGCAGTCTCTGGGGTAAGTCTTTTGCATAACAGCACTGAGAGCGCTGGTCGTCTTGCTTGCAGGGCTCTTCTGTCGGAATCTAAAGTCCACTTCGCTCATTTTCTTCATTTCTTCGAATATCCAGTGTTGTGGAGGTGTTTCCTTTAGCATGGCGATATATTGAAAGATCACTTCAACCAAGGTTTGATAGTTCTTCAGACCCTCTTCTGTGAGCTTGACAGAGATGCTGAAGAACGCGGAGCCAGGACATAGCGGAGCAGGGCCCGCTCCAAGGCCGTTCGCCCAACCTTTGTTTTTGATGTAAGAAAGGATGCTTCCAGGGCCTTCATGTCCGATGAGGTGACTTAGATATCTTCCGGGCTGCGACTCGTACAATTCTTCCTCGTCTGGGTATGGGAAGTAAATGTCGAGCACACGCATATCAAACACAGGTTTTGCGAAGACCTGTTTTCCCAACTCATTGCTTGTGTAGGGAGCCACATCATCCCATCTGTTCCTAGGCAAGTTCTTGTCCTCAATGTCCGAGAACAATTCCTCCACCCACTGCTGCAGCTGATCTAGAGACTCTCTACCTAGGACAACAAGCTTCATGCGATTGGCAGAGTAGTGTTTCTGATAGAACCCAATGAATTCGTCGCGTATCTTCACACCACGCGCTATGGGCTTGTCATGTAGGGTCTCGTAGTTGCCGGTAGAGAAGTGGCAAAAGGGATGCTCTGGATTCGAAAGCGACTTATTGAGTTGATGGAGTCTCCAGTTGTCGCTTTGAAGATTCTTCTTGTTTTCCGAGTCAACTGCTCGTAATTCACGATCAAGTGTATCCTCCAGGAAAAGCGGTTTCACGAAGAATTGGGCGAAGCGATCAAGAGCACCATAAAGAGGTGGCTGAGAGTCGAGGGTCAGATCTTCCAAAGTGCTCGCTGGCGTCGTACTCTTGCTGTCGTGATGTGTAGATGAGGCTGCAACCTCGAAATAGTAGTTCGTCGATGTGGATGCAGTATATGCATTGGAGTAGCCCGAGTGAGCGGTAAGGTATTGATTGTATTCATTTTCTAATGGATACTGTTGAGACAACGTGAGCGACGAGTAATAATATTCTTTCATGAATTCCAACATACCTTTTCTGTGCCCATGAACAGCATATGCTCGACGGCATGTGCCAGACCTGGCATATCAGTGGCATCGCTGAAACTTCCAACGTTGACATCAAGAGCGCCACTTGCTTTGTCGGTATCCGCATCGTGTATCAAAAGGGCTTCAAGCTGATTTGGAAGGCGAATCACTCTGTAGGATCGATCATCCAAGGCTGGACGCTCCATGTTTTCGGCAACGCATTCTGCGACTGCAGTTCGGTTGTTCAGAGGTTCGCTCATGATGAGGTAGCGGTTAAGAGAGAGAGGAAGGAGTGATTGGGGTCTCCTGGCAAATATGTACTGTGACTGCCGGGTTGATCGGGGAAGATGGCCGGGAGGCCGTGAATGTGGATGTCGTACTTTTGGTGGCGCTACCGAAAATGTTCGTTGTTCGGGACGAGATAGTCGCTCTAATCTTGTACACGTAACATACTGTAGTGACTTCCCTCTCCAACAGACTTCTATCAAACGTCTACTACCATGTTGGAGCAAGAATGTCGACATGCAAGGGGGATCGTGCAAGAACAATACTAGCGCCTGCGAACGACTAATGTCGCCCAAACAAACGTTGAGATGACTGGTCACGAATCACAGAGGATCCAGTCTCTCACCGTTGACAAAATGACGAACAGAAGGCTGTCAATTGGTGGTGAAGAAAAGACTCTTAACCCTGTCTTTCCATTTGAGCCGCAAGTAAGCCGGACCGCGGAGCTGGAAACGCCAAGGACATATACCAAGGGGCGTGGTGTTTCGATATCATCTCAACCCAAACTCTATTTATCATTACGCGTCATCTGGAAAAGTCTTCCATTCGTGAAGAGCATCTCAAGTACGCAGTCTTTCTGTTACAGAGCAGAGACTGAACTCGTGGCCACAATCTTAGTCTCCTTTGAAGAGTAGCATGACTAGGGTAGAGCCCCTCATCCAGAAAACTCACAAATATTACATAAAGACCCTTCCCACTGGACCTGATCTCGGCGATCTTGTAGTTAGTGTTTTTGTTCCTCTCATCGATACTCCGCTGTGCCATTTGAAACTCGGATAGGCTTCATGGGGCACTAAACTTAGAAACATATACGAGTCCGCTTTCTAGCATATACAGAACCTCTAGTACTGCCATGTACTTCAAGTGGCGGGAACTGATAGCATGATAAAGCTTTTATAAACTTCTCGATTTGGTTCATAGGCCTTCAGGATCCTAGCTCTATCCCGACTTTCAACTGGCAAGTGGGAGTAACATGCTGTCCGAAGGCGCTAATAGCTTAGTCCTAAGCCAGAAGCTGATCGTGTTAGAACATCAGACAAAGCTCTTAAGTAGGTTCATAGGCTTTCAAGGATTCTGGACACATCTGGATTTCAATTGGAAAGAGGGAGTCGTTAAAGTTTGCAAAAAGAAAGAGAGGATATCAAATAGTATTCCTTCGAAATTATCGACACCGCAGATTGGACGCCATGCAATGCTTTGAACGCCGATCATGCTGAATATCCGCTATCAAAAGATTCTCACGCTCGATCATGAGAAAAGACTCCTAGTGAACCCATATAGACCGCCGTGCAGACCCATGAATGCCCTTTTGAGAATCTATCATAATAGCCATTAACGTCATGAATCATGAAATTCTACCTAAGCGGCCGCAGATGCTCCTCCATTGCCATTGCCATTGTCATTGTGCTGTCCATTGGCCATTTCTGTGTCAGGAGCAGGCTCAACAACGTTTGCAACGTAGCGTGCGTCGTCACGACTAACTGTGGTGGTTAGATAATGTAACTTGATAAGATGAAATGGGGGGTTCTCACGAGGTGCGAGCGCCTGGCTGCTGTGGACCGCCTGGAGTCACTGCCGCGACGTTGCCGTTCTCGTCCATGTACTCGATACGGTAATGGGCGAAGACGTGAGGCAGAGCCGCAAGCTGTGGTCCGTATATCTGTATGTTGTCGTACAGATCGTGGAATGGGATGGCGAGGAACTTGAGATTCTTTGGGACGGCAATGACCTCTGTGATATAACATTAGTCATGAGTAGAGCATGTATCAAACAGGTGTATGACTTACTTGGTTGTGGAAGGCGGATCAGGTACTGCTTCTTCATCTCCTTTGGACGAGTGACATGTACAGGTATGTACGGGTAGAGGGACTGATCGAAGTTGGGACGGTACCACGTGCCAACGGTCTCTCCAATCTCCCACTTCTTCTCGTTCTTTGAGCCGTCTGGCTCAAACATCTCGGCTAGAATTCGCTGCATCCCCTCGATCTCGTCTTCATCCTCCTTGAGCCATCCTCCTGGACTGAAGTAAAGTACAATTAGTGAAGTTCTAAGGATAGTCCAGGGAGTGGAGCACGTGACTTACAGCTTATAGAACGAGTTGGCAATCTGAAGAACCATGACGTGTAGGTGGTTGTGCTCATGGCACAACATCACAGCTTCACAGAAGCGGCGCATCCCGTGAAGTTCATAGTGGTTTCTCAGGCGGGCAAGACGATCCTCTACGGAGCTGTCCTCCTCTGGAACGTTGGATTTGGTAGAGATTTCGTTCGCGCTGAAGGGGTACACGCGTAGAACTTCGGGCTGTCCTGCATCAAATTGACGCGGAATGATTGGTCTGTGAAGTATTCGTCTCAGCATCACTACAGCAACTATCTGGGAGCTTCACTTACGGATTGGCGCTGTTGAGAAGGGCAACTGGAATGGTAGACATTGTGTATAGAGTCTATGTAGTGTAATGAAGCTTAGTGAGTGAAGGTAAGTCTTGAAAAGGAGTGTTGGTGGTGGGGAAAGATTTTGTTGTTGAGATGTGGAGGGGCCGAGAGGAGAGACTGATGTTTTAAGCTTGCAGAAGTGGTCACAGCTTCTGGGAAAAGCTCTTAGGGCGGCCTCATCGTGTCCCAGCTGGAAGGAACAACCCCCTGGCATACCCATTGGGGCAAGAGAGAGCCTCGTCCCATCATCGGATAGCTTTGGGAAGCTGCAATCGTCGACTCATAGCATCATGGAGTCCTACTAGCTCGATATAGCACTGATTTCCAGCTCCTAGACCGCCTTGAGGCCACCGTTGCATGTTTTACAGCTGGCTTTTGGGGTCATGAAGCTCTTCTAGAGGTCGGAGATAGCCTATACTTGCTTGCATATGGCTTTGAGAGGCTCCCAGCAGTCTCTCCTTGTGCTAGCGATGAATATCTGACCTATACTTGCAAGTTCTTGCCCTAGACGACCTCATTTCGACCTCAGTGGAAGCTTGTAAACCCCTAGATCGATCCTTGTTGGGTTAGAGAAGCCGCATCCTAGCCATGGAAGCGGTTGCAGCTCAAATGCCGACCACAGATAGAATTTGCTAAAGGCGAAACACCGTTGATAGCTTTCTACGAGGCTGTAGAACTGTATCGCAAGCAGCAACTTTGTTCTGATCGAGCATACACACTTTGGGATTCTATACGCCCTGCTAATATGCCACTAGAACCTAGTCTATCCCCTGCGCCCGGACTCTTAATGACCTTACGCAATTATGTTCCCTCACTAAAGAGACACTATGCTACTCGGTTCATAGATCATTTGCCTATCCGCCTTTGCCTGTTGCGTCGAGAACCTTCACAAATAGCAAAGGAAGCGTCTAAAAACCCGTAATGAGCCCCAATACGCTCAGCAATACACAGATACTCCATTCGGGCCAACGGGCTCGTCCTACAAACACCGCGCCGGTCTCGAGTCATCTCGTCTGTAGCGGTGCCTACAAAGAATCAACTCGAATGCTGCTGGTATACTCTAGGGCTTTGAATAGATGAAACAGCGCTGTGTGTACAGGCACGGAAGTATTGGACACTTTCCCGCGGGATCTGGGGCTGCCTCGCGGATATAAACCTGCCTCGATTGAACAGGCATTTACTGGGGTGTTTGTGTCACGCTCGCATGCACAATAGAAGCCCAGCTAGCCCATTCAATAAGCCCACACGCCTTACGAGTAGTCTTCTCACAAACTTCCGCGATTACATTTCCCCTAGGGAGCCACAAAGCCCACTGAATGCTATCAGTACCTCCCTACTTTCGGGCGTGGACGGCGAATGCGGCTTGTCACACTGCTTGGCCTTCTATCGCTCATCCAAACGCCCCCGCAAACGATCCCACGCGAGCCAGCATTCGTAGGGAAGACTATTGCTTCCAATCTCACATGGGCGCTCAGTCACAATCTCGTTGCGCCTCTTGAACGATGATCCAGATCTCATAAGTACCTTTCGATCGCTTCCGTACGCTCCAATACCATGGCCAAGTATGCGCGCCGCTTCGGTAACTCCGAGTTTTACCTCCTCCCTTCCATATCAAAAGTGTGTGCAGTAGGAAAAGCCGGCCCCAATCAACCAAGCTATAACATAGGAAAGGCAGCAGTATTGGCAAGAGATGCATTATAAACTTAAACCATGGATAGATGTCCTTCAGGCGAGGGGAGAATCTCGACTCGGAGGTACCTCATGCGAGATTGCAAAACTGGACCACATCAAGCTCTCCAGGAATTTGAATAATCACAAGTAGATCCAGGACCTGATATCAAACCCGGCATATGCACGGCTCCCAATGGTTGTCGCGATATTCAGTGGAGAGTCTGTAGATAGTACAAGTGCACATAAATGAACCAAGTTACTCTGGCCCCTGTCAAAATCCTGCCGGCAATTGTTTGAACATGGAACACCAGGTTACTAATACGTAGCTTACTTGAGCTTATCCAGGGAATCTGGCCTTGAGGGTCCACCAGAGTCTCCAATTTGAGTTTTGCGGAACAATGACATCCACGACCGTCCTCGTCACTCATTCTCTACGAACATCGGTAAAGACGACAGAAAGCGAACTGTCCGAATTGTCAAAGATCATACATCGTAATTTTGACATGAATTAAAGTTAAGTAGGTTATCTTGTTTGACTCCCACTAGCTGACAGTATGTGTCTCAGTGGCGGAGATTTCCGGCTAATGATGACAATGCCAACCCAAATGCGTAGCGTCAATAGAAGCAAACAACTCTTCTACATGATCATTTCACTCTTCAGAGGCTTTTCCCATTATATTCTTCCATCCCATAATTTCATGAGTGACGTTTAGAGGTCACCTTGCTTACAAAAAGAAATTGGTTGATGACCTCACGCTCTTAGGATTGAACCCAAGTGACGCCAAAAAAACAGCAAAAGGGAAGGGCTGCTTGCTGAGAGCCAAGCGAGCGGTGGAAGAATAATTGAGCCACGCTACTTCCCTTAAGGACGGTCACTACAATGTTGAATGATATACTGCAGGACCAGTCGGGATGCCTCTTCCTTTTGTTATTTTATCTCAGGGTATCATACCATTACTGAGGGCTGCCAGGTCTCCAGCAGAGTTTTTACATGTTTCATGATCTCCTCCCATTTGATGATTTAGTGAGTGACGTTCAGTGGCGGCCGTGCTTCCGAAAAAAGGTTGACGTCCTCACACACGGAGGATTGAACCCAAGTGATGCAAAAAGGCAGCAAAAGGGAAGGGCTACTTGCTGAGAGCCAAGCGAGCGGTAGTAATGATAATTGAGCTACGCTACTTCCCTTGAGAACAGTCACTGCAATGGTGAATAATATACTGCAGGATGAGTCGGGATGCCCCTTCCTTCTCGCCTCTTAGCTCGTGTTGCCATGCCAGTGTCATTGGAAGCCATGCCTTCGGAAGGGCTCTTACACTTTGCATGGTATCTGGCGCTTCTCATGATACCCAAGGACGTAGTGTAGTTTTATGACGACCAGAGAAAGGTGTGAACGCATGCAATCAGCCTCGCTTTACATGCGATTGCTGAGCAAGCTGTACCCAATCTCCATTGTGTATTTCTGATAGCAGTCATGAGTCTCAATAACTGTGAGCTCATGACCAGTACTTTACTTAAAGTCTCTTCTGGCGATCAACGCGCCATTGAGTAGTAGGCAAACAACTTTAGGTTTATTTATGCTCTCAGCACATGCATAAGCGCGTCCAGTTTGCTGTGGAGCGTTCTCTGAAATGCGCAAGATTACTGGCAGACGATAGTTGACTCTGTTGGTGCATACAGCAATCCACGATTTCTATGGAGAGCTTCTAAAGCATTGAATAACACAAATTGACGGTCAGCCTTGCATGCATGCTTGCTTTTTGTGACAATAGCGTGAGATCTCATTCGCTGAGACCCCGGACGAAATCGTTGGAGAAACCCCGTTGCATAACGACATTTCAACGCCCTCTGCCATCTGCTCGCGAGCTCTAAGTTCGGATTTTGATGAATCTGAGCTTCCCTAATCGTAGCAAACAAACTTATGGCTATAGTATGTCCTTTTGTTCCAGATGATCCCAAGGCCTCACATCTTATGTGAGCTTGTGAGGACTTATACGCTCCCATTTACGTTTGTACTTTTACCAGAGTTTACTTTGTGCCCTTCTTTGTAGAAATCTTGCCATTCTAACAGCAGTCAGAGGCTTTGAGCCCTCACTGTTATGAACTGACCAAGCTCCGCGCCGAACAAGAGCCCTGGCCTTCGACGGCGACCCCCGACAAGCTTTCCAACCCTTCTCCAATCCTCCACGCGCGCCCACCAACCTCAACCGCCTCTCCAGACCACGTCCAGAAGCCATGTCGCGCTTACAGAGGTCAGTATAATGATCATTGAGGTAATCTGAACACTCGGCCGGAACTACAGGATGTATCATCGCGTCGCACGACCCATTTTGACCGACTACACCCCCGCAGAACCTCCCCATGACCACTACATAACTTCTTGAGGACCTGGAGTATGGGTGGAGTCCTCAGAACGCTCTCTGTAACTATATAAGGCGCAGTAATAACACTACAGGCTGTACCCTGGCGTCGCCCGACCTATTTTGACCGGCCAGACCACCGCGAAACCTTCCCCACGGCCATTACACAACTGCTGAAGGACATAAAGCATTGGGCGGAGGCTTTGGAAAGCCCTCAGCATGTATAACAGACCTCACTGACAGCTTGGAGGAGGTCTGCGACGATATTTGACGCGTCCTCGCTCAGTGCCTACAAGCCCACAGCCCACCAAACCTCCGCTGACGCCTGTGAGGAGCTGCAGCTAGCAAAACACGAGCTTACAACATGCTATTGGGTGTTTACCAAGTCTATACAGATCACAGAACATCAACTCTCCTCCGAGAAAGAGTTGCGCGAAGCTGCCGACGTCTCACCACCGCCTCCGCCGCCGCTCCGAGACCTCCTCCACCATCAACAGCCCTTCTACAATACGATGGAAAGTTGTCTGAGGCTCGTGGAGCTCATATACTGGATAATTGAGACTTGGAAAGGAATTGGCAGAGCTCTGGGGGGTGCTGAGATATCACTGCTGCCTTCTAGGCATGCGGGACTCCGCTTCAGGCCTCTCCTGCGACGCCTACATTGGACAGGATGATTACCTATGTGCCTGAGCAGTCTGCAACCCGATCTCCAGTCCTCTTAGAGCTTGGCCAGAGCTACAGCAGGCGGGCGGGAGGGAGTCATTATTGCTGTTCTGCCTTCGTGCTGAATCGTTCTCCTCAAGCTGGAGCGATAAGCGGGGCACAACACCAGTGGAGAAACATCGTAGAGCCTCATCATGGTTTGAATAAACAGCTCGGTAGTGTAGAAAGCTCTCCAGAGCAATATAAGAGGCGGACAAACTTTGCATTCACGATAAAACCCCACCCTCCTCCTCGACCGCCATCGTGTGAACCCATGCAACCACCACCGCTTCAGTCGAGCCTCTGAGCCTCAGCCCAAAACCTATATACAATCATACAGGTGGCCAACAAGCGGGTAGAGCTAAGGGGACTGTAGCAAGGCTCTCTCATTGCAGTCCCGCTGTCTAGTTTTCCCAGACAAGCACGCCTCCAACCCTCGCCGCCAGTGTCGAACGTTCGAATTACCCTCCGAAGCCCATACACAATTGTACAGCTGCCCACTAAGTGGATAGAGCTTTTGGGACTATAGCAAGCTCGTGCCAACGTAGACCCCCCATGTGGCTTCTCTGACAAACACGCCTCCAGCCCTCGTAGCACAAGTAGAACCTTCGAGCCATGTTGCGGACTACCAATACAATCTTACGAGCGGGCTGAACAAATTGTTGAGTTTCGGAGGCTGGTGCAAGGCTATGCCCTCGCACTCGCGCTGACAAGTTCTCTCAACAACACTATCGGCACACTGGCACGACCATTGGACGATTGAGCATACAGCTGGGGCCTGTGGAAGGACGTCAAGCCCATACAGAGAGCTTGGTCTGCATGCCAGAAGCCATTGGAATTTTGGTTCTGGGGCACAATCGTCTGGCAATACTACAATGGGGAAATAGCTCGTGGAGAGGCTTTACTCTCAGATCTAAGCAACTCTACGAGCTCTACATTAGTATAGACCGAACCATTGAAACGATGTGCATAGGGCTGGGGACTATGGAAGAGCTTGGAGCACACGCGCAGGTTTGTATCAGGATGGGACAAAGCGCTGGTGTCCTGGTCGGAATTACCAACCTCTGACAGCAACGTGCAATACTAGATAAACGGCGTAAATACCGAAGGCTTTGGACCCGCTTGTATTGCCTTGGAAGAGTTGCGCCGCTGTCTGGATTGCGTTGCTGACATTGATTTGAATGCTCCACCACGACTGCCCAAGTTTCCTCTTGAACCGCCTATTGTCTCCTCTTCAGCCACGATGTTAATGGCATTCGTCGGGGCCATTGTCGGCTTCAGATCACTCGTACACAGTACTCACAGCCACCAGTCTGGCGGAACGATAACTTCTCGTCGATGTTCCATATCGTCGCGGTACTCCCCAGACTTTGCAAGCCCACTGCATTAGAAAGTCGAAACAAACACTCTCGAGGACAGCTACGAGAATAACGCCCACCAATTATGATTGAGAAACCACGGTGGAACATCTGGACAATGGCGTCTGTGAATGTCAAGCCACACGAAAAATCCATTTGGTAGCCTGCACAGCTGCAACTTTGAGAGGGGAGAGCGAGCTTGCCAAACTTCTGCTGGCTTCAGAGCCAGTTATCAAGCGACGAGAGCATTGTACTCGTATATTCAAGGAAAGCCTACTGGCGATCTCGTCTTCCTTCGGACGGTTGAGCACTTTCCGGTTTCCCCAAGACTAATCTGAAGCATGACCCAATCAATTGCGAGGATCTTCCAATATATGCGCTTTCAGAGAAGCGGAATGGAACACAAGCGCACCCCAACCAGGTTCTTGTCCTCCTGGCTTTACTGTGGAGGACAGACTAATGACCACTCCGACGACCGTCTTAACCTGCTGGCGCTGAGTCCCAAACACGGACACTTCGCTGATTTAGGCCCGGCTGCGTGGGCCTTCTAGCTGACTTCGAGTGTTCTACAGCACTTGGCGATATTTCTCAACATTTCAGAGCTTGTAACCCACTGATTATCTTCTTTGTCTCATCCAGCTAGAAACTAGCACGCCCTTGAGCACTCATGTGGAGGTCGATCAAGACCTGACTTTCATGGCTTTCTTTTCCGATATCAGATTCGAGAACGAGCCTGCGTCACAGCTTACAGTTTACGTCTTCCTGGATGGCGCTGCTTAAGAACGGGATGTACTTGGCTGAGACGAAAAGCTTTTTGTTATACTGAGGTCATTCGAAGCACCACAGAGCATGCACCGCTCGTTGTTCCATGAGACCCGAGATTGCTAACAAGCAAGTTGCACGATGCTACTTGCATCAGTGCCGTCCACTACGACATGGCCTTGCTCGTCTTCATCTGACGGAACTGATGAGGTTTTTGAACAGCAGTCTTGGCCATATATATTCTGCCGTTGGCGCAAACAGAATGTTGCTCTCGAGTAACGCTTTCAATCACCAGAAACCTGTTGGTCTCTTTGACTCTTCCGTTCGCCAATTACAGCCTTATGTCGACTCGTGTTGACGCTATTCCGTTAGTCATTATACTCCTTCCGATTTCCAAGCTCTTGTTTCTCATACTAGACGCCGTCTCATGTGCTTTTCATGGCTCGCTCATCTTCATGCTTTTGACGAGCTTCCTAAACCGCTGCTAGCTTTGCCGTTCTAGCGGCGGAGCTGCCAAGCAGCTGTTACATTAGATGCCCAATTGGTACATTCAATCATTCTGGCACTCGCGTGCGCCAAGTCGAAAGAAGGTCTCGCGAAGCATATAATGTTTGCAGCGCGCTCTCAACACAAGCAAATTGCGCTTACCCCAAGCCTGCACGGATTTCCCAATACTTTCGGCCCGTGCCTGAAAATAATCCTCGCAATTTCTCCTACGCAATGTACTGGCGAATTCGCCGCACGCTGTCAGCTGCTACGTTGGTGCGGTTTGCCCTGAGGCTGGCTAGTGATGCGGTGTTGTGAGGACGTTGAATGACTAGAGTTTGAGTGGGCGGCTGGTCAAAGCTATACCATGCCGCGCACATGGAGGAACAGTTGTTCAGGGGCGTTGGCGACGGCGTGCTTCGTTGGCTTGGCAGAATCGCCGTGTACGGTGCGGCGGGGACTTGCGGAGAAGCCACCACGCGTCTAGACTCATGGGGAGCAGAATTAGAATCAGAGGACGAGGCACAAGGACGACTTCTGCTACATAAGTTACGTGTAGAGTGCATCTCCTTTCCCCACCTCCGCAGGAGTCTCTTGGGTGGCGGCGTTGGCGGAGGTCTTACTACAGGAGAGACGGGAACGTCATACGCGGGAACATCCTTCCATGAGAGCCACCAGAATGGTGTTACTCGGTTATCTCAGCAGCTGGCGGTTTGACTTCGCGTATTAGAAGCTGCAGTCATGCCCAGGATAAGACTATCATGCTAGTGGAGGCAATCTGGGTGGGACTTCAAGTCGCTGCATTATCGCGCAGACGGAAACACAATTTTGGAGCAAAAGACACAGCCATGCTCGACCATTCTCACAGCAACAGTCCCTTGCTATAAGGAAAGACCGGACATTATTACCCTTACAACTGTCAATTCTACAAAAGCCTCTAGTGCTCGACATTTCCAGCGCTAAATAAAATACACTTCTAAGCACGTGTCGATGTTGCTATTAGCATCCAATTGTTTCATCTTTGAAGCTGCACAATACAGCAGCTTCGGCAGGATCGCGGGCTTCAAACATCACAGGTAGATTTGCTTGTTCTCCCGAACCTACGCAGTGCTGCATTCCCCCGATCTTAATTCCTTGCAACTCATATTTAGCAATACTCGCTGCCGATTTGGGTAATTTTCCCCTACTCATGTAAGTGCTTGGCAACGAATCAAATTCTGTTGCCAAA
Source organism: Tothia fuscella (assembly GCA_010583015.1). Lineage (NCBI taxonomy): Eukaryota > Fungi > Ascomycota > Dothideomycetes > Venturiales > Cylindrosympodiaceae > Tothia > Tothia fuscella. The sequence goes on from MU007009.1 coordinate 1,086,530, forward strand.
ACAACAAGGACTAAGGTAGGCAGGCGCGACGATCAATCCCACAGGATCTGTGGCGATACTCGCAAGTATATTTAGAGAACCTACTCTTCTCCCTCATCTTTTGAGAATAGGACCCAGGGTCGTTCAATGGTGGCTTCCTCACTATAGCATTATTAAGACTACCGCTTTCCAAAAGCTTCAGAATGACTATGATCATTTCATATGAGAGAGCAGACATCTGTCAATTCTACAAAGTCGCAACCTATCAGCTTGAAAAGCATGATCGGTAGAGGGGAGTCGTGAACTTGACACTCAGTCAACCTGCCATGGTTTACCTATTCAACTCGCACTCACTTTTGCAGTCATTTTCTATTCAAGCCCGCATGGTAATGAGGTACAGCTGAATACAGTTCATTGTATCTGGATACCTTTTTTCGTGATCAAGTTCATAACCCAACGCTTACAGTAAGTACCCTGGTCGGCTACTTCCTCGGTCCAATGAAATTGAAGTGGAGGGGTTCACTCAAAGCTCCGTACCCATTTACTTGCATGCTTTTTTTTGTTTTGACAAGTCAATTTTTATCCTTTCTCATCCGAATAATTTTGCTCTGATTTCGTTAACTCAGTACCCGAGATGGCGAACCTACCTCTAGTCATTGCTCCCATGAAACTCATCTACCACCCACTTTCACCTTACTCTCGAAAGGCATACATGGCTGCGCTGGAATATGGACTTGCCGACACAATAACCCTTCAAAAAGTAGTCGTTTGTCCTACTCACTACCCCGGGTGGTCAGACAATGTACCAGATCTCGTTGCAGCAGGAAACCCTTTGGCAAAAATACCAACACTAGTGATACAGCATCTAGAAAATGGAGATATTCCCATTTTTGACTCGAGAGTCATTTGTGGTTTCCTGAGAGATATCAGTGGTGACAAGAGTGGCTCGAGCGGGTATCTAGAACAGGCTCGGGAAGGCACTCTATTGAGCATTGCAGACGGAATTCTGGACGCTCAAATCTTAATAACATATGAGTTGCGCATACGAGCTGAAAAGGGATTGTTAATGCCGGAATGGTTGGAGGGGCAGAAAACGAAACAGAGGCGCGGGCTTGATGCTTTAGAAAGACATCTCGAGGGGAAAAATGTGCTTCTCAAGCAAAGAAAACAAGATGAGCCTGCTACCATCGCAGAAATTACTGTAGCAGCTATGGTTGGATGTATTATTGGTGGTGCAAAGGATTTGGAGTGGAGTGTTGGACGACCAAAACTTGCGGCTTGGTTTGAGGTGTGGAAGCAAAGGGAGAGTTTCACGAAGACGAGAGCTACGATTGATTGGAAGACTGGGGAAAAGATTGGATTGGGTCCTAACCCGAGTCGAAAGTTCGATCCGAAAGCTGAGAATGTTAAATTATAGTAGAGTTATATATTTCTCACACGAATGAATTCACCATAATCATCCATACAGGTCAATATTTTACGAGGGCTACACAATTGTTCTCTCTGTAAATGCACTAGAACATTTGATTTGGTCCCACTTATGCATCTAGATTTCCATTTTGGGACGAAATGCAATGACGTATGAAAAACCCAGCGGTCCATGATCTCATCATCCATCTTCAGGTATAACCATATATACAGAATTTCTATGCGCAGAACCCCTTTGACCCAGTTAAGAAATCTAGAGTACACGACTTTAAATTCCAAAAGCCTGGAAACACAATCGAGATCAATCATGCCACCAGACACACCCTCCCGTGGGCAAGAACTGCAAGATAAATACGAAAAAAGAATAGACCCCCAAGCATTAACAGGCCACTCCGACCCCTCCAGAAACTCATCAACAGGAGTAGATTACGAACCCAACCCCTCAGCATCCATAAAATTGGAACCAAATCGACAGAAAATTGTGGAATCGATATGTAACCTCTACAGTGGGAGTGCAAGTGAGAAAGACATGGAAGTTTATGCTGAGGAATCTGTTTATGATGATCCTTGGAGTTATTGCGATACTAGGTATAAGATTGCTGGGCAGTGGTATGGTAAGTAAATTAAATCTTGACAATGTTAGAGGAATGTGGTGTTGATGATGGTGGGTTAGGAATTCCTATTATCTTTAATTCGAAGACTTTAGCGACTCAAGTTGTGGAATCGAATAAAGATACTATTATATTCAAGTTGAGGCAGGAGTATTCACCAAAAGCAACGCCAGCGTCATTCAAGAAAGCGGTGAATTCGTTGGTAACGCTTACGTTGGATGAAGATGGGAAAGTGAGATATCACAAAGATCAATGGAATGAGAAAGATTATAGTCATGAAGGATTGGGAAAGATTATGAAAACATTGAATGGGGATCATTTGACAAAGATTACGCAACCACCGAAGGATTTGTAAGAGCATTTCTTTGTTGGCCGAAGAAGCGCTAGAAATTTCAATGATGTACATTACATCAAAGTCTTGAATTCATTCCAGTATAAGGACAACTCCTAGTGATGATTTGATAGTCATATCGAGAAGCTATAAACATGCTCCTTTTGGTTAAGGGTATTTAAAATAATTTCAGCATACCATAACCCCAGGAATCGCCTCCTAGACCGTCTCACAAACTTAAAAGAATCCTCTGCCACCTGTATCAGCATTATCCCAGTTTCCATCGTTTGAGTATTGTTTCTCTCCGGACCTGGATCTGGAGCCTCCCGAACTAGCCTTTGGACGTGTCGGAGTCACCTCATCTCCACCCCATCCACCAGAGCCATGATTTGACCTACTCCAGCCTCCTGAACCATGATTCGATCCCCTCTTAGATCTTTCGTCTGCACCCCATCCGCCCTGCCCATCACGCGACCCTTTCCCAGATTCCTCTCGAGGCTCATATCCAGTACGGCGACTTTCTTCTGAGGGAGTCCTGCCAGTCATCCAAGAATCGATTATATCATTACGCTTGGAGCTGGATCTGTTTTCGGAGACTCGAGAAGCACTGGTTGCTTTGGGAGAGCGATCTCTGCTGCTCATTGAAGGAGTCCTATCGTCCCTGTGTGATGGACCTTGCCAGTCGGGCTTCTGCCAACCACTCCAGTTGGTAGGATCATCTTCAACAGCTGGAGTGCGGTATTCAGACTTTGTAGGTGAGTGTTGCTGGCGGCTTCCACTTCTACTCTCGCGGCGAGGATCGGGATTTTTCCACTCTGTGGTGTCTACATGCTTGGATGACCTTCTAGATCCACTGTGATGGGATCTCATTGGCTGGTACTCAGGAATGGGGTCCAAAGCACGAGTGTCCCGACGATGCTCTCCTCCGTCTTGCGAATTATGTGCCCAAGATGCATGGTTGGCAACCTTCTCAGCACTGCTTTGGCGAGGTATCTCGTGACGGGAGGTCTCGCGTTGAGACGTACGGCGATGTGATGGTTCGTCTCCAAGTGAGGCAGTGTGACGAGAACTGGTGCGGTGAGAAGCAGCAATGATACCTAACCCGGCGCCATCTCCCCATTGTTCAGTTCCAGCTTCGATCCCACCTCCCGGTGTTGGTGCACCCCAGATCACAGTTCCAGCTGCAACGCTCGGAACTGCTTGAGATCCATAGTGATGGTCGGTGTGATGAGACCTAGACCTTGAATGGTCACCACTAGATTTTGATCGCCTCGGTTCGCCATGATCCTGCTCGTTGGGCGCTGTTGCTCTCCATGATGCTTCATTCTCGTTCCCTTTTGATCTTGAGCTACCTTCTTTACCATTACTAGCTCCCCAGCCTTGGTTAGTGTTGCCAGTATCTCCCCAACCAGCTCCTTGGCTTGGCGGTTTGTTGCTGCTGGATTTGCTGCTCCCGTTGGACGGAGGAAAGTTGGCTACGGATGGTGGAGAGACGCCGGGAAGCACGTCCCACTTGTCGAATTTCTGGCTGTAGTCTGGACTATGCTGTTGCAGTCCCTTAGGTAGATCCTTTTTGGAACCTGAATCGCGATATCCCGAGAACTCAGGTTCGACGAGGGGTTTGGATGGTGGCTTCTGTTGCGGTGCTTTTTGCTTCTGGTTGTTGGGATTGTTGTTGGTCTTCTTCGCTTGTTTGCCTTTCTTTGGAGATTTCGGTGCGGGGATATGCTCAGAGACATCTGATTCCTCTTCTTCAACGATGCGTTCAGGAATTTTCGCTTTTGACATGGCTCTCAATTGTGCCTGTGATTCCCTCCTCTGCTGCTCTAACTGAGCTTTGGACTCCTTCCTCTGCTGCTCCAATAGAGCTTTGGACTCTTTCCTCTGTTGTTCTACTAGAGCAGAGACGCGTCGCAAGTCAGTAGAAATCTGCTTCACTTCTGCCGCGACTTCATTGTTGGGCGGTGGAGGATCCCGTGTGCTCCCTTTGCGAGATGGCGGCGCATCATGGTTTTGCGGGACATAAGTGGCAGGTTTTGATTGACGTCGCGTATTCTCCTTTCCGATCGCCTTGCTGGAGGGGTATGTTGCAGCCACAAATGAGCCAAGAGATTTTCGTTGGTTCCTCGTAATGGGTGGTTTTTGCTTCTCAGAGTAACTGTTGCGCATCGAATTCTGGCGACTATTGAGTTTTGGCAATTTGGGGAAATTGTAAGGATCGCGTCCGGAATCGTCATCATCATTTGGGACACGATAAGAAGCTCGGCGCGATGGAGGGGCTGCATATCGGACGGGCGATGGAGCGCGAGCTGACGATGGTTGACCAGTTGGGTACCTGTGATAGGAAGGTGTTGCAGACTTTTGCGAGTGACTTCCCATTGTGCGAGCGCCAATTGATCGTACACCAGGTCCGTAATAGCCTTCGTCATCAATTGCGCCCGAAGACGCGACACTGTCAGTTCTGTGCGGCATGTTCTCCGCTCGCATGTAGTTGACGCGTGGATTGGAGTTGTAGTTGTAGATTGGTGGTGGTGGGGTTAAAACCGTGTCTGCAAAGTGGACTGAGCGTTTTGGAGGTGCTGTGAATTGATTTCTACTTGGTTCCCATTGGGTAGCTGGTTTCCGGCTTGGATAAGCTGTATATAGCGGAAATGGCTCAGGATCGATCACTGAGCTGGATGCGTTGGACATCGTGGCGGGTATTCTGGTCGAAACATGTCAGCCTAGTGCGCTTATCGTCGCCAAAGAGATGGGGCAATACCTTTTTCTATTTTGCTTGTACTTGTCTAGTGTCTAACATTGTCCTTCAAAGCGAATGTGTGACGTGTCGAGATCGTTGTGGTGGTGGAAGGCAACCACATGAGGTCGTCCAGACCTTATGGTCACGGGACCACTTCACGGCTACTGGGTAGGGAAGGAACCAGTTCTTTCACCTACTGGACCATCGTGTATAATAGAGGCCGACCGGTTCATTGGTCTTACTTAGTAGTCAGCTCATTGAGCGACACATTCTGCATTATTCGGGCAAACAAAGAGACATTATTTTACCACATAATTAGACTAAAGGAAGGTATGTATACTACCACGTGCAGACCTCAGTGAACTGAATCGTATCGCGGAAAAAAGGATGCGCTTTTCAATCCAACTCCTCGTGCCCAACTCTTTCCAAGTCCTCCACAATTGAACACCGGTATTATTCGGGAATAGCAACAGCATATAAGGATTAAAAATAACGAAGCGCTCCTCGGATGCCAAACCGACCTTGCTCTGTCAAAACTACCGTATGATGCATGATGCGCGTAGATCGTCTAATTTCAAAGGCTTCGCGACGTCTAGGACTTAGGCTTGGTGTCATTGAACGCGTTAAGCTTGAAGTGGAACTTGTACACAGGTTTGAAGTTGACATCGAACCAATGCTGTCAAAAGAACTCGATCTTCCACTCCCCAAATGTCCGGACAAGTATCTCGAGGTATCATCAGAGAATATTGTAGAAGCCACTCGTTCAAGGCGCTTGGAAAAAGTCTTCCCTCCTGCGATCTTGTTTATCCCATTGCGGTTTCGAGTTGTGTGTCTTAAGATTCTGTGATGCCAGATTTTCTTCGGCTTTGCAGGACATATGCTGTCGTGGTTCGAGAATAGTTCGTAATTTGCAGTGTTGGGGCGTTTCGATGATGACCTCATTGGCATCAGTCGAGCTTGGTTAATTCGTTTGACAATGCGCGCTCGTAGCTTCATTTTGGTAGTGATGTCGTGTTTCCGGTCTCGGGAGGAGGCGCTTGGTGGAGTTGCTGTGATCTTGTACATGATGATCTAAAAATGAAGATGTGTAGAGTGAGAGTGATGATATGGTGTCTATGTTTCGAAGCGATTGTGTAGTGATAGCGTAATTTATGTAAGAAAACATGAAGTCGATGGTTGTATTGTGTGAGGTGCGAAAGGATTTTCGAGTAGTGGAAGGTGCATAGCGTGTCTTGCTATCTCTCCGGACCTGGAAGAAAACTGGCAGGAGCACAGCATTTATCAATTGATGATGATAGCATACGTCTCAATATTACATTCCGTCCAGATTTCTTTTTGCAAGAGTGCTCTCACAAACATCCATATGGACAAAGCGTAGTCACAGTAGGCGGCGGTGGTCCAAAACAAAACAGACGCCAATACCAACGATAGATTCTATATCGCTTCTTCTCCTGGTATTTCTCCTGCTCCCGTCGCATATGACTTGTTGGTGATTTTCTCCTCCTCGTTCGCCTCGTTCGGTGTGGGGAGGTCTCTCTATGCCCTGACTGAGCAGTCGTGCGCAACTGCGGGTTTACTACATCAGGAATACCATTCACTTCTTCCGCCACATGAATGGATGGCAAACGCGGGGATGCATCGGGATCATCGTCTTGATCGGCACGAGCACACCTGCGCCACAGCGATTCTTCTACTGATGATGTTGCATCCCTGCTTTCTACCGTGTGTATGGAACCGAGACGTGAAAATGTTTCTGGGTCAATTTCTTCTCCAGTGTGAGAACTGGTTCGCAGCTGCGATTCTTCTACCGATGAGTTTGCATCCTCTTCTTCTACAGTGTGACTGGATCTCAGATGTTGAAATGCGTCTGGATCGACTGCCTCGCCGGTGTGGGTACTCGCTCGCAGCTGTGATTCTTCTTCTGCGGGGTCTCCATCCTGTCCTTCCGCCATACGTATGGTTGCGAGACGTGGGAATGTGTCTGAGTCAACTTCTTGGCCGGTGTGATTAGGCGTGGGCAACTGCTGTTCGAAGATTGCATCCTCTTGCCCTACAGTATTGTCGGATGGGAGACGTGAGAATGTGTCTGGGTCTACTTCTTCATCGGCGTGGGCACGCCCATAGGATGAGTGAACAAGTCTCTCTGGATTCTGGCGTTCTAGGTAAGATGGTGTATTACTATTGACGTTGGATGACACATTCGATGAAGAGTTCGACGTGAGACTTGGTGAAGAATGAACATCGTCATATAAACTTGAGAACTCTTCAGCGTGCTGACTAAGAGGTTCCCAGTTCAAGTCCAGAGGATCACGACCAATTCCAAATCCCTGCGGTGGAAGTGGATTCCTGCGCCTACTCCGACAATCACGGGTAATTTCAGACTCTTGAAAAGGGTGAGGACTCCTGTTTCTACGTCTTAGCCTGCCCTCATTAGAGGTATACGATGCAATTGATAGTGGTGGCGACCTTGCAGGAGAGCCGGACTTCTCACGGTAGGGATATTCTGTCTGTTCTGGTGGAGTGGCACGCCAGCTTGCGGAAACCTGAGGTCCTTCTGTAGTCGAGGGTTCGTGATGGCGAGTTGGCGAAAAATAAGAAGCGCGCCAAGTTGCAGCACGCTGGGGCGTGGTCGTGGAGATATGGTCCGCATTTCGTGCCAAAGGGAGGGGACTGACCGATCGTGAAGGCGACAGCGACTGAACAGAAAGTGGAGAAGAATAATGCGATGGGGATAAAGTTGATGGCGAGTCAAGATATTCCGGAGATGGCGTTCTTGAAGGGGTTGCCGCTGACGGAGAATATCCATCTACGATTCCTACATCACTTCTTGGTCTGTGACGCCAGTCCTGAGGAGAACTGTGCGGCGGTGCATCGTGTGACTCTGCCAATGATGGATTTGGTGAGGGTGTTCGCAGTGGATCTCTCGCCCTGGACGTTCCCCCGTCAGAACTGCCATGGTGTTCAGCGGAGCCATTTGCATCTTCCTGCTCCTTTCGCAATCTATCGTTCCAACCTGATAGAGCTTTACGCCGTGGCGACTCCAATGGGTCTGTGGATGGTGGCCGTAAAACTGGAGATGGTGTTCGTAGGGGCTCTCGACCACTAGATTGCTTTTCGCTAGTTCTTCTAGGCGGTTTAGATTGCTCATGACCAGCTGTCCTATCTGCACTAGAAGGTTCATGACCATGCCCATGCCCATCACGTCGTGTTCGATGTTTTCTCTCGTGGTGGTGGGACACTTCCTGTCGCGGTTCCTGCGAGGTCCGTGAACGAGACTTTGGTGAAGTCATACGTTCTGCAGACGATCTTCTCAAAACATGAGCCTTTGATTCAGTGACTCTGTTGGCACACTACTTACCTAACTCGAATGTGCTCTTTGTTCCCAGCACGATCCTCACGAGAACCCGATCCACCCTTCTGCTGTGGAGGCGAAGTCGTTGGCGAATTCGAAATCGGATCCAACCACCACTCTGGCGGAGAAGTAGAATAATGCCGCGTATCGCTGAAAGTAACAGAATTCCCGGAAGAGGATTTGCGCCCCTGAATAGCACTTGACCTGTGATACCCACCAACGGAAGCAGGTGGTACAACATGAGCTCCCTCCTGGCGTCTATTCCTCCTCGTATTTCCGACAGTTTCAGGATCCGGTGGACTATCGATGGGGCCGTTCCGCCGGCTAGCTCTGGGATAGGGTGATCCCGATCTACCATTCTTGTGTGAAGAACTCATTGGGGCATGCGTGTGGGTGGTGATACGATGGGAAACGTACAGGGAAGGATTGTGTGTGGTGAAGGAAGGTTGTGTGTGGGAGAGGAAGTTGATCAGGAGGTACTGAAAAGGGAAAGCATGGTATCTTCGAACACTACAATCGTGGGTATAATGTGACAGTGATGTTGGACCCTGAGACTGTACAACAAGCATAGAGAATTGGAAGGTATGGAATATTGTCACGAGGACCGGGGTCTCGGAAGAACACATCGAGGCTATGAGATACGAAAGAGAGTAGAGGAGAGGTACAGCAAGAGCTGAGCCCCAGGCAGAAATGAAGATCGAGCAATACGCTATCAGCTGGAAAGAAGATTTGGTCATATACCTTTCATGCCCCAAAAGATTAGCAACGGGACTGTTAAAGATAAGATGGAATAGACTTACACACATGTCAAGCTATGGACAGAGCTTGCCCCAACTTCTGCCTTTCAGACCCTCCTAAGCGGACACAGAAATGAGATGATTCCAGGATAGATACGAAAGGTTCCATGTGTCTTCATGTTTTCATTATTAGTAACTCAAAAATTATAACCTAGCCTTCTCTCTCCTAGTCGTCTCAGCCCACTCCTTCTGCAAATTCCAATTCTGCCATATCGTCCAAGCAGCAGCTGTGACACCCACAGGCGGACATATCAAGCAGAGTGTAGACCACCATACTGGACTAGCCTTTTGTATCTGTTCCATAGCTCGTGACACCTCCTTGGCCAAGTGTTCTCGATCTGAATCATTATACACGACGACGCCACGCCCTTCACCTCGAGCTTGGGCTTGTTTGACTTTTTCCCTGATGTCTCTTTGGGATAAGATCCTATTTTTCGCAGCTTCTTCTGAGAGATGGGAGTCTCTCTCTCGAAGCCGCTTTATTTGAACTTCAGGGTCTGAGACGGCTACGACCATCACAGTACCACAGTAACGTTCCCATCCTGATTCAAAGAGTAGTGGTACATCTAGAACGACAGCCCAGTGTCCTTTAATGAAGTGGAATAGCTAATGTCAATCAGCTGAGTGGTCACAAACCATCTATGACTACTCGAGTACTAACCATAGCTTTATATATTGCCTTTCCCACAGCTGGATGCACAATCCCATTCAGGGCTTTCTTATTTTTCAATGCTTCTTCGCTTTCCCCGAATACTTTCAAGCCCAACGCCGGTCTATTCAGTGGTCTACCCTTACCATTCTTTCCAAGCTCTTTACCTCCACATAAGGGATCTGATGGCGGTAATAATAAATCTGGTGTTGTTGGGCCGAAGTGATCTACTAACTTTTGGTAACCTGGCGTTCCTGGCTCCACTACCTCCCGCGCAAGAACATCCGCGTCGATGATGGGTAAGTTGTATGGTGGGGCGCGAAGGAGGTTGGAGACTGTGGATTTGCCTGTAGCGATTGAGCCGGTAAGGCCTAGGAGCAGCATTTTGAATATCTGCCCGACTTTGTAGGAATGGTCAAACAGCAGCTACAGATCAGTCGAGAGCAATTGGATGTTATTATTACAGCTTCGTAGGTTGAGGTGGTGTGAGTAGTATTACTGGGTTGCGGAGCTAAAGCGGACTTAGCCGAGGTGACGCGAGTCATGTAGATTCATTCACTTCTCATCTCGACTTCACGCGTCTTGAGGCGTATACAAGCAAAATTTCGAACCTCATTTTTACTTGAGACAGCTTTTGCGGTATCTCGCTCTCTAGCTACCCCTAATTCGACATCAGTCGGTCAAAATATCATAAATCGTTAGAGTGCGAGTGATAAGCCTAATAAATGTTAAAGACTGAAAACTATTGTACACAGCAGCAATCCCACAGAACTATCCTTATCTTACGGTCCGAACTCTAGCTACATGTCTTCGCGAGGGCCTCGATTTCGCCGAAATGGGAAGCTGTTTGCGTGTGAGCCATGTCGGTACGCAATGAATGAATAACATTCTCGCTACATATCTGCGCTCAATGAATTTGCAGGAAACAAAAAGTACGATGTGATCATGCTCTCCCTGTCTGTGGGCGATGTCGCAAAAGAAAAGCAGAGCAGGAATGCAATTATCATCCAGCACCGTTAACACGTCCGAGCGCTGTAGTGACGCCGTCTGATGGAAGCCCCAGTTGGGGAAATCCTCCTCCTGAAACTCCTACTCCGTAAGCTTCTGATTCTTATACTTATGGTGTGGGATTTCAAAACTCGTTAGGAATATTCCTTTTTTGGACCCGCTCTACACCTGTTTTAACACTTGTCTAGGCCAACACTTCCAATTCTCTCTACTCCATTAGATAACACTTTCAGCACTGCAGGGAGATCTTTCTCAGTGCCTGCTGGGACTGACACTCCTGCCTACCTAGGCTCAATATCTTTCTCTGAGGTCTTCAAAGCAAGCACACGTGGACATGTATCTGATAACATTTGGCTGGAACCATTGGCAAATGTAACAAAATCTCTTCGGTCACCTGCCACGTATACATTACCCGAAGAGCGAATCCAGTCGGGAGCAGAGATTCTATCCTTGCTTTTCGACTTTGAGTACATCAATAAGACTATTGAGCGATACTGCGTCGTGAGCCAGATAGTTGCATTACCTTGGAGTATGCTGAAGAAATCACTGGATTCGCTTCAGAGTACTCTTCGGCAACACCCTACCAAAGCCCAACGCTATTCGCTCTCAAAACAGATATTCACGCAAACTTTCATCCCACTTCAAGTCGATGAAGCCAACACTGGAGGAGACTTCCATCTTACTTTCACAGGATCAAAACTTAGATGGTTTGTAGCCCTCGAAACCCCTCATGAAATACATTACATCTTTTCATCTTCTCGTCAAATCATCCCAAAGCTTGATTCCATTCAAGCTTCGTGAATTGACTTTGATGATGATGAAGAAGTGAATCAGTCCGAATGTTTTCTAACCTGATCCTAATTCTCTCGGTGTGTCAGGGAATTTCTAGGCGTGCTTTTCACCTATATAGCATTGGGTTCTCTTCTAGATGAGGACCATGTTGCCGGCCCTCCCCGATCAGCAAAGCCAAGTTACACACAAGACTTTACAAGAGCTAGCAACTTATGTATCTCCTTCTGCGACCGAGCAGAGTCGCTCAATGAGCTTTTAATCTGGCTATTACACGGTAGTTCAATTCTCTTGACCTTTCGATACGGTGATACCAGCCATCTGGCTTGGCGTAGAACAGGGGATCTCGCCAGCAGTATCTATGCAATGGGGCTCCACCAAGATCCAAGTACTCGGCCTCACGTACCCTTTTTCTTGGCCGAGCTGCGGAGAAGAACATGGGCAAATGCGTACTCAACAGATAAGGCTGAATCCACATTCTTTGGCCGGCCACCAAGGCTCTCGATGAGATATTCTTCATGTCGCCTTCCGCTCGATCTTACAGATGAGGAGCTTATTGCGCCGGCTGAGAGCCGAGACCGTGCGATAGCAAAGCTAGACGCAGCTGGATGGAATACTGCGGGGCAGCTGAGCCGGCAGTCATGGGCAAGAATCAAGCTATTGATTAGTAAATTAAGAGAAGAAGTCCTGGAGCTCTCACTTGGCCCACCTGATCGCACTGATGCTGAGATCAGAGAGAAAGCTTTGTAAGTCTACCACCTACCTGCACGTAATCCATCGCAATCGAGACCCAAAATTGATTCGTCTTCTCAGAGATGTACTTGCGCGTGGAGAGCAAACCTGGGCTAGTATACCGCGGTTCGCCCGCTACCAAGATAGTCTCTGGAACTCTTCTCTACCTGCCAACCAGTGCTTCACCCTTCTATACTATTACCTCAACGTAAAGCTTTCCGAATTCCTCCTCTACAGAATCCTTGCTCGGCACGGTGGCAGCAGTTGGGATGGCATGTACAAAGTGGCTCAAGAGCTACTTACTGGTATTCTTGTGATCTCGAAACAGAGAGATCGCATCGCCGGGCTATCTCGCGATTTTTCCTGGGTTTCAATATTCTATGGCCTCCCCAGTGCCGCAATCTTGTCGATCGAGCTTCTTCGTCAACAGCAACTTAGTGACCGACCCCATGTGCCTCTTCCTCGTGCCGAAATCATTCGAAACGTCAGTGTATTCATCTCCTCATTAGAATGGGTAGCCCGACCAGACGATGGAAACTTTGACCTCTGCCAAGGAGCCAAGCTCATGCTCGAGAAGATCTTGGACTCAATTCTCGACTATCAACCTGTTCCATCAGCAGAATCGTTGCAGTCGGCTCCTGCAGATCCAGTCGTGTGGGTCGATGAACTGTTTGGAGGCGGTTGGATGAACTCGGGTCCGTTTCTTGATTCTTTAGCCACTGCGGACCCGACCTCATGGGAGATGCCTGGAAATTGGCCTTTTGAATTATGAGAGCATTTATAGATATTCAAAGAAGGTCTTCCCCGTTTGATACCGCTCCACTTGGCGGTATACACTGTATCTTGAGTACATAGCAGTGGCATACAAGCCATGAGTCAGGCAAGAGCTGGACAGCTGCACCTGCCATCCACGATCCAGTTCCAAATGCATGATTGAAAATGTCCATCACTCCGGTAGTGGTTCCGACTCAAGTTCTTTATCGCTCTTGTCAATATTAACAATCTAGATCAAGATTCTCACACAGATTTCTCCTGTCCAAAATATAAACCTCTTACCTTATTTCACCTCAACTCCAAAACTACAAACCTCTTACCTTTTTAACCTTAAATTCAATCACTGCCTCACTAACACCTCACAATGCCAAGTAAAGGACTTCAGATATACACGTTCATCGGCATTCCGAACTGCGAAGTTGAATACACCGTCCCAGGTCGAACACTAATCCGCAAGGACGTGGACCACTGGTTCAACGACCACCTTGAAGTCGACAAGAAAAACATCAAGGACCACTTCAACTTCACTGAAAGATTTACACTGCAAGTTCGATCGAACAACAATAAAATCACATCACAATGGTGCGACATCAACACCCTGACAGGCAACGTCGAGCAATCAACAATGAAAGCCATGAGAGATCAGAGATCGATCATCAAAAGCGATTTGATCGTCACATATGGATTTTACGATGCAGACCAGGGACAAGCTGGACTGCCAAACAGTGATCAAGTATGGGTGACTGTAACGCCAAATCGTGCCAATTGGATGGGCGAGCTTGCTCCGGCAGGTTCGATCCAAGCAAGACAAAGATTCTCGAAGTTGGTCCTTCCTGCAGCTCACGACATTGGTATGAATAGCATGCAGAACTGTGACGCTATTCTTTCGCGTGCTGGGAAGACGATGATGAATCTACTTAAGGGCACGAATGATGTGGTCTTTTCATTTGCGAGCAAGCTTTCCAAAGATGTTTTGGTTGCGATGGCGCCCAATATTATCAGTGGTCTCGCAATTACCCAGAAGGATACGTTGGATGACATCCTCGCCATTGGTGCTCGGTGAGTCCATTTCAGAGCGCTTAGCCTATATAAACATGCAAGCTGATCATTTACTAGGTACTTTGAGTTCCGACCAGCGCATCTGCACAAAGCTTTGCTTGAAGCAGGCACACCGCTCCCAGACAAGCTTTACTTTCACCACGGTCCCATCCCAGGAATGTCCTATGAAGAGTTCCTCTATGGATGTGTCGAGTTCCTCAAAGCGCATCAATCCGAAATCATCGTCGTCCAAATACGATGGGATGGTGTACCAGCCGAATGCTCACGTCCTAGTGACCCAGAATTGGTTGGCTATCTCAGCTCAGCGCTCATTTCTGCTAAGGGGTCCATTCTTGCAGGCTCAGTCGACGATATGAAAAACCTCACAATTGACGATCTGCGTACCCAAAGAAAGAGACTGATTGTCTTCAAAGCAACAGATTCATATAGCACCTGTAAGTTCCAAATTTTGTGATCTAATCCTATCAGTACAACCGAACTCACACATAGACCACAGACACCGACGCCGCAAACGCGACCCTGAACGGCGACACCATAATCGCCGAATTCGAGAAACTAAAGGCATCCTCCCCACGCAACCGCGCCTTCACAAACCTACAATGTCAAGCCACCGCAGCCAACATCCCCGAGGTAGTCATATACAGTGTCGTCTCAGCCAATACCTCGAACTCATGTCTTCTCTCTACAAAGGCTTGCTGTGATTCCAAGACATTACCTTGGATTAGGAGGAATGCTTTGAGGAGACTGACAGAGGAGGGATTGATTGTTGTGATGAATGACTTCTTTGATGGGGCTACTGCTGACGTTGCTATTGGGATGAGTAGGCAGAGGCTTGGGTAGCTTTCATTGGAGTTGGTGAATGGGGTTGGCTTGGTCTGTAGGCTTCAGTGACCATTGATATATACTAAATCATCAATATAACTTCTATGCTTCCTGAATCAACTCAAGTGCAACCACTCTCAGAGCTGCTAACCAATTCAACTGCTTTCAAACACTGCATTCAAATAAGATGTCACGTTAGCGCTTAGTGCTGTTCACAATATTGACATTGGGAGCTGCAACCCGACTCTACACATCTTATGACCATTGCCCTTTCAACCTCCAGCACACTCGTACAGATCAATGACCGCTGGGAGCCGTATGAATACTCAAACTCATTAGAATTTGCTGGTGTAAATATGAGATGGTGGCAAGGTCTGACATCATTTCACGCACTTTACTTGAGGAGCACAGAAATCAAGATCATGGCCGTCACAACTCCATTCTCCAACTCACGTTCTGGGTACCGCAACAATCCGGTGTGTTAGAGAGTCAATGGTGACATTGGTCTTCGTGACTTACAAGACTTTATGCCCATGAAGCCTACTTAAGATAGCGAGAGCCGCTATTGCAAGTGTATTCCCTGTTCCTGCGTTCCCTTTAATGACTAGGAGACCCTCTGGGACGCCACCCTCTAGGCTATCTGAAATGATGCTATGCTGCTCTTGGTTAAGAAGAGGCCAAATGTTGTGATCGAATATTACTTCCTATTCGGCTTCGAGATCTGGGAGGGCGTCTTGGGTATAGAGGCAGGGTGAGTAAGCGTTTCGTGGACGTGTTAGTACCAATGACTTTGGAGATATAAGAGGTACGTTTGGCTCGGGGTTATTAAAGAGAGTAAGTATACTCTCTAACTAAGTGTCCAGCTTACTTACTTTGTCATCATTGCTAATAATAACCTCGTAATAGCTATTATTTTGAATAGTGGGCGTACTACGTGGCCGACGTGCGAGGATCGAAAACGTAGCGTGTGGAAATTCGTTCGATACGACGGTGCCTTACTAGCCGTCAAAGTCAAAGTCGTCGGTAGTGCTATTAAATGCATCTCCAGCGGTGAATGGAATGTAGACCGTCACTGGGGACCTATATCTTAGGGCGTAGCTATTGTAGTCTTACCCTCGTAATATCCGTAAGAGGAAATAATCTGGTATCGCCGCCCGTCAGGATATTGTGCATTTAAACATCTTTTGTTCGTTGAATACGGTATAGAGGATCTCCTAAATTATTATGAGTTCCATCAGGAGTACAGGAATAAAAGCATCTATATACGCCTTTGGAGACGGGAGGCGGAGGGCCTTTCCTAGCACAACCTACAGCGTCTTAGTAGACCCATCTGCCATTGTGCTAGCAGCCGTGGGTATGCTCAGATTAGTTAAAAGCGTTAATGTAGACAAGGGATTGTAACCGCGCCGGGCAGAAATTGATGCAATTCACTCCAGGAGCTTAGAGATCAAGATTATAGCCTTCACAACCCCGTTCTCTGAACCATATCCTACAACACCCTAGTAGACCTATTTGCGATCTTACTGGGAGCTGTGATTAAACGCAATTATCTGGAGGCCTTGAAGTAGATGTGAGATGTTAACCACTCCTAGCATATATTGGAACCATTCAGTGAGGAGCTTGAAGCTCACCATGATGATCTTCACACCTTCATTCTCCATACTACCAGCTACAACGCTCCAATAGACTCGTCTCCGATTATGCTAGGAGCCGTCAGTATACTGAATCACGCCAAGGTAATGTATATAGATAGGTACCTGATAGTCAAATTCCTGCACGAAGCCGGACATTGATCTCAAACATTGCCACATATATGCATAAACCAGCAACATCACAATCGAAAACAACCACAGTGGCACATAACATAGAAGACACGATCAATTGAAAACTATCATACAAAGTGATGTAGGTGCTTATCCCTTGGGAGATCAAAAACTTTCCCTTTCGGGAAGTTCAATCTCAACCAAGGGGCACAAGCTACATGGAAAAAGGAAAAGGAAAAGACTCAAAGCTCATGGAAAAAACACAAAAACAACCGCCGTAGCACGCATTTCCCATATTCCAAACCCAAAAAAAGTGTATCTCCCACAGTGTAATTCGAACCCCCCCCACACGCCAAGGATGCATGAAAAAATCCCATTTTAATGCATCAATTTCATCATAATAAAAGAAAAGTCCCTAAGAAAGATCACCGCCCATAGCTCCAGTAGCTGGATAGGCTTGGTCAAAAGCAGCGTCCGCCTCCTGATCGTTGAGGCTGTCGAAAAGGGAAGAATCGGTATCACCTTCTGGGAAAGCGTATGTACGTCCGGGTGAAGGTTTGTAGGGAGTCTCCTCCGCCACAGTAGAAAGACGAAGGCGCTTTGGACTGCTCAATGGTTCTTCAACGGCCTCGGCGGAGCGCTTGCGAGGCGATTTGGAGACGGCTCGACCAAAGAAGCCGGTGTCAGTGGCCATTTCTTCAACTTCTTCGTTCAAGGCTTGAGCGATTGGTGCTTGGACTTGCTCAGCGACTTCGTCTTGGATCTCCATGGCAACTTCTTGAGCTAGTTCTTCTCCAACTTGCTCGCGGATCTCTGGCATCATGGCTTCGGCGGTTTGTTCGCCCATGAGTTCGGCAGCAGTGCTGGCCATATCCTCGACAACATCTGAGATGATTTCTCCAGCGACTTGGGCAGGAGTTGGTGCGGATTCAGTGGCCATGGAAACATCAGCCATGGTAACATCAGTGGACTCAACAATCTCGGTGGTTGTTGAGACGGTCTCAGTAATGGTGGTTTGAGTCGCTACTGGCTCTTGGATTGGAGCTGAAGGCTGACGACTGGGGGCGGATGACAACGTTTTGCGGGGAGATCGTGCTCTGCGAGGAGATAGTACTTTGTGAGGGGATGGTGCCTTTGACCAGTGTTCAATCAACTCGGTGGTGGTGAACATATCAGACTGGTCTGGATCCCTAGTTTCAGCTTCAACGGGCTCAGCTGGAATGACAGGAGCAGGTGCCTTGGGTCTATCGTAGCCCGGTGCATCGGCAGGATCTTCGGAAGCGCGATAGCCAGGCTCGCCAGCCAAAGTCAAGACGTGATTCCAGTCCTTTGCTGTGACTTTGCTGACGCTCAAACGAGATTTCGCGAAGAGCTCCATGTCTTGGAGGGGTTTCTGATAGTGTGAATCTTTGCGAAGCTCGGTGAGAGTGACGAGTTCAGGATGGTCGAGCTTCTGTCGGAATTGAACGTGGACATTGAACCACTTGGGATGCTCTGGGTCGGATTTGGCGTCATAGTATGGATCATTTTGATCAAATGCGGATTCTGTAGCTTGTCAGCGTGTTGCGAAATGGAATGGGGAATTGATAAGCAGCTTACTGTCAGGAGTGGCTTCCTCAACAATCTCCATGATGCCAACGACTCCCGGGACCTTGCAGCTGGAATGATAGAAGAAAGCCATATCGCCCTTCCTCATGTTCTGCATGTTCTTTTTGGCTTCGTGATTGCGCACACCGGTCCATGGCTCTGGCTCGGTAGCGGCGATGAGATCATCAATAGAGAACTTGACGTCAACACCTTTCTCAATGCGAGAGTCTGGTTCAGCCTTCATGAGCCAGAAGTTTCGGCCAGCGAAGGGAGCCATGGTGAGTTGAGCAGCAGATGAAGTCTCTGCGGCGACTGCTTCGGTGATGGTGGGTTCTTCTGCTCCGACGACGGCGTCAGACTCGGCAGCTTTGTCAACAGAGGACTCGCGAGCAGGGCTCTTGCGATGCTTCGCAGCAGGTGCAGGGCCAGGACTGGATGCACGCTTGCGCTTCGAGATGGTTTCCTTGGCTGCCTTCTTTGGCTGCACAGTCTTTGGAACCTGTGGGGTTGCCTTGAGGACTTGAGGAGTGGAGGTTTCAGCGGCTAGCCTGGATTTTGGAGTGGCCTTCGGTCGCGAGCTCGAGCTTGATGGCTCAGCTGGGGTCGCAACCTCTTCATCAACCTGTTTTGGTGTAGAATTTGCTGATTTAGGAGTCGCCTTGGTCGACTTTGGAGTGGCTTTCTTTGATGTGGAGGGTGCGATATCGGCAGCGTCGAATGTGAAATCAGAGGATGGAGCTGGAGTCTCTGAAGTTGGGTTTGGTGTGAGCGGGGTAGACTTCGAAGTAGCTTTAGCAGCCCCACGAGATGCAGCCTTTGGTGGTGCAGTCTTTGGTACTTTAGGAGTTGCGGTGATGCCTCGTGGAGTCTGAGGTTTGGCGGCCAGGGTCTGACGACGTGATGACTTGGTTGTATTTTCGGCTACAGCTGGCTCAGGTTCGGTGACTTCGGCCTGGCTACTACGCTTACCACGCTTAGCTGAGGTTGGTGCAGATTCTTCGGCGTCCTCGGCTGGCAGAGATCGCTTTGGAGGACGGCCACGAGGCTTGGGAGTGGGAAGTGCAGTCTCAGCGGGCTCCTCTGTGTCTTCCTCATCTTCCTCCACGTCGGCTTCGATGCCAGCGGACTTGCGTGGGCGACCAGGGGTCTTTGCAAATGTAGCAGGACTGCTCTTCTGAATGACATTATCTTCAAACCCAACAGACTTGCGTGGGCGGCCAGCCTTCTTTGTTGATGAGGCGGGTGTTGGCTCAGCGGTGGTCTCTTCAGCTACGGCAGACTTTCGAGGTCGACCAGCCCTCTTCACTGATGTAGCTGGTGTAGATTCTTGAGCCACTACATCGGAAGCTCCAGACTTGCGTGGACGGCCACGGCTCTTTGGTGTTAGAACTTTGCGCGATGATGCAGGAGTTGCTGATGACTGTGCTGGCGCAGGTTCGTAAGCTTGCATGGCTTCTGGGTCGTCTATGTCCATTGGATCTGGAACGTCACCAGTTGGCTCTGCTTCTTCCTCGACTTCGACTTCTGGCTCTGGTTCAGGCTCGGCAGCCTTCTTGGCACGACCGCGTCCTTTTCCTGCTTTTGGCTTTGCTGGCTCTGCAGCTGGTTCAGCAGCCTTCTTGCCACGCCCACGCCCTTTTGGTGCTGGTGCAGAAGCTTCGGCAACTTCTTCATCGACCTCTTCGGTAGGTTCCTCGACTTCTTCAGTGACCTCGGCCTTTCTAGCACGACCACGTCCCTTCTTGACTGGCACGGCGTCGGTCTCAATCTCAACGACAGCAGTCTTTTTTGCAGCAGCCTTCTTTGGCGCAGCTTTGCTCTTCTTCGCCGCTGGTTCGAATTCGTCTGCTGCCTTTGCTGCGGCACGCTTGCCACGACCTTTTGGTGCGGCTGATTCCTCTTCGGCGAGTTCTTCAATGGTAGCCTTCTTGCGACCACGAGTAGTCTTCTTCTCTACAGCTGGCTCTGGCTCAGCTTCTGTGGTTGATGTCTTGGCGGCAGGTCGACCACGCTTCGGCTTTGGTGCTGCCTTCTCCTCCGCTGGTTCTGCATCCTTCTTTGCCGCGGCAGGTCGTCCCCGCTTCTTTGTTGTTGTGGTCTCCTCGGCAACTGGCTCAATTTCCTCTTCTGGAAGGTCGTCTGATTTTTTCGCGGCAGCACGACCGCGTTTGGCGGGAGCTTCTGTTGTTGCTGGGGTTGCGTCTGTTGTGGTGGCAGTTTTGGTAGTGGCCGGAGCGGCGCGACCTCGCTTCTTTGGTGGTTCTGGAGCAGCGTCGGCAAGCTCCTCATTTAATTGAGTAGCAGGAGCTTTGGCGCGTCTGTTTGGTGCTGTTGGTGGGACGGATGTGGTCGGATTTGTTGCGACAGCCTTTGACTTTGCAGCTGTCGTCTTCTTTGGAGCGGCTTTTGGTTTAGCAGACGCGTTTTTTGTGGTCGCTTTTGTTGTTGTTGTAGATGATTTGGTGGCGCGTGCGGTCTTCTTAACTGGTGGTTCATCTTCAATTACTTCAGCTTCAGCTGCACGCTTTGGACGAGTGGTGCGGGTTGTAGTTGTTGTGGCTTGCTTACCACGCGTCATGGTGGTTGAAGTGGACGCGCTGGCTGCGGTCGCAGTCTTTTTGGAGCCCTTTGGAGGCATTTTTGTTTTGTTGGGTACTCAGTACCAGTGAGCTTATGTGTGAATAGTTGTTTTGAGTGTCAATTGGTTGGCGCAGTGAAAATGTTGTTTTGTTGCGAAACTTGGTTGTAGTGGAGAGGAAAAGCAGTTCGAGGTTCAAAAGTCGCGGGCAAAGTGACGCTCGGCCCACCGCCATTTACATCAACAATAATAGAACCAAACTCAATTCATTCATTCGTGCAGTACACCAGGCTATAATGGGATTGATGATGAGGTGAAATGCCATCATACCTCTGTGCACGCGCCTTTTGATCCAGAACTGCTTTGGAAGTATATTGAAGTCGTCCTGTAACCATTCGTAGTTGAAGACTATATATGATTCAAAAATCGCTATACTAATCGCCAATGCAGTCTCATTGGAGACATCAATATATATAGTCCATGAGAGCCTGTGAAACTCAAGAGTCGAATGAACATTTTTCCATGGAGTTATGTCTACACATTTTCAATATGAAGCAAGCTTCAATGTCAGGTAATACAGCAGTTTTCCTCGTTTGCTCCTCACAATCGCTAAAAACCAATTCTGCCTCGATTGTACGGCACCCATATACTAAGTTTACCTTATGATATGACCCAACATTATAGAAACCAGGCATTAAAGTCATAGCGGTTCAAGAAGTTGCTATTACCAAGGTGAGTGGGCGGATACATAGAGTTTATCAAAACCTGAGAGCAAACATGGGTGAAGAGTATCAAAAAGAAAGAGAGTTTAACTGGACAAGCAAACATAGATGAGATGTATCTTCCATAAATTGGTGACGGATTTCATGCTAAAACCTCTACCAAATCCATATCTATGATGAGACAATTGCGCATGTAATCCTTATGCTGTTATCGCACAATTCTTCTCGAGCCCTGTATCCCACACAGCATTTTTCGCTTTATCCTTGCCTTATCCAAAGTTAGCCACCGGACTCGTCCAAAGTTTTCGCTATTGACTTACCTCTGCTTATGCTTCGGATTCTTACTACAAATAATATAAACATACTTCCCCCCCTTCCTCCTAACACTCTTACACCCATCACACAGCTTCTTGACTGAACTCCGTACCTACAATCCAACTATTAGCATACATCCAACCTTCTAACGTTCTGTTCCACATCCACCAAAGCCACCAATACGTGCTACTACCCACTTGCTCCACCAATATCAATCACGTACCTTCATCCCTCTTACTTGCTGAACAGCAACACTAACAGCTCCCACTCTTGACTGTGCAGTCAATGCCTTCGGCCTCATTGTTCTCCATGCTATTTGTAATGATGAGAATGTTCGTGGTTGTGTGAGAGATGTGGTTTGGATGGTTCGGAGGCAGGTAAATATTGTGCGGCGCACGGGGAAAAGCATCGTTCGTGGTAGCATCGCGGTCGAGATTTTGAAGGACAGATTGGTGAGTGACAGTATTAACCTGGAATTGGACCTGGTTGTGGCGTGTCAATTGGAAATAGAGTATCTTATGTGGTGGATGTCGATTTCGGGAAGTTTTGGGATGGATGCCTGAGGCATGAATGTATATCAGAAGTGGAAAGTCGAGATGGGAGGCACAGAAGGATAGGAACATCGATTGTGCAATTGCTAATCTTTTGCGATAGAGTTACTCCTAGGAGCCTCAGTATAAACCAACTTACCAGGAGTTGTCAGTATTCTGACACGGCTCCCAACGATTTGCATTTTTGTATGGGCCAGGCTGCATCACAAGACAATGAACTGAAGAACATTGAATCTACAAGTAAATGCTGCACAACTAGATACTGTATGGTATGATACATGATATAGATCGAACTAGCCTCATCCGCACAGAACTAAGAGATTGTTCCTACTCAAAACTTTCTCAAAACTTTCTACGAGCCTAGTCGTCAGTCGAAGAGTCTTCAGTCATCACCAGATCCTCATCATCATCTCGATATACGACTCTGGTTCGTCTGCCATGTGTGGGCCCTGCCCGATCATTCTGCCGTTGTCGTTGCAATGGTGGCGCACCGGGTTTTGGGTAGAATCGTCCCGCAAGCTGGGGATATGCCAGCAAGGCAATAGCAGCAAGTGCAAGCGCAAAGTACAAAACTCCGACCACTCCAAGGAAGATATTGATGCCAACTGATGCTGCATTCTGAAAGGGCATGTTGGGACTTTGCTTCGTGAGGTTAAGTGAGAAGTGGATTATTGGCTGAATAGTCAGTTGGAGGGGGGAGGAAGGCGCGAAAACTGGCTGAAGAATAACGGGCTCTGAGGGCACAGCTCTTATATATATTGAAATACATCTTACGAAAGAAGTTTGTATGCTGAAAATCCCGTCCTGGGCAATCGTATGGAGGACAGCGCACTAATCGAACACTCGCCGAAGATCTCTGCTATCTACAGATGAACCCCACTTGAGGGAAGGGGATCTGGAATACATGAATCTTAATGATCGGGATGGAAGAGAAAGAAATGTAACCCTGAATTGAAACGCAACTGATCCATTGAGAAGGAACTGATGCGTGATTAACGCGACGGGTATTCATTCAAGAAACTGTATGAAAATCAACAAAATGTCAATCTATGAGTACCGTGAGCTCTCACACCCAAAGGTCGAGCCACGGCGTTAAAGTTCCGTGAAGAAGGAAAGGCAAAGCTCGGTGGAGCAAAATTTGGAGATATCTTCCCCACGCCTTGACGCCTTAGGCACGAATTACTACCACTTCATGCTGATTGGTCCTTTATTGGTTCCGATTCCCTCGGCCAAAGCCCATCTTGACTTCCTATGAAGTGTTTGAGCATCATCGGACTTCTGCACCCCAATTACTTGCTCTGTGGCCATTAATTCGCACAAGATGTTCACTAGCAGAGCTCTCCAGACATCTGCGCGGCGCTGTAAGATATAATTGTCCCTCAATTGATTTACCACGACTAACTGTCCCCACAGTGGCCGCCCAGAGGACGTCAATCGCTGTGTCCAAGTTCGCTCCTCCAGTAGCTGTCGCTACGAATACACATTACCTACAGAGCCGGTGCGTACTCCTCTTCTGACATCTAAGCCTCTGCGCTCCGGATCGCCCGCTATAAACAAAGCCACTACTGACATCCCATCCCAATCCAGACCCAATACCTCATCAGTAGAGCAATACAAACCAGAAAACGCACGAGCAGACTCCCTAATCGCAAAACAACGCCGCAACCGTCCCGTATCCCCCCACCTAAGCATCTACAGACCCCAAATAACATGGATCCCCTCCATGTTCAACCGTCTAACCGGTATCATCCTCTCCGGCGGCCTCTACGTCTTCGGTCTGGGTTATCTCGTAGCTCCAGCTTTGGGGATTCACATGGAATCAGCAGTGTTGGCTGCTAGTTTTGCTGCGTGGCCATTGGCGGCGAAGGTTGCTACCAAGTTTTTGATCGCGCTGCCGTTTACTTTCCATAGCTTTAATGGGATAAGGCATTTGATTTGGGATTTTGGTAAGCAGATTACGAATAAGCAGGTCCAGGTTACGGGGTGGACTGTTGTGGGATTGACTTTTGCTTCTGCTGGGTATTTGGCTGCTTTTGTATAGAAGGGAAGGTTGAATACGTAGGGAACGCTGAGAGGCAGAGGATGCATGTACAGTTTTAGAATTTGGTCTATCAATTATGTATGAACAAATCGAGCTGAAATTACTGAATCTTTCCCGATATAAGAAGGATTAAGTTCTGTGTTTCTTTTGAGCGCCAAAAGAAAAACCCTCAAAATGATTGCATTCAAAACCTCATTTGTTTTAGTGTTCAGCTCGACCTCGAACATCTTCCCTTCACAAATTAATTCCTACTGCTCTATATACAGACGTTGTCTTGGATCCGGGACCAAGGTTATGACTCCAAATTTGAAATCCGAATATAGAATGCTCTTACCTTCAAAACCCGGAAGCCAAGATATACAAAATCAAATATTCTGTCGTTTCATCCAACATGGATGATCACAACCAGCCATCTAAAAAGATAGGACCAGAGTCACCTCTTCCACTTCCAAAAGAATTTACCAACGCAGAGACTTATGTGACATCCCTCCTGAATTTTATAACCACAAATCACCTCCTCCAAACACTTTGTGGCGGTGTCCACATCCTAGATTTCTTCACCAGAAAACCAGATCTCTACACCGAAATCCTGCCAGAAGAATGGAGTCAATGGTTCAAGAGCGTGGAAATATTAGATATCTTGGATTTGCTTATGCGGTATGATTTGAGCCAATTTGATCTTGAAAAATCGAATGGAAATTCCATTTATGAAGACCACGATGAGAAGTCACGGGAATGGCAAGGTCACCTTGTTCCGCCTCAAACATTAATAGCATATATCCGGGATATAAGATCCCACACCCTAAACCGCGACTTTACACCAACACCAACACCAGCAACCACAAAACCCAAACTCAACCCCCTCATCTGCGTGGGAATGAATCCCAAAAAGGTTCACGAAGTATCCCATTTTGCTTCCTACATCGACAATCTGACAACAAAAATCCAGTTCAGAAACAATAATCTTCACTCCAGATATGGTGTTGAACGACGTAAAATCACGCATCTGATAGATTTCGGTGCTGGTCAGAATTATCTGGGTAGAGCGCTTGCGAGTCATCCTTACGATAGGGATATTGTGGCCATTGAGAGTAGGCCGCATGTTGTTGAAGGGGCGAGGAAGATGGATGTGCAGAGTATGCTTGTTGAGAGGGTTGTTGTTAGGAGGAATAAGAAGGTTTGGAGGGCGGGGCTTGGGGATGGGGGTGAAACTCGAAAGGTCAAAAGGAGCGGAAAGGGCTGTAGAGATGGAGAGTGTACGAATGGGGTTGATAAGGGAAAGCAAGCGGTTCATAGGGAGTTTGATATACCCACGCAGGAATCGAGTGGGGATCTTGAGACACTAACTGGGGATATTGATGAAAGCACACTGAAGCAGCCTACAGCCGAATCAGGAAACAAAGGCTATGTATCTACAGGTAGTGGTACAGTACGCTATATCGAACATCGAATACAAGACGGCAATCTCGAAGATGTAATACAGCAGTTGGAACCTTCACCTTCTGAATATGGAACGAATGGAACCACAACAGTCAAGTCCAGTCCTGAGCCACAAGAGGAGCAAGCAGAACAATCTTTTCAAATGGTCATATCCCTCCACTCATGTGGTAATCTCGTCCATCACGGCTTGAGAACTCTTACCCTCAACCCATCAGTACAAGCAGTCGCTCTGGTAGGCTGCTGCTACAACCTCATGACCGAAAGTTTGCCACCACCAATACACAAACAACCCTCCCTACAAGACGACCATCCGCGACTGGAACCCACCGGCAACGCATGCGATACTCATGGATTCCCCATGTCCAATCGCTTTCTCAAATACAAGAGACACGCCGGACATGCCTTACCATCCACTCCGAATAGCAAAGACGACATGGCCACCATCAACGAATCCGACGAAGGTATCCGCCTAAACATAACCTCCCGCATGCTCTCCCTCCAAGCCCCACAAAATTGGTCTCCAAAAGACAGCGCCTCATTCTTTACCCGCCATTTCTACCGCGCACTCCTCCAATTGATATTCCTAGAAAAGGGTGTACTAAGCCCACCACCCAGTGCCAACACCATACAACCCAACACAACCAATGGCCGCAACACCGGCACCAACACCGACGAAATAGGAAAATCAGTCATAATAATCGGAACCATGTCCAAGAAATGCTACCTAAACTTTCCATCGTACGTCCGTGGCGCGGTTGCTAAAATCAGTACAGCTGGTGCAGTCGCTCCTTCTGTAGTGGAGTTAGTGAAGGAGAAATTGGGGGATATGAGTGATGAGGAGATAAGGGGGTATGAGGAGAGGTTTGAGGGGAGGAAGAAGGAATTGAGTATTGTTTGGTCGCTTATGGCGTTTAGTGCCGGTGTTATTGAGGCGTTGATTGTGGTTGATAGGTGGAGTTGGTTGGAGGAGCAGGATTGTGTTGGGGAGGCTTGGGTGGAGAGTGTGTTTGATTATGGGGAGAGTCCCAGGAATTTGGTTGTTGTTGGCTTGAGGAAGGGAGATGGGGAGGAGGGAAGTGGCAGTGGAAGTGGTATGAGGGAAGGGGGATAAGTCTAATAAAGTCCGAATGAGAAGTATCAGGAGAGATGTGTGGAGGATGGGATCGATGAGGAAATTGCATCGTTGGATATCGGCGTCTAAGTAACACAATCTCCTACATGTTGAGGTGTCTTTTAGACACTCCGCCGCATGGGAAGTATCCCATGAATGGCACCGTTTAGAATTCTACTCTTGATATACCTTGGCAACAAAGACAGACACTTCATGTGTCAAATATTCCAGATTCGCATGTCTCGCCTCAAATACCGGACTCAAGATGAATATGAACAAAATGACTGAATCGAAAGAGAGGAAAGGGAGGCAGAAATGAGAGTTGTGATAGGAGTATTAAGCCGTAAAGCGCAGTTTAGTATCTACCTGCAGTTTGATTTTTAGTGTGTAGCTAAAGTTTATTTAAGCCTGGCAATGAGGCTCTGCAAGTTGGATTGATATGTAAGAACACTACCTCATAATATTCCCCTACTAATCACGCCTTATCTTCAGCTCATCCCTCACCTCCCATTCCTCATCCCCACCCTACCTGCATCCGCAAAACGCAGTCGAAATCACAAACATGCATATTCAGCAAATTTCGACGAACAGCATTGTGCATGGGGGCGTTTGATCTACGCAATTGCAGAGCTGAAGGAGGAGCGGGGAAGAGATTCAGACCATGGTAGACGCGTGTAAGACGGGTAAGACCAGCCTCTCTAGTAAGAAAGTTGAGATGGAACAAATACTATCAGGGAAATAAGCTGAGATCTGGCCGCAATAGTTTGAAGTTGAGATAGGTGGAATTCTCTAGTCGGGGATCCGAGCGATAAGTAGCCCTACGCACAACAGGAATGATGCGTGCAATTGGTTGTTGTCGAAAGAGGGGTACGAGGTTCTAGCCTTGAGCAGCTCGACGTCTTGACTCTTCAGCTCAAAGACGAAGCTGGAAAACTTCACCATGCGAAACCACCTAGATTTCGTGAGAAACTGGTGCGCGCTGGAGATTTGGAAACAACACACGAAACTTTTTCCACAGCGTGGAAGCCAGCCACCGGAGTCCTGCCCTATCCAATAAGCCAGATGCAAACACGTGGGAAATGGGATGGATCTTTTGAGTAAGGCCAGAATTGGGGAAGGAGATGGTGGCTTGCAGTAGTAAGGTTTGCTTTGGGACGAGTGAAT
This sequence comes from Tothia fuscella, assembly GCA_010583015.1. NCBI lineage: Eukaryota > Fungi > Ascomycota > Dothideomycetes > Venturiales > Cylindrosympodiaceae > Tothia > Tothia fuscella. The sequence continues at coordinate 1,114,873 of MU007009.1, forward strand.
GTTAGGTGAACACCAACGCCCCGCAGTATTAGTATCAGTCACATACATGGCAGACGAGAGCCTAGGTTATTTTAGTGCTGTATGATGATAGCTAAAGCTGAAGCTCAGCCCAGCTCAAAATTATTGGAAATCTCGATTCGTGATCTGAGTTCACTTGAATTTGCCATCCTATTTATTCTTATTTTAATACGCAAATTTCGCCATTGGTGGTGCAACCTTATTACCTCAGCCTACCGACCGCCCCATAACACCTAAAAGGGCAAATACCCATCACGGAACTCAGTCCGGCCGTCGAAAAAACATCATCGTAGAGATCAATCATTCCTTCGTCATCACCTTGTCAGAAGTGGAGGGAAGGCCCGGCAAAATCAGGGATAGTTTCCTGCTTGGGCAGTTCTCTTGTTCCTGGGTCTAAAAAATCCTTGCTGTAAATTGACACAGACCCCTCCCATCGCCAGGGCATTGTGCCTTGGAAAAAGACACTACTCGTAGCGTCTGATAAAGAAAACGTGCATTCAGATTTGCATGGGCTTGAGAGATTATTGCATGGGAATTGATAGATAGATAGAAGGTGGAAGGTGGGTTGTTTCTTCTTTTTCTGTTCTCGCTCTTCTCCGGAAGTCGATTACTGATTTATGACTTGAGGTAGGATTGCATTGGCGACGGTCGGTAAGCACTTCTCCATCTTTCTAGTACATACCCGATTCATACTACACTTGATGGAAGAATTGTTTCATTGGTGGTTCTCACTTTTTCACGATCGTCTCGGATGCAAGCTGACAACCTTGATGTACAGCACCAAGTGGAGCCACCTACTCGCTATTGGAATTTGAGGGATAAGAATAGCAACTCCCTTTCGACATACTTCGTATACGAACGAAAAACCACTTTATTTTCACGGCGTCAAATAAATAATTCTTCTTGCTGTACTTTTGAGATTTCCACCACACAGAGTGGAAAATAATAAAAGGATAGGAAGCCGCGGCTCCTATAGAGATATTCTAAGACCTACCTTAATTACCTGGTTTCACTCTCAGCTGAGGCTCTGGAATCGCATCCCAGATCTTGAAGCGAGGGATCCTCGACAACATCGTGCACCTTACATCCACGCAATCCCAACTCCACCGCGTTTGCACCTTCACACAATCTGAAACGCAAACAAGGTTTCCCACATTTCGTGGCCACCACATCGATGATGCTATCCTCCTCTCATACTCCACGAGGGGCACCCACCCAATTCCCTCATCCACATCGAAAACCACTCCCACAAAATAATCATAGCACCTTTCCCTCTCTAACATCCTCGTCTCAACCGATCGATCCTTCGTCTTCTCCTCGCTACAGTATAGTGCAATCGCAGCCGTCATACAATAACATGAATGCTCAAATACCCGGTGGAGGATTGGGAAATTCTACACGCCGAACACTGTCCAATGCTACGACATCTACGGCTTCATCTGGACCTTCACATCAAAACTCAATAAGACGCTCTTCGAGTGGGAGATCTACCGGTCCATTACCGAATTCCTACGTTGCACTCCTGAGGAAACAGAAGGCTACGGTTTGGTGTGATAGGTCTCAGGCGGAGGACCCACGTATACGCATCCAACAGCGATTGGCAAAAGAACGAGCAGAGCGGGAAGTAGTAGCCGGTCCGAATGGCATGGGACGCTCAACACCACCAATTGCCTCCTCCGCAGGCGGAAGTTTCACAGGTGGCGTAGCACGGAAAATAAGACATCACGGTGGAAAACCGGTGCAATATACCGGTGGGAACATGGCTGGTGCCGGCGTACCAATGCGATTATCCGCTACGGAAGTCGAAGACGAAGCTCCAAATCAAAACAGCAGAACCAGTAAACAAGAGGACGATCTCAGTGAATGGGAAAAAGATCCAGCGTGGGGATACGCAGGTCATCGACCTCCACAACACCACCACAGAAGCGGCTCGGGGAGGAGTAGTCTAGGCAGTCAAAGGAGAGTAGGCAGTAACCTCGGCCTCCATCAACCACGATTTAGCACCGCGTCCGCATCTTCCACACCCACGAGTGGACACTCACGCAGTCCCTCAGAAACACACCTACAAGATTTAGCGGAGGAAACACCAGTACCGCAGGGGCATTCGAGGTACAATAATGCTGCTGGTGGGAACAATGATTATTTCGCTCAGTCTGGTGGTGCGGGTGGATCGGGTGGAAGTGGTTCTTCAGGTGCCAGTGCTAGTGAGAGGGAGAATTCTTTTGGTGCGGCGGGGGCATTACCGATGAAGACGCAGGAGAAGGAGAAGGAGAGTAAAGACGCTGATGATCTTATCAGGAGGGGGAGTGTGGATGAGAGGACTATGACCATGGGGAGGGGGGTTAGGTTATTTGTCGCTAACCCTGATTTGAGCGATTGAGGGTTGGGAAGGGAATACGATCAATGAATTGGGGCAAGGGAAAGTCTTCATGTTTGGGCGGATTACGTTGAGAGCCAGTATTTGCGCTACTTCTGGATTTTTGATGCGAATGGTGTTATGGCGTTTATGTTTTTACGAGCAGACTCATCCTCTGCCTCGTTTGTGCTGTCCATTGGGACTTTTGTTTTGGGCGGATGTTTTTACGAGTTGTGAGGGAAAGATCTAGTTGTGTGCATCAGAGCAAGTGGATCATCATGTGCGAAATGCATTGTCGTGATATCTTAGGCTGCGGATGATACAGAATATATATGTCATTCACACCTCTAGCTATCCTAGTCGCGAAGTTTCCTTGTCTATGGCGCTACTTCCATTCAATATACGTGAATTTCATTAATCGTAAAGCAAAGACGTGAACGAGTCAACGCTCCATTTCGCTTCATATCGTCTATACTTATTCATCTCTTTATATCCTCTCGGCGTACTTTGTTACCGCCCTGCATGGACGTCCCTCAACGTGACTTCCTGACTCCTTTGTGACTTCAGAATAGGCACAATTTCCACTTTCGGGCATAGTTGGGTGGGGAAAGTGTACCGGCGTGAAGACAAACTGAACTGTTTTCAACTTTGAATGGTGGACTTGCTTCGAGTTCCGACCATCCTGCAAAGGAGGTAGGTAATGGGCGTGAAGCCTGACCCTTTAACTCTGGCGTCCCATCATTCGCTCCACGTCTTATACATATTGGATGCAACCTTTCAGCTTCAGCCATGACACCACCTCACCCACTCAATGATGTAGAATTCTCCCTAGACTCGGACACTATATCACCCTCCCAATCATGCTCCCCATCTCCATCTGCGACAAACGGTGGACTCTCCTCTCCGGAGGAAAGCCCCTCAATAAAGACAGATTCTCTACTAATCTTTTTACCAGGCTTACTATACCTAATTTGGTAATCGTCATCTTCCGTCCTTTGTGACGAAAACAACGGCAAGGGGACAGCGTCGGCTAGAGCATGGGCATTGCCCTTACCACTGATGTAGTGTGGAAAGGAAGTTTTCGAAGGGCTTTGTATTGGCGCGGGCATACCACCAGCGAAAGCATAGGGACTGCCACTGCCAGTGATATGGCGTGGAGTGGCATTTTTGCTAGGGCTTAATATTGGCACCGGCATATCACCATGTGCGAAAGCATTGCCATTACCACCACCACTCGTGTACCGTGGAAAGGCGGTTCTTTGATAGTTTAATACTGGCGCAGGCATATCGCCGGCGAAAGCGTTGGTATTACCACTACCACCAACGTTCCGTGGGAACCCAGTTCTCCGAGGACTTAGTATTGGCGCGGGAATATCCAGGGGTTCGAGTTGTGCGGCTATTGATCGTTTGCGCGGGGGTGTGTGGATTCCTGGTGGCTTGGGGAGGAATGAGGTTTGGGACGGATGTGTTGCCGTTGGGAGGGGGCACTCGTTGCTGGTACGATTTTCTGGTGCTGTTGGTATTGGGCGCCATGGGGTGGTCCAAGTTGTGGACGACGCTGTAGCTGGTCGGGCCTGTGGGAAAGAAGTAGGAAATGTATCTGGAGTGTATAATGACTTCGCTCCACTGTGATGGGAGACTGAAGGTGGGAACGAATGAGTTGTCTGTGGAGAGACATTTTCTATCGTTTTGTTGTCGCGAAGTTTATCTGTTGAGAGTGGGGATCCTAAATGTTGGTTCTGCTGGGTTTGACGGGGAGGAGTCCAAGCAGTCCGTGAAGTGAGCGCTGAACGCCTTTCATTATCCCCCATACCTCTTGAAGGGTTTCCGTAGCTGGTACGGAGCCCTCGTACGTTAGATATCCACTTACGTAGCAGTGGCCGAAAAGTCGCGAGGGAACCCGCTGATATTCCCAAGGAGAGCTCGATGGATGACACGTTTGCCAGACCGATCGCATCGCCGTAGAAGTGTGATGATAAGGTTGTGAGCCTGGGTATGTATCGGAAGCGTATGATTGAGGCTATGGAACCCCTTCCCGATAATTGAGTTAGCAAAAAGTACTGATGCCGGAACGGAGAGGGGTGGGGCGCCTACATAGTACCCACAGCGATGATAAACCCTACAATGATCTTCTCCTTTTTTTCGAGCCGACTCGTCTTGATCATTACCATAGGCAACACCGCAAATGTCCAGTCCGTAGAAGCCGTAATCACAGCGTGCGTGTAGGACACACCCAGAATTGATGCTGGGGACACACACTGCTCTTTAGAGAAGCGTGTAAATAAGTCAAGAGAATTGCGGACGACACCGCATTGGAATACGGCGAAGAAAAAGTAGGCTGTACTGAAGATCGTGGATATTGTTACGGCGGTGTATACAACTCGACGCTGCCATGGTCGAAGGAGAATTCGCAGAAAAAAGATTGCAAGGGATATCTTCAAGGTCAGCATTGTTATGATGTAGAATGTCTCACAGACGAGAAGCCACTGCCTCGAGCGTGTTAGTCCAAACGTGTAATAATGCTGTTGAAGATGATGAACTTACACTGGTCGAACGGATCAATTCGCTTTTCCAAATGCTATTTTTGCCATTGACAAGGAAGCAAATGTTCAAATAGGCTATTTGAAATACTGAGAAGAAGATCTAGCACACACATCAATTGCCATCTTGCGCATCAGATCTGAAGTACACTCACGAGCGAGACCACCATGGCAAAGTCATCCCATCCAAATGACTTCAATATATGCACTCTGGTGAGTAGCCGCAAGCCCACGAGAAGCCATGGCAGTGTGAGAAGAACAACAGTTATCACGATAGGCCTAGCCCCCACATCAACGTGTCCTATCGGCATCAAAACCTCTGAAGCACGAGGTGCTAGGAGCATTGGAACTGTTAAGGTATCCATGCTGGGCAATTGCTCACGAGAAATGAGTACGAAAAATGGAAGAAAGGAACGCAGAATGAGAAGTCACATATTGAAGACAGCATACAATTGCCACGATTGCGCTGGAGGGGTAAAGGATGTGGTTCGGAGGTCCCAAAGATTTTGTTACTCGCATGCTGTTGCGACGATAGCGTATAGTTCCAGACAGCCTTAAGAACGTTTAGCGTACCAATAGGACGTTATGGAAACCAATCCGATTTGTCAATTCGCACATCTTGTGCAGTCTACAGCGAAACTCCAGATTTCCAGGAACCATGCCACCCAGATCTGGGTTTCCGGTCTAGCCAGATTTTGACAGGTGTAGCTTAGTGGAACACCCTTGAGTAGTGCGGTTTTGGTACGAATGGTTGTTTAGCCAATTCCAAAGGTCGTGGTCGAACTCGCGATCAGGATACCATTGGACGAAAACAGATGGGGCGTTTCCGTAGCGTAACAGGCCCTACATACATTTGTCAGTCGTTTATATCTTTCTACGTGTTGTGGCCGGACATGACTTAGATCAAGCTCTTTCGGGGAGCTTCTCGTTAATCATACTTTGGTACTCCTCAAGGTTTTGGAAAGCCTACTGCTGACATGTACCTAGTACAGTGGCCATACCAAAAATCAAATGAGCATACCCATGACTTGTATCACTCACCTACGTGGTTAGACTGAGAATTTCTGGGGTTAGCACTTGAAAAGCAACTCCTGCGCCTGGATGCTTGGCTCTATCCGGGTTCTAAAAAGGCGTAAGGAAAGGTTATTCTGCTGAGTGAGTAGGCGTGCTTGGAGCCAAATTCGGACTGAAAAGGGCATGATAGGCGACAGGTCATTACACCTTATGCAAATGAGCTGGCAGAAATCCCAAATCGTAAATGCCTGATTAATGGTTTGCAGCCCAACGTCTAGAATCCTTGCACGTTCTTTGATTTTACGTTCAAAATCAACTTTCGAAGGTCTGGTCTGATTCGCTTCATTGTCGCAAGACAAAATCCTCAGGAACAACTTACGTTTGAGTCTCCTTCCACAGCTTTGGATAGAGCAGTTAAGTATTAAGTAATCCGGTATCTTTTGCTTGCGCATTTAAATGATACTACCTCTAGGATCATATTTTTTTGTGGACGCTACAAGAAAGTTACCACCAATCTCGAAGAACAGTTTGTGGAGTGTATGCCCGTCGTAATCAAGATATATATCGGCAGCGGCGGGATCATGAAAGAAGTAAATAAATTGCATTTCTGGTTGTATCGGTGCATCCAAAAGCTATGTGACAAGCTGAACCGCCAGGTCATCCACCCCTCCGACAATAGGAGTAATAAGAGGCTTAAAATGGATGATGATGATGGACCACGATGAGATGTGCTGAAAAATAGAGGCTCAACCCCGTCTGCGAAGGTAGTGAAAGGTAAATGGCAACTGTAATGATAACGGACTGCGCGGGGCTAGGTCTGGAGATAAAGCTTGCCTTACTGCTGCCTTAGGCACCAATGCACAGCCTGCGGAACCTCGCACCATGGATTTCCTCTTTTGACATACCCATTGATTTGGCTCCATTTTACTACACTCACACCGAACGAGCATCAATTTTTGATTTCGCAACTTTCAAACTCAAGTAGAGTACTAATACCACACTGGGAATTGTAGAGCTGGCTCCAGAGATCAACCCTCTTAACTGAATCTCAAGCCTGCTAGCGCATCAAAATTCAAACCAAAGGGTTTGGTGACAGACTTTTGTATCAAAATCAAACAACAAACAAATTTTCACCAGAAAGACCAGCCGCGTCAACCAGATCACTGACTTCAATACGCCATTTGGCAGTTGCTGCATTTGCCAAGGAAGGAGACGTCCTCGTACTACCGCTCAATGATTTCGTGATCTTTCTCAACAGATCTTCCTGCTCACTTTCCGTGATAGCAAACCTAACCAGTTATGGCCACAGCTGAGCATCAGCTGGCTGCTTGGTATGAAAATGTGCATTCACGTAGAGTCGATGTAAGTCCTTTGATTCTTCTAGCTGTTATGTGAATAAACATGCTAATTCTTTTCAGCTAATTGGAGGTTCGTTGAGTGTCCCAACTCGACTTCAATGTCGAAAGCTAATTTGAAGTTGAGATTATGCTGGAAGTGAGCTTTTCCTAATTGAAGGCGATTCTCTATTGTTACTGGCTTTCTCGGACCCTAAATTGGATTTCGAAGGTTTGTGAAACTTTCCTGTTAGAAAGAAGCCACTGGTATCGTAAGTTTTAATTTTCCCTGACTACTTTCACAGATGGCTTCCAGCTCCTACATGCCGTTTATCTGGTGGAGATCTGCCTACGCAAACTCATTGCTCGGAAGTGCAATTTCCATATTGTCTTTTTCGACAATCACGAACAATTCTGTATACCCAAGGGCACCGCGCCTGAAAATCGCCCCAAATTTTTACTTGCACGTGCTGTAATTCTCCGGCATCTACAGAAAAATCTTGCCGCCATTCAACCCAATATCCTCATCAAGACTTTCACAGCTATAACCTGCCAGCCGTTTGTGGACTATCTATCCTCCGAGAGTGTGTACTTCGTCATGTGCTCAGATGGAGCACAACAGACTTCTAAACAGAAGTCGATGTTTCGGACGATGATCAATTGGTTTGTTCGAAGTGGCTACAATGCTGCTCTCATCAACAGCTTAGAATTCCTTGACACGAAAGTGATGGCCATGGTCCTTGAGTCTCCCAGAAATCAAACGGTGGAGCTTGAAACTTCAGTGTCCAACGGATCCGTCGTAAGCAATGGAAAAGTCCATCTTGACACAAGCGTTTTCGAAATGCTTATCGGGTTGCCACTTGGCCCCAAACTGAAGGCATCACTGACCGAGCGAGAGATCCTGACACTGCTAGTTCTTGCAAAGCTCTATCAGGAGGACTCTTCGGTCGCAAAGCTGATTTCATTATTTCTCCTACATACGACTTTTTTACAATACTCGTCCATGGCTAGTCGCCGATTTGGGTTGGTCGATCATGATGAAGGCCAAGATCTGGTCCAAAACTTTGCAGCACTAGCTTATGAACAAGTTCACGACGGAGCTTTGAGTGACAGCCTCGACAAAGGGAGCCACCAATGCGACATGATGGATATCGTGGACGGGAGGTTTTTCTACGCCTTGTGTAAGGAGGAGGAGGAAGCAAATGGAGAGCCACTACACATTGGAAGCGAGCAAATCAATGAGCGATACTCAGCATTGATCTCAATTCTCGACTCTCTTTGTGGAAACGGGTCGATTCCTTCTCTTGATCTCAAAGTCGTTACGTCAGAAGTGGAAACCAATGGACACAATTCGTCAAGCACAGCAGTTATGCCCTTCAGCAGTCCAGTATTCGACCAACATTTAGCACCCATTCATCTCTCGGTCGACTCATCTTTGTCCCCAGAGTCGGACCAAAGTAATAAGATTTTCAGCGAACTCACTCACTGGCACAATGCGAAGCCTGTGCAACGAAAAGGTATTGCGCCGAAAGTGGGTTGGTGGATCTTGAGACGGAATCAGTACTTCATGGCTGAAATGATAGCATACGCTGCTTCACTCACCAATGCATCAGGCAAAATTTTGGATCCAGAAGTTATCATTGCAGCTGGTAACACGAAGAGCTCCAAGCTTGCAATTATGCCAAAAGCCGACCAGAAGCCCGTCAAGAAAGAGAAAGAAGTCAAAGAGGCAAAGCCTGCTAAGAAAAGCGGCCCCGTTAAGAAGGGTGGGAAAGCGGCAGCCTTAGAGGCTGCGGCTGCAGTCAAAGCCTCCAAAGTGGACGCCCAAGAATTGCGTATCTTTCAAGCTTGGGAAGGCATTATTCGGGATCTGAACAAGATCACAAACGTTGAGACAAGATACGCCAAAGCGAAGAAATATTTACAGTCACTCTCAACGCGAGACGTAGCTGCAATAGGCGCAGAGGTCGAACTTTTCATGATGAGTTTGTTGTTAGAGCTTTGGTCCTCTGGGAATGCTCAGAAAGACGAACGATCCGAGGGACAATCCAGCGAGCTAACCAATAAAACGTACGAATGCGCGGCCTTGATGTGGGACCATGCGACCCATCTACTTCGGAATCCGATAGGACTCACCAAAACAGTCATTGCCAATATCAATGAGATCTTGGGTCTGCTTGATTTGCCAGCATTGCCATATCCCAAGACCCTTCAAGATCGCAAACTGCCATTTACCATTCGGGTTTTGGAAGCTTCGAAGCGAAGCTCGAAGAAAACTACCTCCAAGGACCTGTCGCTTCATCAAGATCCGCGAGATTTTCAGCTCTCTCATTGCGGTCCTTACTTTGATCGCTCAATCGATTCAGCACCAGATGCTAGAGTAGCATTCCACCCCGATGGATGGCAACGCAAAGTCCTTGACGGGATTGATCAACATAAGAGTCTATTTGTAGTAGCTCCAACCAGTGCGGGAAAAACCTTTATCTCCTTCTATGCCATGAAGCAAGTTCTGGAGTCTAGTGACGAAGATGTCCTTGTCTACGTTGCGCCAACGAAAGCGCTTGTCAATCAAATCGCAGCTGAAGTGCAGGCTCGATTCTCCAAGTCTTTCAAACATGCTGGACGCTCCGTGTGGGGAATCCACACGAGGGATTATCGCATTAACAATCCGACTGGATGTCAAGTCCTTGTTACTGTGCCTCATATCCTCCAGATAATGCTTCTGGCACCTACTAATGCGGAAAAGAAGAACTCATGGAGCAATAGAATCAAGCGAATCATCTTTGATGAAGTGCACTGCATCGGACAGGCAGACGATGGTCTGGTATGGGAACAGCTGCTTCTCCTCGCTCCGTGTCCTATCATTGCCCTTTCCGCCACTGTAGGAAATCCTAAAGATTTAAGTGGTTGGTTGTCCTCAACTCAGAAGGCACTTGGCCATGATCTAGTGATGGTCAAACACGAACATAGATACTCGGATCTTCGCAAGTTTCTTTATCTTCCTCCAAAAGAGTTCACCTTCGATGGACTGAAGGATCGGGAGAGTATTTCGGCTCCGGGACTCGATGGCACACCTGGATTCGCATTCGTTCACCCCATCGCCAGCCTTGTCAATAGATCCAGAGGAATACCCGAGGATTTGTCGTTGGAGGCTCGCGACTGCTTACTATTTTACCAGGCTATTGCTAAGCACCAGAATGACAAGTTCAGTGTCAGCCCAAATCTCCACCCTGCTAAAGCCTTGCCGGAGGTCATTCGCAAGGCCGATGTCCTTAAGTGGGAGCAGCAGTTGAAAACTGTGCTGAAAGACTGGATGAAGCATCCAGACTCTCCCTTTGATCTTGTTCTCAAAGAGCTCAGTCGGTCGGCTCTTCGTAGTCGGGTTGGAGATCTCTCCGTATCTTCCAGCGCCAATGGACCAGAGCAGACTGCGCGTCGAGTAGAGCCTCACAGCCTCGAGTCAACGACCTTGCCTCTCCTCGTCGAATTACATCAAAAAGAAGCATTGCCCGCTATTCTCTTCAATTATGATCGAGCCGCTTGCGAATCCCTTGCACAGCTAGTCATAAAAGAATTGGAGGACAATGAGAAAGCTTGGAAAGCCAACAGCGCTGCTTGGAAAAAGAAGATGGAAGCATGGGAAGCCTACAAGCTCAGCCAAGAGTTGGCATCCAAGAAAGCACCCGCTGCCAAATCCAAGAAGAAAGGAAAGCGAGGTGATGACGACGATGACGAAGATCGTGTGTCTAAGGCAGATTTGGCAAAGGAGGCAGCAAGTTCAGACTTCAGCCTTCTTGCAAGTTTCGATCCAGAGACTCCCTTGGATGGCTACCACTTTGCGGATTGGAAAAAGCTTACTACTTCTGAGCTGGCCGACTACACCAAAGAGTTGACCCGGAGAGGAGTTCCGAATTGGCTTATTAAAGCTTTGGGACGAGGTATCGGGGTCCATCACGCTGGAATGAATCGTAAGTATCGCCAAGTTGTCGAAATGCTATTTCGTAAAGGATTTCTTCGTGTAGTGATCGCCACTGGAACATTGGCTTTGGGTATTAATATGCCGTGTAAGACTGTTGTCTTCTCTGGAGACTCTGTATTCCTTACTGCGTTGAACTTTCGCCAAGCTGCCGGTCGCGCTGGTCGTCGAGGTTTCGACGTCCTCGGCAATGTTGTCTTCCAAGGCATATCATTCGACAAAGTTTGTCGGCTTCTCAGCTCGAGACTGCCGGATTTAAATGGTCACTTTCCTATCACAACATCACTGGTACTCCGATTGTGTACATTGCTCCACGAGACGAAGGAATCTGCATACGCTACCAAGGCAATTGATGCCCTGCTTTCACAGCCTCGACTCTACCTTGGTGGAGACGAGGCGAAAATGACGGTTTTGCATCATCTGAGATTCTCGCTCGAGTATCTGAGACGCCAGTCCCTCCTAGGTCCCCATGGATCACCTCTTAACTTTGCTGGATGTATCTCTCATCTCTATTATGCAGAGAACTCGAGCTTCGCCTTCCATGCCCTTCTCAAGGAAGGTTATTTTCATACCCTATGCGCAAATATCACCACAAAGCCTAAGGATACTCTGCTCACTCTAATGCTAACCATATCACACCTCTTCGGACGGCTACAAGGTCGTCAGGCTGACGAAGAGTTTGTTCAAGAGGTTGTTAAGAGATCATCATCAATCGTGTTCCTTCCACCGATGCCCAAGGAGGCGGAAACAATCCTGCGTGCGCACAACAAAGAGACTTTAGGTATCTTCCAGACATACGTGGAGACTTATGTTGAACAACACGTGCACGAAGAGGACAATCGCCTTCCCCTCACTGAAATCAAGGTTGGAGGCCCCGAGTCTGTTAGCACATCTCTCTCTGGGGCCTTGGCTCCCACAAAGATTCGTTCTCGATTTACCGCTTTGAGTGGCTACGGAGACCAATTCGAGTCAATCTCCGACCTTTGTAGAACGGTACGAACTGGGGTGTACTTGGAAGAAAGCGTTATCCCACATGTGGCACTTTATCCGGAGGAGACCTCGATTCCTTTGAACGCCTACCTTTTGGACTTCTATAAGCACGGCGACGTATCAGCACTTGAGAAGGCCAATCGCATCTCCCGTGGAAATGTCTGGTTCTTGTTGAACGGTTAGTTGATCCCATGAAATTCCTCTGTGTCTCGAAGCCTAAAGCTAATTGCAAACAGATTTCTCGTTAGTTCTCGCTACCATTGTGACGAGTCTGATGAATTTCATGAAACTGAACCCGGATTCTGAGGGTGATATGACCGAAGTACAAGGTGGTGGGGATGCCTCTGAAGAAGCAGCAGGGATAAAAAAAGAGCAGGAACCCGGTGTCGCAGATGATGGAGAGATTGACTCGGCTGCATGGAAGCTGGATGATGGAGAGGGACTGATGAAGGTCTTGCAAGCTTTCAAGCTTCTCAAGGAGGAGTTTGACTTGAAGTTCAAGGTCATGTGGTCGTGATTAATGATAACGAACGCATCGATTAGACTCGGGTATGTCAAAGTGTTGTTTTCGGTTCAAAAGCATGGGTAGAGGATACGCGGAATGAGTTTATGGAGCGATCAGATATATAGACTTTATGATTGATACTTGGCATTCCGGAGCTTTGTTAAAGCGAGTATAGGTTTTCCTATGGATATCAAAGCACTAGCGTACATAAGTTTCTCTAACACATTAGATCCCTCTGTCGTCTTATCTTATCTGCTTGTCCAGGCTGTGAAGCATTGACATTTGGTGTCTAGTAGATGAATCTCAATCGGAGAGAAATCGCAAACAAATCCGACTCTGAAAGCAGACGCGGTCTATTCCTAAGATAAATGAAAGTTCATATCTACAACACCGTCCAATATCCCAACAATAGAAACACCGTAAGATCATTAAACAGCTTCGTCCATTCTAATTTGATCCCCTCATATTCAGGCAGACATTTCCTCGTTAGAGACTTGTGGAGGGTTCATACTGCAATGCTCTACAACACTTCCGTCCGCCATAATTTTCCCCCAACATTGCCTCTTTGTAAGGACGGTTCCTGCCGAACTTGGAGGCGTTATTGGAAGGCTGGCAACCTGACCGCCAGGATTGGAGACGCAACATTGGATGATGTCGCCATTGGCATCCTTCGTGATATAGCATTGCCGGCGCTGGAGTGTTGGTGTTGGGTCGGTAGTGACTTCGATGTTGTGCTCGCTGCATTCCGTGATAACAGTTATCCCGTCTTCTGCATAGTGACTAATGCATTGCCTCTTGACCAGTGGACTATCAATCTTGACACAATTGTAGTCGCGTTTGTTGACATTGACCTGACCAGAGACCGGAGCGCATGTGGCTAGGCTGGAGATGGATATCAACAGGAGGAGTGTGAGCTTCATGATGGTAAAAATAGCTCGAAGGTCCGATAGTGATTTGTTTCGATATGAGTGCAGAGACTGATGTGGGAGGTGGAAGGTGGAAGAAATATAGATGGATTATTGCAAACGAAGTTTTGCTTTGTTTGACGATGTAGACCCAAAGTGGTAATAGATAGGAAGAAAAGTTTGCTGGTGGTAGCTGAGGAGTGATGATCAAGCTTGAAAGGATATTGCTGATTTCTTCCGACATGCTGAAGGCCTCTCTTTATACATGTAAGGCACATGGCTGTTCATGATAACCATCGAGATTCTGTTTGCGAATGACGTCTCGGCTCCACTCTCTTGCAACGCTCTGAACCTCGTGGATCGTTATACCAAATCCCCAACAGGAAAGCAATAACGAAAATCTTGCAAACTGTATGATCGAATAGCCTCTGCAAGGTCACATTGCCTTGTAGGCGGAGCACTCGCTCCTCTATCGTGACGGTCAGTTCGATATTGTTGCAAGGCTTTCGTGGCGGTGAGTCCGCACGATCGTCGCACAACAGGAAGCTATGGCCTTTCTTCAGCACTCTTTGGGAAGTTCGAAGCTTCGATATTGGGCTAGTCTGTAGACTTGAAGCGTCGCGTGGTCGTAATAACAATATTTTGGAGTTTTCGATATTCACTCGCTGTAAGTGGTCTGTAGTGGAACAAATGAGGTACACCTGATGCATGTACAAGCCTGCGTTGAAGCTACTCATTCAGGAAATCGTTGTCCAGGCAATAATGCCTCAAGAGAGGATTAGTGAGTTTTTAGCCTTGTCGGCTGCTTCAGATCCTTTGATGAATTTCAGCTTACCTATTGCCTTTACTCGCCCTACTCCCCCCTCTTGAAAACGATCTGTGGATGTAAAGGATTAAATTCACGACCCTGAAGCCCTTTACAGTGCCTTTGTAGTCTGTCATGTATTTCTTTAACCATTTCTGGAAGTTGTAAACCAGTAGCCGAGATCCAGAAAAGCCAGCAGGTAGTAAGTGCAGCATGCGCTAAGAAGCATGTAAAATCAAAGTGGTTGAGCTGCAGATATCAATACTGGAGCACGGAACTGCATCAGATTGACTTCATTTCGTGACACAATAACCTTACTACAACCAAGCTTGTACATAGCAAGCACAGTGCGATCTCACTGGAATCGTGCGTCTTTCTTGATGAGTAATTACTCCAGAAACGACGACGCTGGACGTAGAGTTTAGTACTTGGAGCATTGTCCGGAGTTACTGCTCGGCGATTCAAAGATCGTATGACAAACAGTAGTACAAGATTAGAAGTCTAAATCGATGTGGGGCGAAATCAATTGGGAAGACGTCGATATCGTTGAGGAAGATGTTTTGCGCGCAGAATCCGTTGAACACGACAACTGAGCCTGGATGGTATACAGAAAGTTCGATGACTCCAAGTTGGGCTTCAACAGATGCTCTCAATTCCCACACATCCTTGGAACCAAGCGGAATTCTGTATTCGCCGATAGCCTGGAAATTACAGATTCCGCATATGGAGGTTCTGCAAAGGTAGTCAGGTTTCCAGCTACACTTCTTTACAGCATTGCTGACCCGGCGCAATGGATTTCGCCTCGTTGGTATGGTTGCTGTAAGACTGAACTACAGTTCGCGTGAACCACGTTGCTCTGCCGCGGCGTGCAGACCGCTCCTCTCCGAAGCCAATGTGAAGACATCGAAACTCTCAGAAATAAAAATCAACGATTTTTTTTTCCAAGTGACCGCTTCGATGCTGTGCAACCCCTACAATGGGAAACAGAGCACGGGTAGCCGCATTCATTGATGGGTCCAAAGTTCTCCAGAAAACAATTCTTGCTCAACCCTGGGAATAGAATAGGCCGCGTGCGATGGGTGAGATGGTGTATCTGTAATTTTAGCATCGTGCGCCATCTCGGCAAAATCCGCAGTAAAAATCATCTTTGCTCGACCTTGCCAGTCTAGGTTTTTGCTGCATAATGGAATTTTGATGGTACTGAGATTCCTTGCAACCGCATGTGCAGTCTTCCAAACTGGGAAAATATATGGTCCCAGCGGAGAGATTCTTCAAGCACGGGAGCTGCCGCCAGCCCACTGGCGCCAATCTGACGGTTCCACGGACGCAGCTGTTCGTGACTTATTTGGCCTCTAGTTCTCTGGGTTGGGGTAAGCATATGGTGGCTCATGAAATAAAGCAAGGAAAAATTGGGAGTCCCGGCAAGTGTGTAGGCGCGATTACAAAGTCTTTGACCGGGTCTGGATTTTGCATGTCGTTAGAAAAAGAGTAAGAACAAAAACAAGTACCGAGCGCCACTTGAAGCCACCCAACGTTACCAGAAATGGACTAGTATTATGAGGCAAGAGCCACGATCTCACGTGAGTTTATCAAGTTTGTGACCCGTATCATCTTAATACTAAGTACCATATAAATCTTCTTATTTCTATCTTCTCCGTACCCAATACGATCAGCCAAGTTGTGACTATTTGTGTAAAATTACTGGCTTGGCTTTTCAATCACAACGTGCTCAGCCTTGGCCGCTATCGATAGAGGAGTATTGATATCTCCTCTATTTCCCCACCACCACGCATCCCGGAGAACCAGAATGAAGATTGCTTGTGCATACGAGCTGCAGTATTCGTGTCTAGTAACTTCCAATTAGTAGTGCCTATGTGATCTTGTAGGATCGCCCCAAAATTCCCGGGCCATCCGTCGGCCTAGGTGTACAGTATTCCTGGCTCGAGTTGGAACACCCTTTTCTGTCCTATAATTATTTTACGATGTCAGTGCTTAAGAAATCGAGTGCCTAGAGCAATTTGAATCCTGCCATGCAATGGTAACTCGTGCTCAGGCAGGAATCTTATCCTATATTAGATCATCCTTTGATAGTGGTCTATGGGTGGCTATAATAGGCAAAATAAATTGAACAAAGCTTGGGGATTCATAGGGCAGAAGTCTCCAGATCTGATCAGTACAGGTCGTCCGAGGAAGAGAGCATGGCTACCAGCTTCATTTCGTCAGGAACTGGTGTTATCGATTTAAGTATTTCAGCCATTTGCGTTCTAAAAATATCGATCTTGTAGATTGACTTGTTGACACCCAGCGTTTCTGTCAACCTGCTTGAGCCTTGAAGTTGGATTCAAGGACATTATTGCATAAACCAGCACACTATGTTTCAGCATGTAACCCCGCTTTTGTATACAGGTGATGAGGAATCGTAGAGAAAGACAAAAATACTCGAATTCTCAGCTCCACTGCTTGCATTTTAGGAAAACATGTTTAAGGGAACGTCAAACAGATGAGTAGAACAGAACGAACGCGGAATCAACGTGTTTCAGATGGAAACGATCTGAAGAATATAGCAGTGGAGGAGATATACGAATCAATAATCCAAAGAAACAACGGACACCCCTGCTAGAATAAGGAGTCGCGACAACGCGTCACATGGAAATTGGCGCGTTAGAGTAATATAGTGTAAATTTTGTGCCTTCCCAGGCAGCTTCGAAGTCGTAAAACAACCTATTCAAATCATGTCTGAAGCGATTGTGCAAAAGCGAGGTCGTCCAAGGAAAGTCGTTGATGTTGATCCGACACCACCAACCTCGAAAGAAGTTCCTCAGGCCAAACCTTCTCCGAAGAGGAAAGCAGTAGCGAAAAGCGCAACAGCAGTACCGAAAAGCAATGCTGGACCGGTCAAAGCAAAGGCGAAAGCCAGTACGCCAACCGCGAATAAAGTCGATTTGAAGGTGAAAACCGTCAGTCTCAGAGCTACCAAGGCTTCAAATATTCTAGCACCCAAATCAAAGCTATTGCCAAATGCAGTAATCGAGTCGAGAATCTTACAAGAGCTAGCTGAATTAGAAGGAAATAAGGAGAACAAGAAATTTACAGAATCGGCGAAGAAGACACAGACCACGACTGAGGATCAGGAAGTTGAGACAATACTGCCACACTCAAAAGAGACACAAACCCAAATCAAGCTCTTAGGAGTTGAGCCGACAGCTAAGATCGAGACGGTAGTGCCACACAAAACATACACCAAACCCTCGAAAGAGACACAAATCACAATCGAGCTCTCAGAAGTCGAGCCAATACCCAAAATCGAGCCAATACCGTCACTACCCGTCACCACCCAACCCTCCCAAAGTCCAATACAAATTCCTACACACCAAGCATCCAATATGCCGAACACCCCAATCCCACTACTATACGCCCATAACCCCAATACCTCCATCCTCCAACAAGCAGCCTACATGTCTACGAAATCAAAAACATCCCAAACAGATACTAAACCCAGGACACTACCTCTAAAAGGTTTCGTTTCAGCAGCAGAACTCAACAGATTCGCAGTGGAAGAGCTCTCATCACGGCGGGGACCAGGTTCAGGCGCAGAATATACACGGACAGCACAACTGAAGGCGGAAGCACCAGTGACACAACCTGGACAAGTGGATCCTAAAAAGTATAGGTTATTCGCTAGACGGTATGTTTTTATCGTATTGAGTATCAAGAGGCAAGGCACTAAATTATTTAAACTTAGGATCACTTCCATTATAGTTGCCGCACCGATTGTTATTGTTACTAGTTATTATTTGTATCAAAGGCGTAAGTATCTCATTCTTAATGCCATTCCTCCCTCCCACACCTTTTTTTGTTTCATAGTCAAACTAACTGTATAATTAGTGTTTCTTGGTGTCGAACCAAAACGTTTTCTGCAATCTCCAATGCTATCGGCACGTCCACCAGCACCAAAAGAAGGAGGAACGACAACGTAAGATACAACCAGACCAACTTTGATCATTGTATATATGTCTCATATCATATCGAAACGACGTCAACGCCCGGAATTGCATGTTTATGTGGTCAGAATTTGAAATATATACGAATGATGACGTGGACGTGTACAAAATACCTGGAAAAGGAATATTGGCCACAAGGCTTGATACCAGCTTTGTTCTAATTGAGCTCCCTTCTTCATACAATCACCGCTTTCAAGTACTGCAGACAACTTTTCAAAGCATTTCGCTCGTGCATAAAGTTGGAAAGACTGTTCACAAAATAGATTTGAATCACTTAGGCAGTTGAATTATCATGCTCCTATCAACTGTGAAACAGGGTTATATCCCTCATATCTCCAAATACACCAAAACTTCGGTAGAAATGAACCAAAAAGACAGAAGATCCCGATCAATGTACAAGCTATCCCATCCGTTGACACCCTCACTGATAAAACCAAAGATCATACAGCATAGAAGCCCAAATATACATATACAGTAGAAGTGAAGTCTCCCAGTTTCCTCACAAGGAACATGAAAACGTAGACTATGCATCATTAGCTCCTGGCGGCGGTCCAATCCTCTCCCACATCCTCTCTCCAGCTTTCCGATGCTTCTTCAAGACGAGGAGTTGCCTGTTCCCACAAAAGCCACCTGGCTTTGCAATCCTTTTCACAGTCTCCCAATGCCCATTTAACCGAATATCTAAGTCACTATACTCTCTCTTCCTCAATTTCTCTTCTTCTTCCACATCGGTAGGCCCATCATATATCCATTCACGGTGGTCACTTTCCACACCAGGCTCCAAGTCCCTCCTAGGCTGAAAAGCCGGCCTACTAGCCAGCCAATTAATCCACCCCTGCGGCCAAGAAAACAACTTCTCAAAACGACGTATAAAGTTCAACCACCCGAAAGTACGCTCATCATACGCAACCCTCACATACGGATTAATGTAAAATCCCCCATCAAATTCATTTCCATCTCTCCACCCCTGAGGATGCAACGAAGCCATGGCGGACAAATCAGCATGGACAAGACAGCATTCCGAAGCATCCCAAAATAATTCCTCCGAGGCACGGAATTGGATTGGTGTCATGCCTACGCTGTTGGTTTCGCTAGAAGAGTTATTACGAGCGAACCATTTGGCTTCGAAGGCGGTCATGCCACCCCAGCAGCTCTTGACGCGGACGGCATCTTTACCGGCTTGGACATCTGATCTACTTATTCCAGAACCTGCTTTTGAGAACCAAGGATAAAATGGTACACCCGCGCCATAACCTTCAGAGTCTCGTGTAGCAAAAGTGTCGTAAAATTTGAAAGGATTTATAAAGTCCATTGCACAAGCGGCGTGGTATTGCGTTCGCCCATCTTTGCCAATATTCGTTGCAAAAAGTAAATCTGCGGCGTCGGCGGGTGAGAAGACGACGTCGTTTATGAAGAGGAGTTTATCAAAGGGGCCCATGTCTGTGTTTGCGGAGTTGAGGGGTTCAATGGCCATGTTGCGCACTTGGGCTAGGTATTGGATGCGTTTTACCAAGTGGTTGTTTGGTAGTATTTGTACGGAGGGGAAGGAGTCGAGGTCGATGTGGTCGGATATTATTGCTGTTTTACCTGGTTGATATGTTAGCTTCTTCCCATGTTTATTGGTACAGGGAAAGAAAATACATTTTACACTCCTGCCTAGCTCTTGCAATGCCAGCGTCGTGGCTTCTCCACTATCATTCTCATATATACTAAGAAATACATTCTCACTCCCCAGTAAATCCACCAGTTCGATCACCGCCTTCCCCCACGGCCCCTTGATTAAATCCACATCGACAATATTCGCTGCTATAAATACTTTTTCATTATTTGGATTACTGCCCGTATAATGCGGCGGTCGCCTCGAGTACGACGGATTAAAAAAAGGTGTTGCGATTATAAGGATAAGGAGAAAAGCAGCAAATGCAGTAAAAGTTCGGCCTAGTAATCGTCTCCACCGACCAGGTCGCGGGCTATGTGGTGGGGAGGTCCGCCATGGAAGAAATGAAGAAAGAGATATTCGTTTCCGGTGTGTCCTGTCTTTGTAGTCGTCTGCGAGGAAATCGTCGAGTTCGAAATCGGAAGAGGTGGAATCGAAGGAATCGCGGACGAGACGCTGGGATTCGTCGTTGCGGCGGTGTGTTACCATTTTGTGTGTAGGTTTATAGGGGACATATATGAGGTCTATATGAAAGAGTAAAGAGTGTGGTGTTCAGTGTTTTTGTAAGTAAGAAAGTGGTCAGAAACCGGGACCGCGCAAGGAGATTGAGGATGTTCGGATCGCTGACAGGGGTCAAAAGCTTGTTTGGATGGCTTGCATAAACGTTATCCCATTTCTTGGGAAGGATTCTGGAAGGATTTCGAACAGGTGGGATTGTCGGCAAGGATACTTCGCGCTCCTGGAGTTTGAAAATGATCGATTTCCTTTTATCGAAAGACAGGTTTGAAGGCTTGAGGTGCCTTATCAATGTCGTTCGCCTGTACGCAGCTCACGCTGACCGCATCACCAGATCGTCGCACCATTTCGCATGAGAAGAAAAGATTGCTTTTTTCGGAGTTAAAGCAAAATTTCTGTAACCAGCAGTATTACAACCTTAAAACTTCTATACGATGATTCTACGGACGTTTTCTTGGATACAAAAAGTACTACTTCGTAATCCTGAAGGCCTTCGCGAGCAAGTTGAAGCGACCAAGGTACTTTGACCGCGGCCTTATAACGGTAGCTTGGAACAACAAAAATTCCAATGCAGCTCTAGGCAGTCTGGAGCGTATGACAACTGATGGCGTGATTCACTATCTGGATCTTTCTACGGAAGTGAAAAGAAAGTGATCTTCGACGACGTGGACTTTGGAACGCGCACTTCTTCTTCCTGCCATTTCACCTTTGCAAATGAGGCTGCCCTCGTTGTTGATGAGATCGTCAGAAAATGAAGCAATGTTAGCACGGGTATCATTGTCCATACTGGTGATTGAGATTTTTGCCTTTTATATATGCATGTATTTCTAAAGCCTAGCAGTGTGCTCCTTCAAGACCTCCATTAAAATAATGAGAGCTCCATAAATCTAATCATGCGCCTGTGCCCTCTCCTCCAACGCCGTCATAGCATTATCCAATTCCCTAATTCTGTGACTCGTTCTCTTCTTGACTTCTTCCCGTACATCTAGCAGTATATCGGAATTCATAACTTCCTCGTACTTGCTCTTCAATTTCGCCAATTCCTCTTGCGCGGCTTCTCGATCACCCTCTGCGTATACGGTATTTTCTTCCGTCTCTTCGGAGGCTATTTGGAACTATGGACAATATGATTTAGGTTGGTTTATGATCAGAGAGCAAGGGGTTTGGTTACTTCGTCTCGTGCTGTTTCATACCTGGGAAGGGTTGTCAGTGCCTGTGTCGGAAAGATAGGATGAGGAAGGTAGGTCTAGGTGTATCTTACAATTCTGTCAATTCTTCTACTATTTCATCTGCAGCAGGGGACTGTGTGGGATAGCTCCGGGATGAGACGGTTGCAAAGCTAGCTCGTGGTATCACGTTCAATCTGCTTTGATGCGGTACGGTAGTTTGTAATATAGCTCGCGTGCTACAAGATGCTATACTCGAAGATTTGAGGCATCTCGAACAGCCTCGCAAAAAGGCACGAGATGCTAAACGTCGCGAAGGAGCAAACATTTTCGTTGATAGATAGTAGTCGTCAAACTCGAAATATTAAGCTATAGGTAGGTTTAGTTGAGATGAATGACGCTACACAGTCGGACGGCCCTAGATCTAAGAATAGAAATTCTGGGCTCAGATTCAGGGTCCAGCATTGCTTTGCTTGTCCGCGTTTTTGCCGCACTTTCAACGCAGCATAACCTCTCCATTTATCGGGGATGCTGCTTGGGTTGACCATTCTTGTTGTAATCTTTACCGCCGTATTATCACAACCCAGAGACACAATATGGAGAATGTTCTCCTTCTTTCGCAAAAGCCCTGCTGTGAAGGCTGTCGATGACCTCGGGGTGAGTGTGAACGAGGAGAAAGAGCACCAGAAAAGAGAAAGGGACTCGAATTTGATATCTGAGGCACACAAAACCAGAGAAAGGACTCCGGAGATCAAAAAGTCTGCCGATCTGTCTCCTGATGCGACACCAAAGCCGGAGCCTGTGGCCAAGAGGATATTACCACCAGTACCATCATTCTCCTTGAGTAATGGAGACAGCGACGATGACAGCGAAGACGAGGGTGATAATGCTGCACCACCGTCATTTCCAGCTGTAAACTCTGCGCAGAGAGCAAGTGCTCCCAAGTCGTCTCTGAAAACGACGTCTCTACAAGCCCCGACAAATGGCTTCATAAAACCACCCGTACCACAATTTACAGCCCCGTCACCACGCTTACCACAACCATTGCGAACACCACCATCTCTCGCAGCAGGTCTAAGAGTCCCGACAACAGGACCTCTCCCAAACCGTGGTCCTCCTACCAAGCCAACAGCAGGCGGTCTAGCAGTCCCACCAGGCTCAATCGCAACATCCATACCCAATCCGCGAAAGAAGGTCCTGCTCAAACCAGGGCACTCTCCCCTCGACTGGGCCCATCTCCAAAAATCCTCAGCCAACCTCTCTGGTGTCGACAGACTCCAACGTGTAACTCCCACCATGCTAAAGCATTTCAATGGGCGAAAAGGTAGACCAGCTTGGTCATCTTATCAGGGAAAAGTGTACAATATCACACCGTATATACCTTTTCACCCGGGTGGTGAGGGCGAGTTGAAGAGGGCGGCGGGTAAGGATGGTGGGAAATTATTTATGGAGGTTCATCCTTGGGTGAATTGGGATAATATGCTTAATGAGTGTCTGGTTGGGATTATGATTGGTGAGAATGAGGGTGTGGAGAGGGGAGGTGGGTTGGATGAGATGGATTGATCATGACTTTTATTTTTATTTATGTTTGAATCAAGGATGCATAGGGCTAGAAGGGTTGGGATTGATACCAGGCGTTCGTGCTGGGCTGCCTTATGAGTTGGGTCAGAGCCCAACTGTAGAAACATCCGCGTAGATCAAAGGACATGGAAGATAGCAAACAAATGAGCTACACGAAACCTTCGGCATTGATTCATTATTATACTATCTGCATAAAATGGACTCCAGTACTCTGTAGACATCACGCCACCTCGTATTAATTTCGTGTCGCTGCCTGCACGTCCCCACTCCACCATCCAAAATTCAACGTCACCGCACTTACTACAAAGGCGCATCCCGCCGCAGAGAGCATCCACAAACAAAAAATGTGGATCCTCTCCTGCGACAGCGACCTTTTCAACGGCAAACAAAAATACCTTAAACCAAGTTCCCGCTTCCTCTTCGGCCGACCATCCAAGACAGGCAAAGAAGAGCGCGAAACAGGATCTATACCATTTTGTGCCATCCCGAACAATAAATCCATATCGGGCAAACACTTGTTAATTGAGATTAAGGAAGTGAAAGCGGGGGATGGATCTAATTTGCATGCAAGGTCGGAGGTGACGGTGCAGGATTTGGGGAGTAAATTCGGGACTGTGGTTGATGGGGTTAAGGTTGCTAAGGGGGAGGGTGTGGTGCTAAAGGGGAATGAGCATGTCTTGCATTTGGGGAATTGGAAGGATGCGCTTAGGTGGGTTATGGCACTTTAGTGTTGTCTACAGGGGACTAATAGGTGTGCAGGATTAAATGGTATCCCATAGTTCTGACACTGGCATCCCTCTCCAAAGCGGAAAAGGCAAATTCAGATCCCCTCTCGAAATATCGCATTCGGCTGGAACACCTTGATATCAAATTCGTGCAAGATTATGTGGTTGGACAGACTACTCACGTCGTCGCGGCAAAACGCAATCTACCACAAGTACTACAAGCTCTCGTACATGGAAACTATGTCACCACAGATGAATTCGTAGACAACGTAGTATTGGCGGCAGAATCAGAGAACGCAGAGGACAATTCACTCCTCGAAGGCGACTTCGACGCCAACTTACCAGACGCGACCAAGTTCGTTCCACTTCCAAGCAAGGAACCAAACCCAAGGCCCGCAGAGCTGTTCAGACCGGATAAAGAGCGCTCGAGTGTGTTTGCTGGTTACACTTTTGTTTTCTGTATGAAGGCGCAGTATGACAATCTCAGCGGTGCTATCAATGGTGGCAGCGGGAAGACGTTACTCTATCCAGACTTCGAGGAGGGTGCTACCCCAGCCGCAGATGTGGTCAAGTACGTTAAGAATGCCGCGGGCGAGAAGGGTCTTGGAGAGTTCGAGGATGGTAGTGAGGGCAAGGGAGTTGTTGTGGTAAGGGTTTCATCGAAAGACACCGCTTGGGCTACTAGTTTCATGAATGAGGTGGATGAAAAATTGAATCAGCGCTCTATTCCATTGAATGAGTTCTTGGATCCTATTCTCATGAAAGATACATCAGAAATTAGGAAAGCCCTCGTTGAGGATGTTGAGATTCGTATGTTCGAGAATCTGATGCATGAAACTCAAGCTAATTATATACAGACTCTAGTCAAACATTCGTGCCCAGCCAGGTCCGACAGGAATATCGTCGTAACTCAGCAGTAGTATTGCAGGCACAAGATCAACCACGCCGTCGTTCGGTCAATGTCCCATCTTCTGCACCGGAACCACCGCCTAGTACCGAGCCTCAGACAACATCATTTCAGCGACGACAGCGACGGCCAATTACAATGAGCCGGTTCACAGAATTTGATGACTTCGACCCTTCTCAGATCAAGCCCCCAGCAGCCAATACACACACCATTATCGAAGAAGACGAAGACATGAAAGATGTTGAGCCCACACCCCAACCAACACAGAATACTCGCAAGCGCCCAGAGCCGCCGTCTGAGGATGAAGAAGACGTAGTCAATGCCTTGTTACCAGCCGCCGCAGCCATGAAGAAAAGACGTTTGAATGGTTATGCCCCAACACCAGCACCACAAGCCGCACCATCAGAAGAGCCGACGCGCAAAAAGAAAAAGGAGAAGGAGATTGACGTAGCAACTATGGCACGCCAACGACGCGAAAAAGAGGAAGCGGAGGACGAAGCAGAAAAAGACCTCATCGCCAATGCAGACTTTGACGCAATAAAAGATGGCGTCAAGGTAATGGAGCTTGAGTTGAAACCACGAACAGATTTACCAGTAAGCCATCTTTGCGATGGTGCCGAACATGGCGCAGGAAGGGAGCATTGGGATGATCGGTGGAATGGACGTAAAAACTTTAAGAAGTTTAGGAGGAAGGGAACTGGTCCTGCCGTGCCTATAAGAACTCATGCTGTTATAGTGCCTCTCGTCGCTGTCAAAGAGAAGGATTATGGCCTTGGTGATCAGCATTGGCTTGATGCTGCTAGCTTCGCGAAACAACAGAAGAAGAAGTCGCAATCGCAAAAGCATCCACAAGCCGAAGCACGGGAATTGGAATCACAAACTATGCACGTGTCCGGCAACGATGACGTGGAATCGCAACTTCGACGTAAACCTATTCGGAAGAAGAAGAGTCAGATTGTGGTGGAGGAAGAAGATAGTGATGTTGTTCTTGTGGAAGAGAATTCGACGAGTACGGTTAGGGATAGTGTTGGTAGAAGTACCGGAAGTACGACTACGATTCCTGATACGCAGAGTCAAACACAGCAGGCTACCCAGGCATCAAAAGGAAAGAAACGGCTGGGTGGAGAAATTGATATGCCGCCACCTGCTAAGAAGAAGAAGGCACGGGTGCCTGTTGTGAAGGATGACAGTAGTAGTGATGATGAAGAAGATAGGCTGAAATTCAAATTTAGGCGGAGGGGGTGAGCAATGGCGCGTCGATTGGATTTCGAAGCGAGTTTATCAAATATGGGGAGCAAGAGGGCAGCGGTTTTTGATCTGCTTCCTTTCAGCGATTTCATTTTCAAGGTGATACCCGGCTATTTATACATAGATACTAGTGGCGAGAGTTCGTCTCACGGAGGTATCGAGCATAATCATCAGGCAGGGTAGAAAAAGCCATCCTTATCAGGCAGGTGAGACTTGAAGTTTGCCTCAGGCTTGTCAAACTCAAAGTTTCGCTTTCTTTGCCCGTGGACCCCTACTCATACTTTCCCTTTCTGGCATCTTCAAGTTTTCTTTCTGATCAACAGTCATCAACCTTTCTTTTCTTCCTACCCCGCTTCAACATCAGTTTTCCAATAGTGGCGCCTTGACCGACATTCACGGTTCTCCATGGCTTAACCTCTCAGCCGCACTAACGGGTTTGCAAAGCGCATATTTGCAAACCTTAAGAGCAATTTCTACCCTTCAACCTTTGACAATACCTCACGCCCGCGACATCATGGCGACCGACTACGCCCCGCTCAGTGCTCTTGCTGATAGAGATGAGGATATGCTCATTGACGATACTGTAAGTCTAATGATATACTCTTTCCTATCTTTCATCACCGTCTTCCACCACGATCGATGGCAGTATACTCACCTCAGCCAATAAGCCCGTCGCGGACAATGCGTCCACCCAACCAAAGCAGTACATTTTCAAACCCTATAATCCAAAAACAAAGTTATCTCCTCTCTCCAACCAAATGAACCTCCCAGAACCCATCGTCAACGGCAAACAAATGATCTTCGAGCTTTCTAACCAAGGACTCGGCAATCCAATCGCGCAGGCTGTTACTACCACTACTTCACCCCCGCGCTTGTTGATCCCAAACCCGAAATTGAATAGGAGGAAGCGCACGCCGGGAAGGTTGAGGAAGAAGAATGCGAAAGTGGAGGGGGAGTTGGGGGTTCTGGACTCCAGGAATGAGGCCCGCATTGATGCAAATGCCATCATCATGGGTCTAAGTCGCATGGCACACCTCGACACGAGGAACGAAGGCGGTTCTAACACCAATACCCTCACCCTCCCCTTCCACACCCGCGCCCCACCACCAACACCTACATCTACGTCTCCACCCCCGCCAAACACAATCACAGACCCAACCACCAAATCCTACAAACGCCCCCGCCCCATCACCTGCGACTGCGGCCGCTCCTTCACCTCCCAACTCAGCAAGAACGACCATGTCGACCGTGGCAACCACTTCACCCTCATGGCCAAAAACGTACGACTCGGGCGCATTTTCTTCGATACCCCCATGAAGAAATCAACAGCTGTGATGAAACATAAAGGGTTGACCAAGGGAGAGAAGAGGCGCGCTAATGCGGCGAGGAGGGATATGAGGGAGACGTTGAAGAGGAGTTTGGGGAAGAGTGAGAAGGTTAGGGAGAGGGTCATTAAGAAGGCGGTTGGGGAGGTGGAAATGCTGTTTGGGGGGATGGATTGGGGTTTGGGTGGTCGTGGTGATGGTGGTAAGGGAAAGGGTGATGGAGGTGGTGCTGATGGTGGTGGGGCTATGGTTTGATGGGTTTTGGTTTTGGTTTTGGCGTAATGGACGTGGGATGTCATAAAATTGATGGTGGCGACATCCTCTCGGTTATGAAAAGAAATTTGGTGGGGAGTTTTGCGGTCAGCGTCGGCAAGGCTGAGCCTTGCAGCCTTGGGTCTCCGATAATTCAAATTAAGCTTTTCAGTGGTTTTCACTTCTTTTGGCAGAGTTTATCACCTAAAATAAGGAACAATAGGATCAAGGTTCCCATTCAATGGGATTAGTCTCACAATGAGCGTGAGTTATGTATTTTTCATGGACAAAATCAAAGGAAGTGACCTTGCTCTTCTTCTCACAACTCTATTCGCACATTGATCACGCCCAAGCAACGGTTCAATTTACATGCAAATATAACAGCTAAGCGTAAATATGCCACTCATCAGATTCAGAGAAGGAACTACCTCAAGACAGCGCGATGTGAGCATCTTAACATATTCCAACCAAAACACTGTCATTAACCTTTGCACCAGGCTTAACTCAAAGCACACGGCTTGAAAATGGCCAGCCAAGTGTGTTCAACAATTCACCGCTTCTTGCTCCTCTCTTAAAAGCCTAGACAAAACTCCCTAACAATATCTCTTATAGTCATCCACCTCACCATACGAAGTCTGGGCACGACACTGGCCAAAAAAACGAGCTAGACAATTTGAGAGGAGTAGCGCAGAAAAGAAAGAGATTGAAATTATTTGCGAGGAGTATCAGACTAGGAGATCGGCTAGATTGGCTAGGATTGCTAAGTTAGAAGATGTGAAGGTGAAGAACGAGGATGTGGAGTGGGAGAGGAAGGAGGAAATGAAGTGTTCAAGCTTGAGAGTGGAACTGCCTGTTCGGGTCAAGCTTGAGGAAGCCGCATGTGCTACATTGACCCTTCCAATTCGGGTCAAGAGGGAGAGCAGTGATGAAGATGAAGTCTGTATTAGTGAAAAGAGAATCAAGCTTGAAAGCGGGTTGGAATTGCCATTACGCTAGATTTGTGCGGTCCAGCTTGAAGTCAAGCTCAGATTATAAGTATAGAAGGAGCATCTTAACTTGATTGTGCTTGCTTCCGTTATACAGCAGTAACACCGCTACCCATCAGGTCTCTTGAAAGCCGAATGGGCTATCGCAGGAATAATAATAGAATTTCTTTTCTAGCCATTAGAAATCTAAATCAGTATACTGACGACTCCTCTCTTGTATTATGTATCTGTTATCAAAAGAAGCAAGTACAGTAGATAGATATTATCATAGATGTACGAGACTATTACTTAAAAATCCTGAGCTCTATCCAGCTTCCAAGAAACATGAGGAGTAGTACATATATTCAATGATGGTCGTACAGTCGCCTAAACGACTATGTAAGCTATCTCTAGTGTGATAGTAATTTTCTCAGTAGATATTTTGGTACCAGACGAAAAGACGTTGTTTAGAGAGTGAGAGCATTATAAATCACGGTAGACTACGAAAACTGACAGGTGGAAGCAAACTTTGGAATTACCGCCTAACCCACTCACCTCAACCATAGTTCAGACAAGCAATATTAACTTCGGCGCTCTGACTTAAATCCAATAGGGTATATAAAACTCCTCTCCCCTCACATTACTAGCAAGTAAATAAACTGCAACCCTTTTTCTACATCTGCATCTTCGTTTTACAAACCAAAGCCACTCACACTCCTCGACCTTTCCAGCCATGGATTTCCCCTCACCAACCAGACGCGAAGCAATCGAAATTGCATTACGCAAAAAGTTCACCACTGTTTACTATCATATGAGATTGAAGAATCAGCCTCCAGAAGTGGTACTAATAACACGCAAACTGTTCAATGAACTCTTCATATCCGTGAGAGATATCGCAAACGGGAAAGAATTGAAGATAGCTAGACTGGAGCAACTCAATTGCTTGACCCACGAGTGGGCTGATATCCGCTCCTTCGCCTTGAGAGAACGAGTTGATAGCGTTCCACTCGAATCAGTAGAGATTCACGAAGAGAAAGACAACAAAGATATCCGTTCTCCACAAGGTTACCAAGAGACGCTCCTTCCAAGCCTCATTAGCTGCCTGAGTAGCGTGGACCAGGCATTCCAAGCCCTCATTTGCTTCATTTGCTTCATTGCTACATGCTCCAAGCAGCTGATTGCCTACATGATGAACAGAATGAATTTTTTTGCGCGCGAAAAGAAAGAATCAGTCGAAGACGTGGCGATCGTTGCGCCGACCGAGGAAAACACTACAGCAAAAACGGCTTCACATCAAATAGTGCCGGGTGTCCCAGTTTCAGACTCGGCAGAGGTTGTCGTTAATGGCTTCTCCTGTAGTCTCGAGCTGAACAGCGAGGGGGATTTACGTGTGCATCTTGACGAAACTTGCACTAAGAACACACAGCTCTGCTTATGTGAAAGTCGCTTCTGGTCGGCCACAGAACTGAACGAACACTTGCGCCTCTGCCCGAGCCACACCATGCGTGCCACCATTAACAACCTCAACACGCTTCGTGCTGGCCTTCGGTTCGCAGATCCAGTCGTGGAAGAATGTGGAGATCCGCCAATGAAAATCCATGGTGATCTTACTCAGATCAAAACAGAGCCTGACGACGAGAGGCGTACATTGCGGGGACAGTCAAGGAAGGGTTGATCGAAGAACCTTTAAATGGCAACCATAAGCATTACAACCAAATGCGAGGTTCACAACATTCAGATGAACGAATTTGATATGATATAATGGCGATTATCCAAAAAGAAAGCTAGACATGGCACTTAATGGCCTGAAAGAAGAGCAGACGGAGAACAAGAAAGGCAGAGCAAACAATTCGAGGGTGAACGTCTATATCAGCTCGAAATCGGGAGGGGGACATGAAGACTGGACATGGTTATCATGGGTGAGAAGGACATTTGAGGAAGGTTCGGCGCGTTGTCAAGGCGGGTTTGTACTGTACAGGCAAAGAGGAGGCATCTTTGCAAGAAAAATCGTATGACCCGGAAATCTTGACCAACCAGACTGAGGCATACGTTAGCTACCACATATCTGTCGGGACTTAATAGCGCCAACCTCGACTTCCACATATCATGTTTTTTGTAGATGTATGTATAATGAAATATGTGCTTGTCGCTCAATTATATGATACTCGAAGCAGCCAGTAGCAGGCACTGTAGGAACCCGGGACTCGATAACAGTATCGCATGTCCCACTGTCCTGTTTGATGATGAGGCCACGTACAAAAAAACAGGTTCAAGAAAAACTCACCTCATACGACACCCGTTTTTTCAGGATTCACGTTAAGCCTAGATTTTCTACCTCCCATTCATAATTCCGCAACACAGTGATTGTATTTGGGACCCATCTCAATATCGCGGTACTAGAACCATTATGGCAATGGCGTACGATCGCACGCACCCGTGTCCTCTTTCAAAGCGTCAACATTAAGTGATGTAGGGCCGATCAAGGTTGGAAGACGGGTCGGATCTCGCTCATGTCAGTAGTCATTGTCGAAGCCCAAGATACATCTCTTAGCATTTTCCCACCTACCGATCGTGGCCCATTCTCGAGTTCGGCTTCGTGGAGCATTCTTGCTGATAGCTCAACCAGTCCGAATATTTCATCCATGTCTTCCAAAAACATGCCCTTAGTTTCCGGGATGAAGAACCATGTGAAAATAAACATGAGGAACGATAGGCAACCAAATACAAGGAATGTTCCATAACCATTTCTACCGAGCGTGGCAAGCATGCGTGGTGAAGCTCGTGCGATCACAAAGTTGAAGAGCCATTGCGTACATGCGCCGATAGCAACGTTAGTAGAGCGCAAACGGACTGTCGGTATTTCCGCTATGTATATCCAAGGCACAGGACCCCATCCCCACTGGTAGACACCGGCGAAGAGGTAGACACAGATCAGAGCAAGGTAACCGGCAGGAGGTACAGCATGTCCATGCATGGGAGCAGAGAAGCGAATGTAAAGTCCAATGTACAGCATCAAAACGCATTGAAGGAGAGCAGTCCATAGCAAAGATCTCCGGCGTCCCAACGAGTCAGCTGCGAAGAGTAGAAAACAGGCACATGCTGCAACCTTGACACAACCGTAGATGCCTGTTGCAAAAAGTCCAATTTGGAGTCCGTTGAGGCCAAGGTTGCGAAAGATTGTTGGACCGTAATAATTGATAGCGTTCGTTCCTGTCATCTGTTGGCAGATCATTAGAATGATGCTGATGTAAGCACGCCTACGGTTGCTTGGTACGGTCCACAGCTCCTTTTGGAGATTAAAAAATGTGTCTCCGCCAGTCAATATTCGTTCACGATCGATTTGATCACATATGACCCCAAACTCTCTTACGATATAAGGATGGTCTTCTGGAAGATTCCTTACCATAGCTAGAGTTGCTCTTGCTCGAGGCTTATCTCCTTTTCGAGCAAGGTGTCGTGGTGTTTCATAGCACATCGACATCCCCACAAAGAGCAAAACGGCCGGAACAGCTTGCATTGCGATAGGAACAATCCAAACCGCCTCACCGCTGATATGAAGAAGCGAGCCATAGTCGACCCAGAATGCCAGCATGATTCCGGACGTGATGGAGAGTTGATATAGTCCTGTGAGAGCACCACGAATAGCGCGCGGGGCGTGTTCTGAGATCATTAGTGGTACCGAAACACTAGCCATCCCCACCCCAAGACCAGCCACAACCCTGTGGATCTCGTCAGAACATGAGTTCGAAGGAATAAGACATACCGACCTGCCAGCATAGATAGCCTCGATGTGACCGGCGGACGCTGCTTGGATAATCACACCAAGCGCAGCTAGAACTGGTGCAATTAACAGCGCCGGTTTTCGCCCAAGTCGATCGGCCGTAGGCCATCCCATCATAGCCCCAATGAAGCAGCCAGCCTGTAACGCGGAGACAATGTTGGCAGAGAGATTAGCGGCAGCAATAGGATTCAAATTCTCAATTCTAAAAGCACTGAAAATAAATCAGCAGAAAACACCATTAACGCAGGCAACAAAAACACACCGTTTGAAAGCAGGAATAACCAGTACGCCTCCCATAGCTGAAGGAGTGAGAAGATGTTGTCAGCTTAGTTTTGGATATTCCAGGGTCGAATGTAGAACACAGGATATTTGAGAAGATACTGCGAAATTATGGAAGAGGATCTAACTTACTCCCTGTGTCCATCCCGAAGATGGTCCCGCCGAGGCATGCCTAGCAGAGATATGTGTTAGTCTAAATCGACACGTCGATTCGTTGTACTTACCGTGATCGCGATAAGAAAGATGCGCCAGCCATAGATCTCAGGCGGATCCAGCTTCATTGCTTCGTTCTGGACGACCCATTGCAGAAAACGCATTTTCTCGACTCACGTCGGAGTCGGGCAAGTATTGGAAAAGCCTCTGCTGTTCGTTGAGCATAACTTGCTGTCACTCTCTAGGCCTCTGATATACTGTCGCGGCGAATATTTTGATCAGATAATGATGTTCGCGTTGTTCATTGTGCAATTAATAGTCCAGTCCAATGTCGGAACTGCGAATCATGAAGGTGGCCTTGAAACAATTCAACTGATGAAGATGTCTTGCAGTAGGGCTCGCAATTCTATGGGAATAACTCCGAGAGTGCGGCAGTAAATCGTACAACATGCTCTCCGCCATACAACTGAAAGCGTAGTCAGCCGCAGCTGCTGATTCATCTGTGCATCTGCATATGCATTGTACAGATCATTCGTTGTTCGAGGGCCGCTAAGGGTACCGAGAGTCGGTAAGGCTCACCATCCTGGCATATGTTGCATAGCATAGAAGAGGTATTTGAAGAGTTATACCGTATGCTGCGATGACAATTCGCTTCATCCATACACACCATACTAATAGCATTCTAGACCGAGTTCCAATCTCGTAAGTGCATATCACAGTGACCGATCAACGTTCCAATCAGCGAGCTATTCCTCGAGCGAACTTCAAAAGTCTACAAGCTGAGAAGAGGATGAAGATGATGAAGATGATACTACTAATCGCCGCGCGCGGAGTTCGGTGTAGTTAAGGACCTGAGGTGAGTTTTGGAACGTTACGCCCTGACTCGCACCCTTGTACAATAATCTACGGCTAACTCGATTTGGTCCATCAGGTTTTTCTGGGGACGAAACTACAATTGCTTTTTGAAAAGAATGAAACAAGCAGAATCCAACGGGCAAACCTTTTGTGCGACAAATTATACATGTTCTCAGATCGCAACGACTCTGGGTGAGGGCTAGGAGTCGTAGCCGACTTGCCGAACGCCCGATCTCGGTTGTAGACCACCCGCAAAGGGCACACAATCCTACTTCGAGCACAGAGATGGGGTAATTTCCCAAGTCCTTGGTCATAGAAGGACAGTGTATATTTACATGTATAGCCCAATCTGTAGGAACACTCTCTCCACTCGTGGGTGAGCGAGCGGATCTCTTTTGCTTAGTTCTAACTGTACAGGTTTGTAAAAAGGAAGGGACAACACGAATATGGGTTACAGAAATAATGTTAACAAAAGAGATTTTTGGTAAGTTTGAGTCACTCTAATAGGAGTTGCTTTAATACTATGAAACGATTGAAAGCACTCTAGGATCCTACACCCCGGCCGGCTTTCAAAATACCTGGGGAGTAACACAGTCGCTCAAAGCTCGATACGGAAGGCACCAGGGTATACATATCAAGTGTACCGTTCATGGCCCGAAACCATCAGCCTAAATACTATATTAGTACCAATAGTAGTAGGCAGATCAGGGAATTTGTCTGACTTACCACCTCGAAAAAGGTTTCATTGATATGAGCCCAGCTGACGTACCACGTCTTACCACCGTCATGAGTCTCGGGATCTGCGTTAGAAGTCTGCCAATTGTTGATAATGTCCCTCCATCCCATATCTGGTTGATTGAGTCGGAAAGTGGTATATAAATAGCTATGCGCATGAGCCAGTCCATGGGCCCAGTTCTGGCATTCGATCTCTGTGTAGAAGTCGAATGGCTTTCCAGAGGCTATCGCAAAATTAGAAGTTTCATGAGAAGTTCACAATTAGAAGTTGTTACTTACAAGTACTCATTTCGTCGATCACTTTGCCATCTAGCTTCACAGTCTGGGTTACCTTCCCAGTATTGGCATCGAATGTATAGCGCATGTTGACTTGCTGGCTTGGACTGGCGGCTGTGGCGCGACTTGGGCTATTTACCAACTGGTGCCCCGTATCGGCTTCCAATACACTAGCAAAGATGCACCATTGATCAGGACGGCCTGAAATCTGAATTAGTTCATTTTCGGCACTTGGAAAAGCTTCCAGGGCATGGAGGGCTTCGATCAGATTGCGTTTCATGCGAAAAGCTGTAACCCGATATCAAGTACAGAGTGGTCTACTTACCTTTGCAGACTCTGTCCTTCTCCTTGCCATCAGTGGACAAGGCGATGGTCTGGATGAGGTCACCCTTCTCAGTGACCATACCAGGCCATATTACAAGTTACGACATATGGTCATCTGGGACTTGCGGGAGAACCAGAGTCGTGTCCAACTCTTCATAGAAGTTCGTCTCCTTATTGAGACGTGCGCCCCAACTAGAGCCGAAGGCGAGGGGGCTCCGGCCTTTTGTTGTTCGAGAGCTGCTGGTGTTCGTTGGAATGCTCCTGACTTGTAGTGCCACTAGTGATAACACTAAAGCCGACAAGAAACCGTTGGAAGACATTGTTGGATTTAGGAGGTAACCGAGAGATTGATATATTAAGTTATCTTGGGAAGGTCTCGGAATCTGAAGGATCGGTGTTAACAAGATCAAAGAAAGTAATGTACAGTATTGAGATATGGAAGCTTCAGAGCCTCAGGGTCGAGAGTATTTATAGTCGCTCAGAATTTCTCTCCCTCGTTGAGGCGGCTATTTCCGTCAATGCTTCATTTGGGTAGCTTTGTGAATATGTCCAACGTGATCGGCCTTATGGTATTTCATAGCATCGGGAGCAGCTGGATATGTACGGTTTTCAAGGCAATCAGTACAAGATAAAGTGACTTCTTCGGCTGACCCAACGTGCTTGCAGCTGCTCAATAAGTTATTGCTAGTCACAGTATCAGAGCGGCTTTATCTCGTGAATGTCGTACTATGCTCGATTTAGGCGTTGCCTTAGACGTATGTCTTCCTCAGTGAAGTGAATGCGTTTGAACGAAGTATGACTTAAATACCTGACCATCTGAAATACATACTGTCGAAGGGTTATTTTGACTTTTGTAAAACGGACATTACTGTTCGCAAAGGCTTGGAAATGAACAGTTGGCGCAAGACTCAATTCTAAGCAATACAGAAACAGTAAGCTTCACCACTATTTATCGGACAAGGAACGACTCGTCCCGGTATGTTAGATCGTGGTTTGAAGGTCGTATCATGGCCCACACTCCTTAGATAGAAGGAATATATGTGCTAGTAATGTTAGGCACAAGCCGATCAATTGTGCATTGGTACAAACACTTACTCGGATCATCTATCCTGTTAGCCTCCTCTAGCCGGGAATGGTATCATGTTAGTACTGTGTTTTATTGTGGGGAGGTTTAATCCAACGGGAGAGCGTCTGAAAAATTGTTTGGGCCGCCCTTTGATGATCATCGTATATACCTGCCTATTCGGGTGTACCTTCCGCCGCTGGACATTTCATTCGGCTGGCCGCCTGCCGGACTTCACGCCATCATTATCTCGAAGACAAGGACGAGATATATCTCACAGAGAAGGAAACAGAACCGTCATGAATATTTCAAGAGTCGAATGGGATGTGACAATGCTACCATACATTTCCAAGCTCAGAGTCCCCACCAAATCGTCACTTCCAAGCCGTTCACTCCGTACAGCGACGCGTAGCAGAAGTTTGACCCTTCCCCTTATTTCTCCTCAGCGAATAGGTCTAAGAAGAGCCAAACAGCAGACTATCGGTCAAGAGCAATGCGCCTTTTTTCAGCTACCCTATGAAATTCGTGAGATGATATGGCGAGCTGCTGTTGGTAGCCATTGTATTGCTCGAGATGTTAATGGTCTACGGATTGGGGATGAGAATGATCCATGGCCGCCTTGGGAGACGCCAGGGGGATACCGTCGTGGACTTAGGTCTTGGGGATGGGAACCTAAAAAAGGACGCCACTTTTTAGGTCTGGTTTTGAGCTGTAGACGAATGTTTGTCTCTTACAACTTAATTTGTTGAGACTATTATACTAACATCTACAAAGATACTCTGAGACTATTGATATTCTATATGAATCAAACATTTTCTACTTTCGTAATCCACTTTCGCATTGGACTTTGTCAAACTGGAAGATACTCCCGAAAAGGCTGCAGTACGTTAGTAGCCTTGTCCTAGACGAGACCATTGGTGATCCATCTATCATCAAAAGTAATCCTCGGAACTGGAAACAGACTTGCACCTTTTTAGCCAGTATGCCACGCTTGAAGGCTCTTTACTTCAATGTTGATACTCTTTATCCCATGGCGTGGAATTCGGAGTTGGAAGACAAGCTTTTTGCACCATTAACGAATTTGAATATTCCAGAGTTGTTCGTTATAGTTAGATGGTCACGTCCGCCAAATGCTCTGGAGGATTCGGCGGACGCTCGCGGTGTCCAACTATCTGTCGTGCGAATCGACGACTTCATGGGTGATATGGCGCATGTCAACCGGCTCTACGCGCAGCATCCCGCTGCAGATATGCGAAAGTGGATTATCGAAAAGCTTCGCGTTCTTGTTACAAGTGCTCCATGATGTCTCGCGCGACTGGCGCAAAGCCGGTTACAATCGGAAGCGCCTAACAACCACATTCAAAGCCCTCCCAAACCTTCAAATTAGGACTGGTTTAAACTACTGCATATTGAAAGATCAAGGCTAAATTACCATTGGGCAGCCGCCTTGGGTAGCTCACTTATGCAATGAGAAGTGAAATTTGCCGTTTTACCCAAAGCGTACTCACCAACGATATTCACACCACTTTGTCAGCAAACACATCAGCACATGCGCCATATTTCTCGGGCACTTCTTAAATCATTTTTCAGATTGTTTAGAAGGCGGCAAGAAACGCACAACGTCACCAACCTTACAACCTGAATCCACTCACCATACGCCCCACACATACACCACTTGTTCGGTCACGATCATAGACAATGACCAAGTCCGGTACTACCACGCGCCATCACTCTGGCGAAGCCCCCATGCGAGAATATGTGACGATCGCTTTTTCATATTCTTGCGATGGGGAAGAAGGCATTGAAGTGTATGGCAACTATCCTGTTTTGCCTCTACTTCGATACTCACAGTTCGCCCGGCGGATGCTCACCGAAGAAGATCAGACATGGTTGATCTTACCTTGTGGTGAAATGCGTGTCGCTAGGTTTTACTACGACGAAGTTCTGGCATGGCTAAGAGGGCTATTTCACAACTGGCCTCTTGACTATTCGACAACTCCAAGCTATGAATTTCCACCAGAAGTTTATCGATTCCGACCGGTAAGTAGCATGCCATTCTGGTTTTTTGACTTAACAAATCTGCAATGAAAATTTACCATCCAACGTCTTATACAGTTCTAACTACTTTCTAGACTTCCGACAAAATCGTCACATTCCCTGTCAAGGCACCCAAACTCAACTACGGCCATGTCAACAGTCTCAGTGAGGCCATCGGATTCTACGAAGCGGTTCAGGCTTTTGATCTAATACCTAAATTGCGCCAATCCTGGTTGCGTATTGGGATCATGAATTATATTAGAGCACGTTTTATCCGTCCCGCTGAAGTCAAGGAGCTCTGGATTGTTCTAAAGAATTTCGACGCAACCATTGTAGATCAAGCCCTTGACGATGCCGCAACATATTGGGATCGTGATACCCTCCTCAATCAGGATCTCCATGACTTGATGAATATATCGCAGTACAATTTGGACCTTTGGAACGAGCTTGATGAGCGAATGGGACCTCACAAGACTAGCCCGCATTTCAGCTTCCTGGAGAGTTTACTCGTAGCTGAAGATGATCCCCTGCTCGGACCCGACATTCAAGTGACTGCTACTTCTGGTATATCTGATGAGGGGGTCATAGATATCTTGGTGCCTTTGCCACCCGATAGCCCTGGTGATGTTAAAGACGTCGACGCCAAACACGATGGTCAATTTGTGGTAAGCGACGATACCAAGGGCTGTATCCTGGAGATCAAGGATGAGGCGAAGGTGTGCGATGAGAAAATACTTCCTGGCCCATCTTCGAAGGATGAGCTTGACTTGAAAGTGGAAAAGACGGACAAATGAGCTATTATGAAGTTTTGGGCGGGTGGATATTTGAATGATGTGTTGAGTTTTGATACAGCCTTGCTGTGGCGCTAGTCCTCTTTGAGGCAAACGTTTGTTAGAACAACAAACCAAATGGGTGAAATTCAGTCCTTTTGCTTTGACTATCCATCTTATTCTTAATGACCTGTATTCTGTTCGTCTAAAATACTTCTTAAACATCTTTATTTCATTTCCACGCTATGTTATCCACCGCGTTGTGCTCGCGCAAAATTTCAGCCTCGCTCTGACCTCAGATTATGGCACCGTCAGAGCGAGCAAAAGCCACCCGTATCTGCCTACGAGTACATAGTCCCACTGCTTCTTCTTCTTCTTCTTCTCCACGATCAAGCAGCTTATCTCGAACATTTACATCAGTCAACTCCAGATTTTAGAACAATCAACCATGTCAAACACTTCTATCCAATATTCAACTACGGCACCAAAGCCCACTACCACCAACAACATGATCACTTCACCCAAAGCACCCCATGGTGTTCCATTCGACCACAAAAGAGTCCTCAAGATGCCTCTACCCCGAGCCAAGAAAGAGCTCGCCATAAACCAGTGGCCAAAATCCTCATATCGCCCTCACCACTACACTGATTTTCCACTCCCACTAAGCGTGAAAACCGAAATTGACGGCGCTCCTTATGCGCAAGAATCCAAATTGTTCCCCTGCTATCACTCGCGAGGACAGGGAAAACGCAGCACAGAAAGCACAAGAACTTAAATTATGGCAAAGACTGCTCGACCGCATCAAGACCACCATGGACAAGGAATGGTACCCGGGATATTGGCAATCTTTCCTAAGAAAGGGGGTTGACGAAACAAAAATCGGATTCGAGGCGAGGCCGGGAGACGGAAAATATTATACCTGGACAACCCACGAGGAAATGATCCGCCACCTCAAAAACCATGTTCGAAATTCGAGGGGCGAGCCTGGGCCTGGGAGTAAAGTCAAGAATCCTGAGGAATTCGATCCACTTCTTTATATTGGTGATAAAGCCAAGAAAGACGGCAAAAGCAACAGGAAGCAAAAGCTTGCGAAAGCGGCAAATGCAAAAGTGGAAAAGAAGGAAGAAGAAAAGATAAAGGGGAAAGAAGAAGGTAAACGGGAAAGTTTGCCAAGGGCAGCAGGAGGGCTGAAGCGCAATTTCTGTACCATTATGGCGGATATCCAAAGCATGGAGTGTTGTTTTGCGAAGCTTGATCTTATGGTTGTTTAGTCGGGATGATTACGGGGGAGATTTTTGATTCTCGATGATCGGGTATTCCGTAAAAGCATTGTTTTGCGTTCGACGTTCAATTTGCGTAGGAAATTGTTATCGCAACATTAGTTAGAATGACACTACATCTCAAAATCAGTTGGAATTTTCGAACTCAGCTACACCGGCTATTCAAAGTGTACAAACCGAAAACGGGTTATCGTGCAGATCAAAACACATGTACAGTGTATTAAAAAAAAAACTCCCCAACTCCGAACACCATCCCGCTATGCCGCTGGACTGCTTGAGTAAGGCTAGAAAATGCTTAAAAAGTCACAGCAGCCGAGTATTTCATTCCAACTCCCATCGCCATTTCCAATCCATACCATTACAGTCATAATATAACAGAGTTTACAATTATAGCATTCCGGAAAGCACAAGATTAGCTTCGCTTTGGGCTGTCGACTTTACCATGTACTTTCTGTGATGAAGAGGTGGTTGGTTGCATCCAGCGCGCCAAGCCACTAACAACAGGCTCTGTAGCCTGTGTTGGAGGCTTTGTAGTCGCCTTCTGTGGTGCTGAGTTGGGCTTTCGAACAACGGGGCGGCGGAGAGGGGCGGTCGATTCTGCTGAGGTACGGCGGCTCTTTGGTAGTGGGTCCACGCCATGTTTTGCAGCGCTGGAAGCTGTTGGAGCGGTCAAGTGGGTGGGTAGCTTGACTGGTTTTGTGGTGGGACGTGGTTGCGGCTTAGTGAAGCCGTTTGTGGTGGCAGAATTGGACACCCTTGAAGTACTAGTCCTGGGTGTTATTGATGCCTTTGGCTTGGATCGCCCAATACTGCTCGTTACTGAAGCAAGTGACCGCTTTTGCCTCAGAACTGGACTGTCTTTGCTGGAGCCCGGAATGAGTGCATTTGGGTCAACAGTCTTCGCCTTAGATGATTTAGATAGAGCATTGTCGGGAGCGGGAGGTTGAGGTACGTGTAATGGAGAGAACCCAAAGCCAACCCGAGAATTGCTTGAGGTGATTGCCTTGGTTGGAGATGGTGTTGGTTTTGCTTGCATGTGTTTAGGATGTGGGGAAGAGCGGGCGCTAGATTCCCTTGCAAGGGTAGGAGATGGAGTTTTAGGAGCTGTAGTATGACCATTACCCACTTTTGTTGTTGCAGCCTGGGTAGGTTCATCTATAATTTGCTTGCGCGACACAGAGGAGTCTTGAGAAACACGATTTGAAGCCAGGATGGCGCCAAGTGTAGTAGGATTGAATGGAGTAGTATTTGGGGCCATCGCGTTGTCATTGATCGAGGATTGGGATGCCGGAGGTGCTGTAAAGAAATTGAGCATGGAGAGGGGTAATCGATTCACGACGGTCTTACATTGTGCTTTGATGGGTGTTTTGTCGGATTGTCTACTGGAAAAGGAGTCTCGTGCTGAAGGTGAGCCGTTTGTGCTGGTAGATATGGCAGGATTACGATGTGGTGTGCTCAAGTTGCGGCCGACGTCCACGAATGAAGCGCGAGGAGTTGAATTAGTGCCGGGTGAACGGCCGCGTGGGTTTGGTATCGAATCATTCGGCTGGGAGTTGGCTTCGAACTTGGCGCGTAGTGACTGAATTGTAGACATGTTTGCAATAGCAGTACTAAAATAAGTGGTGGTGGATTGGAAGAAGGTTGAAGGTGAAGTGAAATTCACAGCGGGATCGGAACCTTCTGTACCACGATGCTGCACCGATAACTGTTAGCTCAGTGAGATCAATTGTATACGTGCCGCTGAAGCGCGAACATACCAAGAGCCGCTGAGGACAACTAATATATTTCGTGGTGAGGTTGTGGTGATATTTTGTTTGAGCTGAGCGTGTCTAAAAAGTCGAGGGGGCTTGGAAGATCCCAGTCACCCTGCCCGGTGGTCTGGATTTAGCACACGAGTTATGCAAAGCCAATGCAAGATGTTTCCGTACCTGCGTACTCTATCTGAACGACAACCCATGGAAAACATCCTGATAATCGATGCACATCCCTCAGGCTGTCGGTCATGTATCTCTGAATGTATCGCAGGGTGTGTGAAGCCCGAATATGTCGCCGATGATCGCTATGTGCCCCCTATTTTCTCAACTACCGCCACTCCGATGTGGAACAACACTCAAGATGTGGCGGACGGGAGGGAGAGTAAGTCTTGTACGACGCGGAACCACCGTCAATAATGCTGACGGGCTCATACGCGTTGCGAACCTACACGTGGATTGCAACCGCCCCTCTTGATACCATTCTACACCCTGCCCGCACCACCGCAATGAAATGTCGGAGGTAGGAATTGGAGTGGCAGGACTGCGAAGTTCAGCAGACAACAGCTAGGCTTCTTAGTATGGGCTTTCAGGTACCAAAGGACAGACGAAGGCGCCGTTGTATCCCAACGGCTACCATACCTACTATACCCGCGACGGTAAACGGCGGCACGACACATGGCAAACCGATCTTCTTCCCCACAAC
This sequence comes from Tothia fuscella, assembly GCA_010583015.1. NCBI lineage: Eukaryota > Fungi > Ascomycota > Dothideomycetes > Venturiales > Cylindrosympodiaceae > Tothia > Tothia fuscella. The sequence goes on from MU007009.1 coordinate 1,157,669, forward strand.
GACAATCGAAAGACTTGATACCATACGTTGCCAAAAGGAAAGCCTGGGACATAACTCCTGTTGCCCTATCCCTGATTCTTTTGGGTCAAACACCCAGCCTCACATTTCATCGTCGTTCTCCACTCTGCCATGAGCAAGCACATGGTCTATACTATCACATTGAGTGCCACACATGGAGTTCAGCATGTTGACTTAAAGGCATACTGACAATCCATCGCTGCGGATGGATATAGGGAATATCCGACCGGAGCCCTTGGTCAGAAATGGTACCCCAAATAGATGGCGATGAGAAAGAGCTTGGATACACATCTCTCAGATTGTTTCGATCTTGACCAGCCCAAATTTTCTTTGCTGCTACAATGAATTGCCCGGCTAAACGCCACATGATCATTTCCACCTCTTGTGCCCCCGAATTTGAGGAAGATTGAGTATTTGTTAGCCAAGATCAGATATTCGGCTTTCTTTCGGGATGTTCAGGATATGGTGAAAAGGGGGTGATTTCCATGAATCGGAACATCCCAAAGGGCCGGGTCTCCACCATCCGGTGGAATATCAGATGCCAACTGTCGTTCTCATCTTCCATATCAGAACTCTACCATTGTAAATCGGGACATCTTCAGAACTTCCGGCCACCCGTAATATGGACTTTTTCCGCTTCATTGCGGAGCTTTCGGCTTCTGGAATCCATGTCGAACTGCTCTGGCTCTCTGTCTGCCGTAGACGGCTTTGTGCATATTTCGGCAGTATTTGATTCATGCCTTTGGAAAGCCTCCAAGCTCTTGATATACGAAATGGGGTCCCTTCCAAATTCAAGCTTGTACATGGCTTGAGGGAGACCGGTGAAAACACCTGGTATTGCAAGAAGAATTGCGCATATGTCCTGGCCTTCGATGGATCCGGGGTTCGCTCAAGCCCTCTGTATGGCCCGCTTATCGGCTCTCAGTAGGCCTCCAAGTTTCACAATCTATTTCATGGCAAAGGGATATGATCCAAAGTACACCAAGCTCTTTCAATTACTCGTAGTGTATCTCATCTGATATAAGCGTTCAACAACGCCTGTCTCCCATGTCCCATCCCTTCAGCAGCTCCTTTCCCCCTCTTTCACCCTACTAAGTATGGGTTGGCTTCAAAAATGGCGCGGCATTGAGCTACGAAGGCTTTCGAGTGTGCGACTAGCTCTCCTAGTTGTTCGAATACCTCTTGCACTCAGTCAGACTCTCCTGTAGCACGAGTATATCCTGCGGAACTGCACAAGGTCCTCTCGTATAATTTAGGAGCCGGCGGGCCTCTGAGCAATTCGTTGCCAGGTCTTGGAGTACTCGTAGTATTGGCACCCTTAAGAACTGTTAATATGGGTGGTGGTCGCTAAGCACTCAACTTACGACAAAGGATCTAGAACGAAGGCAAAAGGTACGGCCAAGTCTTCTTGCTGCCGTCCCTTGTATAGATTGTCTTTGCCGGTAAAGTCGCCGAGTGGGTACACCAGCAGCATGCCCATGACCGCTTAGAGAATTGGGAGGGCGAAGATGGCATTGCCGCCGTTCAAGCTGTTTGCCGGGTCGATTGCGGAGGCACAACAGCAAAGTAGGTGAAGAATGAAGCTAACAAACAATAGGAGTAGCTTCATGATGCCGTGTCTTTTGTGGTCGAGGTGAAAAGAGACGGCTTGGTTGTTTTGTTGGAACTTGTTTGCAAAGTTTGGTGGGAGGGGGGCCTTCACAATGAAGGTGTAAAGAGGAGATGGCTCACGAACTTGCTACACCACGATTCGGCCCACAACGCTGTTACGATGGTGATGCAGTATAAAATGGTGATTGTATATGTCTCTAGTAAGCTACCTATGCACTCAGGATACCTCCAGCTGTTCACGCTGTGTGGTGGTCTTACTGCAGGCTTCTACAACATCCTCATCTCATCGCGTCTCCACAGCACAATCGCTCTCAAGGCTCTTACATCGCAAGAACCTCTTTGGCATTACTACAGAACTATCCTAAAGTCTCCCTCAAGTCTATTCATCCTCCTCACACGCCTCCTGCTCCCTCTCCTTGCACCATAGCGCTTCCCCCGGCATCTCACCCACCCCGGGAGTACCCCAGCAGCCCTCAATCAGGACCCACAGCAACCCAGAAGTGGCATAGCTACCCTGTGTGAACCAATAGGCAGCTGGCTCGTGACTTCGGAAAATGGTGAGGCCGTAGAGGCCACAGATTTACTATTGAAGCGGTCGCTGCTCCTCGCAAATCCATTTTCTTTCTTCAACAAACAACATTTCATCCTTTTAGCGTTACTTATGGTGCTGCGGCACTTTTGGGTGGTAAGTCCAACCAATCTTCACATTGTTCCTTGCTTCTCTTTTGTATGCCGGTGTATGATGTGTGTGTCACGGTGGTGTCGACTTCTCGTTGTTTGAGAACGTCGCCGCTACCGCTGATGCAATTTCATCACCACCATGCAACGATGAACTTCTCCTCTTGTGCATCATATGTCTTCACCGCTGGTGCAAGAATTTATCGAATCAAATACTGACAGTCATGCAACTAGCCCAGCACCCACTCACGAGATGGGAATTGCGAGCTCGCAACTTGGGAATTGCGAATTCGCAGCAATTGCGAGTTCGCAACAAGTTGCGAGCTTGTGGGAGGTGTGCCTGGGTGAGTACCACTTGGGGTATGTATAATATTGCTTTCCAATCCTCCTTGCCCTTCCCATCCTACCTTTCATGATTGTGTCGGTGCTTTGTCGACCCTGTCTTGTTAAGAGACCGTCATCACCGGCACTGATCCATCTCACCATCACCCAATGAAAGATCTTCATCAGATCTTCTTCATGATATTGTTGTATCTGAGATGCAATAATGAAGGACATCTTTTGAAATCCTTCGCTGCTCTCTTTTGTTCAAGCTTTCGACTGACATGGGCAGTGCCACCCAGGTCATCTCCCGGTCTGCAGACCTCGACCCTTGGGGGCTGGAATCCCCTCCAATCTTTTGAGTTGCGCACGCTCAAGCGTCGCCTCTTAGAGCATTGGACTCATGGCAGATGAGGGTTTAAAGTGCTGTGCATGGGGGTGGTAGCGCACGACAACTGCACAAAGGTAAATTTCCCTTGCGCAATTTACATTTGTTTACCTGCTAAATGCGAACGCTAGGTCTAACAATCGTACGCGGCACACATGTCATCTCCCTCTCAGTTGATGGACCACCACCAGCAGATCCCTCAGCACGCCTTGGTACAAGTGCGCCTGATGGTGGACCTCAAGGTGTACCAGCTATGATGGCAGAGCCGTGACATGATCGCCCACTCCAGGTTGAACGTCGAGCCGGGTACTGCTCATGTTGAGATGAGCGGGACCCGAAATCGTGAGTCTTGTTTCTGAATCCTCTCTTCCTCAGTCTGTCCTAACAATCTTGTCCTTGCACAGTACAACTGTCTCCTGGGAAGAACACATCCTCACTCGCAGGTAGTTCAGTCTTTCTGGAAGAACTCTTACATCGACATGAACTCTCTTCTCACATCTTCTTGGACATCAATCGACGATTATTTTTCATTCGTTCCACCTTCTCCAGAACTCCCAGTAACCACCACACTTCCTTATCGCTTCTGGACAGGTACGACGTTACACATTTCGACATGTCCCCTCAGCCATCAACAGTCTGATACTCACCCTTCTCAACACTCTTCACCACATCAATCACAAACATCAAGTAAGTCCTTCCACCTCGCCATACTGGTGTCTGACTAATTATTTGCAGTGAATCACCTTTATCGTCATCTTCATTGGTCTGACACGCTTTATAATGCACATCACTCTCTTGGCGTTTATCTTTCACTTTTATCTTTTGTCTTTTGTCATTTGTATTTGGTTTCTCAGGTCGTTGGTAGTGGCGGGTCATGGATGGGTAGCGGTGTTGTTATGTCTTATGATTCACATTGGGCTAGAGTCTCACAGGCGACGGTGGATTATGGAGTGGTGGTGGCAGTGACAGTGACTTCGACTTCATTTCTGATTCAGTCACTTCTGGGCTGTTTGTAGTCCATGACCAGCAATTCAAACATCTCATCTTCTTTGGGCAGTATTAATTGATGTGCCTATTCCCTGGGTGACTATGCCATCGTCCATGTCCGGAGGTATCATGCGAAGTGGGGTGAATAAAGGGCGTTCAGGTGTTCGTGTTGCCTTTATGTCACGCTTTGAGGTAGCACCAAGCCATGCAGCAGTAAAGGTTTGTTGTGTTCCTTTCCTACTCCTCAAGTTTTGTGAAAGCCGGATAGAGCTCAGGATTTTCAAGTACTTGAGTTCGTATATCTATAAGAATAATTATTTAGTGTACTTACTTCTACTAATAATAAATATAATTATTTAAGCCCGGGAGTGGTAAGGATACTGTTTTGGTTTTCAATAGCTAGAAAAAAGTTCGTGTGTTATTATTCTGGCAATAGCCCATCCGGCTTCCAAAACACCTAAGGGGTATTACTCTCAGTATCTTTTAGTAATAGTTGTACCGGCAAGAGCCACATACTACCTTCGTCGTAATTTCAGGTTGGGGACCATTCGGATTTGTAGATCAACGGTCCCCCTCCATGCTCCTTTCATCTCTTCTTCTTGTCATTGACTTCATCCAGGTTTCAGGAAATTAGATTTACATTGGAATTGTATTTTATGTAGATTGAGTACACGCTACTGCTAAACCCCTACACCAATCTGCGTGGAACTGAACCTAATGATAGTAATTCGTATCTTCCACCAACCCAAACGCTTTCAACACGGCAATCGCAACAGGTACATCAGCAACAATTTGATTATGTCCTACAACAGGAGACGGTTAGCCTAAAGCACACTCGAATACTCAAGTCGGAACGCCAGGGTACAAGAGATCGAAAGACGCCAGTAAAGGAAAAAGGACAAGGACTCACCACCCCACCTCAAAACCTCCAAAATCAACTTAACCCTCCCTGCTCCCAACTCCACAAACTTAACACCCGTCCCCTCCACAAACCCCCCAAAACTCTTATTCTTCCCCTCCCCCTCCGCGCTATACGCAATCAATCCCTCATCAGCAGCCCTAAAATTCTCCTCACTGCTTTTCCAGGGGATTTCCCAATCATTACGTGCGTGCAGGATATGTAACCGCAGATTTCGTCCTGGGGTAGACACGACTGTGGTGAGTGCGTTGAGACGGGCAGAGGTATTCCATTTGTCTTTTAGGGTGGAGAGAAGGTATTCACGCAGACGGTGGTAGGGCCTTAGAGGGGAGAGAATGGGGATTAGACCGCCTATGCGGTATGTGAGGAGGAGTTTGGGAAGGGATTGGAAGGATGCTACTAGGATTATTGCTGCAAAATCAACACCCTCTCCCTCTTCCCCTAGTGATGGCGAATGATGATCCCTCTCCGCTACGAATGCGGTGCCGTCTTCCTTGGGTGGTAATAATTCCGGCGCTGCGGATGGAGACGCGAAATGTAAGCCTACAGCACTAGCTACGGCGGTTCCAAGACTTTGACCTATGATCACGATGCGTGATGATGGGATACCTAAGGATAATACGTGGTTTACCAGAGCGATGCCGTCGGTTATGAGACCTGTTTCGGTGGGGAAACCGGTGGAGAGGCCGAAGCCGCGGTAGTCGATAGTGAAGATGTGGATGCGGGGGTGGGATGATGTTAGGGAGCGGTATGTGAGGGGGCGGTGGCCTTGGGCTATGTGGCCTGCGTTCTTGGGGTTGGAGTGGTGTGAGTAAAAATGTGGGATGGTAAGGGGATGGGTTAGTTTTGGGGGGTTTTGGAGACTTACGCCGTGGACTAGGGGTATTAGTGAGGACTGGAGTTGGGGAGAAGGGGTAGGGCAGCGTACAATTTATCACAACGCGGGATTCGGGGTCATCTGTTAACAGCTTGAGCGCCAGTGCAGCAGACGTATTCGTTTTAGCTGCTGATTCAAGTTCTGCTTCGTGACGAGCGTATAAAGTTAGGGGGAGCATGTGCCATCCGAATAGTTCCTCCCCATCAGGAGTGGGCAGATTGAAGGCATGGACTTGATTTTCTGGACGAGATATTAGCTGCATCCTTGGAGAAAGTTGATATGAACTACTATGAGAGGAGAGATTGCATGACACTACTTGCCGGAATCTCCTATTTAACAAATGATTTTACTTACGTCCAAATCCTAGAGATGCTGGCCGATCAAGAGCATTGTCCCAGCGTCCTGAATGGATTTTATAGGCATAAAGAGCACTATGTGAAATTAGCAAGATAATCGTCCCTGTGAAATGGACTCTCTCATACTGTCTCTGGATATATGGATTCGTTAGGAGAACTAGAAATGCGGCATATGTCCCTCCCAATGCGGCTAACGTCCAGTACGCTTTCTTGAAAATGGGTAGGAGAGCAGGCATTATGATTATAACATACTAACAAAGCTTGAAATTGTAGAAATGAAAGACACAAAGTTACGGATGAGAACAGAAGGCGAATAGGAGTATAAACGGATTGCCGGAAGTGGTAATTGGCTGATCGAAATGCGTTAAGAACTACTACTGTGAAAGCTTCGGCATTCTCTTGCGATAAGACCTGATACTCTGAACCGATTTGAACCTTCAAGAGTACTTCGTAAAGGAATGGAAGCTGATATTCCAATTGCAAGGGAAGGCGCGCACGAGATAGTGGCGCATCCAGCGCCTTGGCCGTAATACACAGGGGGTAGAGACGCTAACATCGTAGGGCTGAGGCCGCACCTCCTCATCCTTGATTCAACTTCCTTTCGTCAAAGCTTCACTCTACAGCGCATCAGAGGGAATCGAAAACCTTGAATGATAACGTCCCCCTCTTTTCCGATGCAGATCCGATAGCACAGCTTTACGACGGAGCGAACCTGCTGCTCAATTTCACCCCTCACTGTTCTTACAATAAACATCTCAACTGCTTTTCATATTAGCCATGATGGAAGGGAAACGTAGAACCTCCTCAAGGATCAAGGCTGAGCCTGCGGCGAAAAGACGGTACTCGGAAGAAATACACGAAAAGGCCAAATCGACACCAAGGAAGTTGATTTCGGCAGCGACGAAGGATGTCGCGAAGACACCAAAAGAGCCTGCTGCGTCGACATTGCCTACGCGCATTACAGAGGCTAAGCCTTTACCAGTGCTGGAGGCCATGCAAGCTCTGAAACTGCTGGATACGGAGTATCAGTCCATCAAGGAGAGGTAAGGGTATTTATTCATGGTGCAGGTTAAAGACCATACTAATAATACATGCAGTGGAGTATTAGCTGCAGCGCTCTCGCGCTCCCGTCAGAAATGGATCCACGGTGCAGTCTTTGAGAAATTCTGGAGTAAGACGAAAGTCACAAAGGGCATGACAGAGGAAGAGAGAAAAGCAGCAAAAGCTCCAAGCATGACCAAGGTCGGTAATGCCAGGCTAACGGCTGAACCGCATGTCTTCGATATTATATTTCATGCCGTAAAGGATCCCAATGCTGTTCCGAAGCAAGGACAACTTCCACCTGGTACACCCTTCCTACAACAATATGGCAACAGTCAGAGTCGGCCGCAGTCACCTGGACCAGCTGCGTTTCGTCCGCCACTACCACCACAACTACCAGCTCATCAGCATGCTACTCCTCCAGCTCCTCCACCGAGAGCACCACCGTCTCATCCTCCTCCTTCGACTGCTACACAAACAACCTCATCCACAGCACCTCGACCACCACATTCCTCCCACGCTCAACCATCTCCACCCCAACCCACACCCAGACCGCCCCAAACAAAAGGCGGCCCCCCTCCAGTACCAACAGCCCCACAACCCGACCCAGTCATCCACGCCCTCGCCCAAAGAGCAAGCACAGACATCGAACTAAAATCAGTCATGAAAATCGTAGCCACAGGAAAAGCAACACAGCAACAACTAGAATACTTTCAAAAACACATAGATGAGCTCACCAAAGAAGTCAAAGCAAGGCAGGAAGCGGAAGCGAAGCAGAAACGTGCTGCTGCTGCGGCTGCGGCACAGGCTCAAGCTGCAGCGCAAAGACAGCAACAGAATTTAGCTAATGCGTCTCGTGCGCAGGTGGTGTCTGTTCCTCCGCCACTGCCACGGCAGGTGCAGGGTTATAATCATGCACCACCCCCCGTGGTGGCGCGGCCACGAGTTCCTGCTGTTGCGCCGCTGCATGTCGTGATTCAATTTAGCGAAAACAGCAATGATCGCTTTCTCTTCCCTAAGAATTGTATAATCGAATATCTTCCGCTTCGACCCCCACCCGAACCCGCAACAGCTTTATTCTCTTTTACTGTCGTGAAGAAAGGCTGCGAGGCTGCTGAACCGGGAAGGTTTGACAAGGACAAAGAATATTGGGAGCCTGTTACTGTGCAGATTACGGGGGATCAGACGATGCTTATGACACTAGGAAAGTATCTCAATAGTGCTGAGGAGGTGAAGAAGGATATGGAGAGTGTGATGGCGAGATGTACTCGGAGTGAGGATGTATTTTTAGCGATGAGGCTGCCGAGGGAGAAGGGTGGTGGGGAGGATGTTGTTATGTCGGGATGATGACTTCCATCTATTGTAATATCATGCTGCAATACTCATGATAGCTTAAACACGTGCAATAACAAACTCAATAGTTGATGCCAAAAATCAAAACTCCATTAAGTTTACGCTAGAAGACGCTGTCACGTGCCACTCAGATTGCGGCGAACTTTTTTTGGGAATCAGACTTCCGTCTCTGGAGAATTTGACGACTTCAACCGAAAGCCATCCGGCCACATTCTTTTCGATCCCTTCTAATATGAGACTGCATGCGGTAACCAGGGCACAAGCAACCGCTTTGCGCTCTGTCCGCAATGGGTCTTCCTTGGCACGGTCATGTCAATTGCGATGTCTGTCCACCTCCGTGCTAAGGCCAATATGTTCGCCGAAGGGCACTGTACAGGTGCAATGGCAGGGCAGGAGATGGCAATCCGGTGCTGCGGCTGCGGTGTATGAATTCCGATTCGGTCGAGGGGGAAGATCGAACAGAGGCTAATACTGGGATAGACTCGAGAAAGCGACGGAAGACCCATCTACACTCGCTCAGGAGACTATAATAGAAAATTTAGATCCAAAAGAGGCGGCACGGTTATCGAGAGTTAGGAATATTGGTATTGCTGTAAGATATGGGATGATATGGTCGAACTATGGAAACGAGATATTGATGTGGTTATGAATAGGCACATATCGACTCTGGCAAAACCACTGCAACCGAACGCGTCCTTTTCTACACGGGCCGTATAAACTCCATACACGAAGTACGTGGTCGTGATGCCGTAGGCGCAAAAATGGACTCCATGGAATTGGAGCGAGAGAAGGGTATCACGATCCAATCAGCAGCTACATACTGCGACTGGAAAAAGGTAGAAAACGGAGTGGAAGAAACATATTCGATCAATTTAATCGACACACCCGGCCACATTGACTTCACTATAGAAGTAGAAAGAGCATTGCGTGTTTTGGACGGTGCGGTTATGATTCTCTGCGCTGTGAGTGGAGTGCAGAGTCAAACGATTACTGTTGATAGGCAGATGCGGCGGTATAATGTCCCGCGGATTAGTTTCATTAATAAGATGGATAGGATGGGGGCGAACCCTTTCAAGGCTGTCGATCAGATTAATCAGAAATTACGGATGCCGGCTGCGGCTTTACAGGTTCCTATTGGGTCGGAGGATCAGTTGAAGGGGGTTGTGGATATTATTCGCATGAAGGCTATATACTGCGAGGGCCCTAAAGGTATTACGGTGGTGGAGAAAGACGAGATACCTGAGGAATGCGTTGCAATTGCCAAGGAGAGGAGAGCGAAGCTTATCGAGACGCTCGCAGATGTGGATGATGAGATGGCAGAGATGTTCCTAGATGAGGTGGAACCATCAGTGGAGCAGATCAAGGCTGCTATACGGAGAGCAACCATTGCTCTCAAATTCACGCCCGTGCTTATGGGCTCCGCCCTGGCAGATACAGCTATCCAACCAATGCTGGACGCCGTGTGCGATTACCTACCCAATCCCGCCGAAGTCGAAAACCTCGCCCTTGACCGACGGCGGAAAGAAGCTCCTGTGAAACTCGTCTCCTACAACTCCCTCCCCTTCGTCGGTCTGGCATTCAAATTGGAAGAAAGCAATTTCGGTCAATTAACGTACATACGCGTCTACCAAGGCAGCATGAAAAAGGGCATGAACATCTTCAATGCACGGAACGATAAAAAGATCCGCATCCCCAGGATCGTACGCATGCACTCCAACGAAATGGAAGAAGTCCCCGAAATAGGCGCAGGAGAAATCTGCGCCGTTTTTGGTGTTGACTGCGCATCCGGAGACACATTCACAGACGGACAATTACAATACAGCATGACCTCCATGTTCGTGCCCGAACCCGTCATCTCGTTATCAATCAAACCCAAAAACAGCAAAGAAAGCAACAATTTCTCCAAGGCCATGAATCGCTTCCAGCGTGAAGATCCTACGTTCCGCGTCCACGTCGATGCCGAATCGCAAGAAACGATCATATCCGGTATGGGAGAATTACACCTCGATATTTACGTGGAGCGTATGCGTCGCGAATACAAAGTCGACTGCGAGACGGGACAACCGCAAGTAGCGTACCGGGAAACGATAACGCAGCACGTACCCTTTGACCATCTACTCAAGAAACAAACCGGTGGAGCTGGAGATTACGCCCGTGTAGTGGGATGGTTAGAACCCACAGGAGACATGGGCAAAAACGTCTACGAATCCCAAGTAACAGGCGGTCACATCAGCGAGAAATTCCTCTTCGCCTGCGAAAAGGGTTTCATGGCCTCTTGCGAAAAGGGACCCCTCCTCGGCCACCGCGTCCTAGGAACAGCAATGGTAATCAACGACGGCGCAACGCACATGACCGATTCCAGCGAACAAGCCTTCAAAACCGCCACCCAACAAGCCTTCCGCAAAGCCTTCGCGGCGGGTTCCCCACAAGTGTTGGAACCACTGATGAAAACGACGATAACGGCGCCTAATGAATTCCAGGGGAATATTGTGGGTTTGTTGAATAAGAGGAATGCTGTTATTAATGAGACGGAGATTGGTCCGGAGGATTTTACACTGTACGCTGATTGTAGTTTGAATAGTATGTTTGGGTTTAGTAGTTTGTTGAGGGCGGCGACGCAGGGGAAGGGGGAGTTTAGTATGGAGTTTAGCCATTATAATCCCGCGCCGCCGCAGTTGCAGAAGGAACTTGAGGCGAAGTATGCGAAGCAGCAGGCGGCTAGGAATAAGAAGTAGAGGTTTGTGGTAAGGGACTTACGGGAAAGGCTTTGTTTTATTATTAGACTTGGTTTGTACAGCATGGCGATGGATATTGTCGCATATTGTATCATATTGGCGGGCTGCGAATCGGGTGGCTCCTATAGACGTGGGCTTTTGAGGCATATCTTGGAGTTGGAGTTCAGCTCATTAGGTCGGTTTGCTGGCCTGGAGGGCCTTCATCGCAACCCCTCTCCACTTCTCAAAGCACTCTGTCCAATTTTTTCAGTCTTTTTTGCCGCACTTCTCTTCTGCTGTCTTGACTGTCTTACGGCATACTCTCGCTTCTACGATTTTATCAGTACTGGGTTAGATTTCTTCTCGTATTTTTTCCTCGATCTCACATCCTCTAACCTTTCTAGAGAACGACTAAACTGTCTCTGCGATACTCCTTAGGTTTTCTGAAAGCCGGACAGGCCGTTACCGGAATTCTAACTTATAGGCTTCAAAATGACTATAATAAAACTGTTTGAGTATATCTACAGCTTCTAGCACTATTAAACTTATGTTCTAACCTCTTTAGGATCCTAGATCTTATCCGGCTTTCAAAAAATCTGAGGAGTGGCTCATACCTCTCGTCTTTGTTTTTATGTCTATATTTTGCAGCAAGGTAATGATAAAGGGTCTTTGTGAACTTATACATGCTTCTTTTGTACTTTCTTTATCCCATTGTTGAAAGCATCGCAAATACTTTATAACCCATCTTGTCCCCTATTGTATTTCCAAAGCAGATTTTACACACATTACCCTCGAAAAGTGACCCATCATGATTTCCTTTTCCCCCTATCACTTTTTCTTATTCCAATCATTCAAATTTTTCCTACAAGTCGTTGCATCACTTTGCACTTACTTTTGGTTCGCTAACACTGCTGCAGGACCACAGGTCCATACCAAAATCATTGCTAAAGATGGCGATTTAACACTCATTCTCATGTCATCAGAAGATGAAACTTACAAGTTCATCGTATCCCGCCGAGTTCTCTCCGAAGCAAGTCTAGTGTGGAACGCCATGCTCAATGGTCGTTTCCTAGAAAGTTCCCAAGATACAATAACGCTCCACGAGGACGACCCCGAAGCCCTCGACACAGTCCTATGCATTATTCATCTTCTCGATGAAGCCGACCTCCTCAAAAACGCTTTTGCATTTGGTCTCGATGATGTACTTTTCAGAAGCTTGATAGTAGGAAGTATAGTAGCGGGGAAATTCCAAAAACTACTTCCCATGGAACGAACAGTGCAACAACTTTTGCAACTCGCATGTCTTTGTGATAAATACAACACGACAGCCCTGGTAAAACCCTTCATCGAATTTTGGGTCGAGCCATGGCATAGCCAACTCACGCCGAAAGCATGGAAGTATAAAGGACTAGAATATCCCATACAGGATTATGATGTCCAATTAAAGCGAACGCGCCCTTCCACAAGGAAAACAGGGTCTAGATTTGGATCTGATAATGTCCGGGATCCTGGTGAGCGCATCGTGGATTTAATTTGCTTAGGATGGCAGATAGGTATTGCGGAGAGGGTGTTTCAGGAGTGGGTTCATTATGCGGCTATGAGGTTGGAAGTTGTAAATGGGACGGCGTGGATCTTGGGCAGGAAGCTTACATTTGCTGTAGGTGAAGAAGGAAACAAGTTGGAAGATAACGAGGCTACGATAATGCCACCCTTTTTGTTGGGTGCGTACATGATTACATCCCCCATCTCCCCTTATTGGAAGACTTTTGCTGACACTTGAGAACAGATAACATGCTCTTCGTCCGCGAATGCGGTATCAGGAAGATCTTCGCCCCATTCCGCCATTACCACAAAAAAGCAGCATACCTGAACTGCTACGAAAGGTACATGCGCAATGCACCAAGCTCACATACTCACAGGTCCGCGGCCGAAGCCTACGAATGCAACAAACGCACAATGGACAACCTAAACTCCCTCACTCCCGACCCAAGTTTCTTTCTTACAGAGCAGGATGATGACCTCAGCCAATTCAAACCTCTCCCTAGTGATGTTCCCAAAGCCATCTACACAGGGTCCCTCCACGCAATAACCACCAAATTCGAAAGTGCGCGAGAGGTTATTCTCGCTAACCTCGAAGATGCGAGATGCCCATCCTGTAGCGTGCAACTCCAATTGCACAAAGCCTTGGACCGCTACCATGAGATAAAATACCCTATGATCGAAGCACCAGTCTGCACCCTCCAAGAAGCCTGCCTCGAATCCAACTACTCCGAACTCATAGAGCGTCAATTAATAAAAACCTACCCAAACCTAACAGAATTCCTCCTCCCCATCGACGAGCGCCACACCAGCTGGCTCCGATACCATTTCATATACCAACGCCTCCGCCACCACAAACCCCACGCCGCAAACCACGAGCGCAAATGCATATGCCTAATCTGCATACCACCCCCGATCAGAACCCGACGCAGCCGCCACAGCCCCCGCTGGCCCATACATTGGTCCTTGCGCTCAAAATACCACCTACGCGAAATAAAAGCAAAAGCTCATCGTGAAGATAAACCCCTCTCCAAACTAGACATCCCCTCCATCTGGTCCCTCCCACGCATTTACACCTCATACGATTCATGCGATTCAGACACCGACGACTATATCTACCCCCCATGCACTGGCAACAGATTCCGCGGTGGGACCGATTTCATCCAAGCAGAAAAGATCGATGAAGACATCCACTGGGATCAAATCGAGAATATACAACATGGGTTTTTGGAATTGAGGGCTGTGGATGATTATGATAGGTCCGGGGGTTATGCCAAGGAAGTTGCAGGATTGGTGCAGAAGTTGGAGTGGTCGTATAATGAGCATGGGAGGAAGGAGCCGTTGCATTCGTGGACGGATGAGGAGAAGAGGCAGAAATTGTTTGTGCAGTTGATGAGGAAGTATGGGCTTATAAAAAGGAGGTGGTTTTTCGCGCCGTATGGGCGATAGATGAGAGGTACGGCGAGGTAAGTATGTTTTTGTCGCATTAGTATGTTTCTTTTGTTATGTTAGTATGCCTCTTTTGTTGTACAAATTTTCGTAAGTTGATTATCCATGACTTTGGCAATCTGACTCTCGTCTGCACATCATTGCAAGTATGGACTTCTCCACCACCTATTTTGCGAATTGATTTGACCTTGAAAGTCTTGATAGACTTGTGGCCGGGACTCAAAATGGGTAAGCTCGAGATGTCGAATGCGAGATTGTGGGGACAAGCAAGAAGAAGACTGCCGTCTAAATGAACTAGCGTGTCGAGTTCTCCAATTCAGTCTTGAAGCTTAGAACGTCACGTCTCCGACATATGGAGAGAGCATCACAAGCCTCGCGATGAGGCAGCGGTTGTAGCGTTGCTTCTACAGCAGTGAGCAGAGGCTGCGGTTACAGCGTAGCTTCTACAACAAGTGAGCACGTGGTCAGGTTGTAGCTAGTGGTCAAAAATAGTCAGCCAGCACAAATCGTAGATGGAGGCGTAGCTGTGCGAATTTGCTTGACGCAACCGCACACGAAAAAAATTGCGTGATTCCAAGCCCGGAATTATACGGACATGATTGTAGTCGATCTCGTCTATTCAATTTCCTCTTCGCAATTCTTCCACCCCTACGCCATCGAAGTACGAAGATATCTAGGGACCCCTTTCTGCACTCCACAATACGGGTATGTCACGCGTGCAATAAAAACATGCTAGTTAAGAGCATGATGAAACTCTGCAGTTTTGATTAGCTGCTTTGAGATGGTAGATCCTGTATCCGGTCACGGCGCGGGAGAAGTTTGCAAGGGGTGCGGGGAGTTTTTAGGCTATCTTATAAATGGTGGGTAGGCACGAGTCTCCAAAATCATGAGAGACACAACCGACGTCATAGTACTGGTGGAGACCATTTCTGGACACAGCCTGAAGGAATGTTTGAACAGCCGCGGCGGTACGTTTTCAGTGTCTTGAAACATATGCCCTTGGAAGATCTTCTTTGTGAGGATTGCGGGATAATCGCAGAGATGACGCAGGTTAGTCCCCATGATAGTGCGCAATCGAGATCAGATATTGTGGTTTCTTATGAAAGTGCATGAGTATGCACAATGACATCACCCGTCAACATCGTATTCTGAGAAGGCCCTTTGTTGCCCGCGGTTACCCCTCCGGTATGTGGCGTATGAAGGAAGGAAGGAACGTCATTGTCACATGGATGGTGTTTGCCCTTAATAAGGCAAGCACACCATTCACAAGGCAAGTACCCTCCAGACCCCTCATCGTGTATATAAGATCCTCCTCCCACCATTCTTCTCCCTCTCATCAACAACTCACAAATTTCCACCTTCAACAACTTCTTCACAAACAAACACTCACACAACCAACCAACCAACCCTCAAATCAATCATCATGTCTGCACCAAACGCTGATAAGCCAAACGAGGGCATCGTTGGCCAGATCTCCAACTCAGTCAAGAACGCCGCCAATTATGTGTAAGCTTCTACCAACATCACTTAGTCAATTGACCATCACTAATACCGATTTCAGCTCCGAGTCCGTCCAGGGCAACGCTTCTGAAGCTTCCAAGGAGGCCAACAAGCAGCAGGCCAAGGGCAACGCTGGCGACACCTCTCTCACCGGCCGTGCCTCAGGTGCTCTCGATGCCGCAGGTGACAAGATCGACGAGACCAAGCACAACAGCGCCGCAAAGGCCAACAAGGAGAGCATCTAAATCTCTCGCGACCACTTTCATCACGCTACGTCTTCAATGACCAGGGATTGATCCTCATGGGCGGTGTTTAGGAATGGGAAATTTTCTCCATGGGAGGCAGGTCGATTATCGATTATGATAAGCATGAATTCAATGCAAGACCTCTGAACTCTTCATTATTTGTGCCTAGTTTTCAAGTGACTGCTGCTTTCACTGCTATTTTCCTGTGATAATTTTTTCTTCACTGTACAAACAAAACCTCATCGTAACTCTGGCCATGTAGAGGTAACTCACATCTCTAACGAGCTCCTTTGTCGGCCTAGCGCCCCTCACTTTGCCATCCAGGTGCGGGGTTAGGAAAAGCAAATTGCATGCGCAAAAAATGACTCGCATGATCGTGCCTAGCGCTAACGAGAACTTCATTTATTCAGAATAGTAGTAATGTATTACTCCCCCACCTCTCACAGAACACTGCTCATATGTCTACGATCGCTTTTATTCGAGCGCTGGTGGTGGCTGCGGATAGTGGGTAAGGTGGATAAATCCTCCTTCCCTCCATCACGGTCCGTCAGTGGAAAGACCGACACCAACGTGAAAGCTCGGGCATCGAAGGTGGATAAACTCAGTATCTTTGGTAGCCATGCAGAGGCAGTCCTCACCGGAAAATAAGGAGAGATAGTCTTGTGTTTGCATGGGGATGGAGAAGTAGCTGGCAGCGACGAAAGGGTAGGAATAGAGTGTCTTCCAGATGCATAAAAGCAGGGAAATGGAGCTGGATATGGGATGGCGACGATAATGAGGACATTACTAGAGGCACGAACATGAAAAGATTTGTTAGGGTCTCGTCAAATCTAAGCTAATAAAGAGTATGAATATAGATGTCGTGGTTCTTTGGGAAAAATATACTGGCAGTGCCGCCACTGTTGCGACCACCTCTTCCCCTCCGCTAGGGCTTAATCCTCCTGAGCAAGTCAAGCTGTAAGCACGGTAAGCAGCGTGTGGCAAACCTTGCTCACGGTGTATGAAAGTGTTCTCAATATGTCGTTGCATTCCCTGCTATGTTGTCAGTCTTTGTTTATCAATGAACTATGGCAATCTAAACACTTACTATAGTACCAACCTCATACACGTCGAAAGCTCCGTCTCACACAAACTTGGTGTCGACCTCCATAACCCCAATCCTATCATCATAGCCCTACTCCATTTTTTCATCACGTCGGAATAGCACCAACATAATCACTAAGCCTCGGTCCAAACGCCTCATAGTACTTATCTTTCAAATCAGTAACAAACAAATACTGCGCATGCGTACTCAATCCATTCACAAATTTCCTCAGCTCACCGCTCTTCTTAGACGTTGGCACCCCATGTATGATATAACTATATCGCGTCCGATCCAACGGCAAAGAAGCAAGTATTGCTGATCGACTTTGGTAGGAACTGTAAGGCCCTTCGAAAACGACGGAGACATCTGTGTTTGGGTCTGCGAGGCGGCGGTCGGGTACCCTGCCTGCATTGTGGACCGTCTGTGTTCATTTGTCAGAAGGATGGAAATGTGAAGGGTAAGAAAGTAGTCACTATTCTCTCTGGCAGCAGGCCAGGTGCTGTTTTGACAGCTTGATTTATCCTCTTAACATAATCATCAAGTCCATCTTCAAAATTTGCAGGGGCTTCATCGAAGAATATGCCGTGCATCCCTAGACCCGTAGTCGTCCAACCTGCATAGGTCGATATATCCGATATTATGTTGCTGATATTTCTCGTTCCATATGTCGTACGCACGTATCCAAGCCGTTTTACATTTGGGAACTTATCAAGCCGCTGTATCGCCGCAGCATATTCTTCTTCCGGTTGCGGAGTCTTGCCAGGACCGTTATATGGATTTATTATCACTGTGAATTTCGTTCTCGGGTGCGTTATGATTCTGTTCAGGTCCGTCAGCACGTTATGTTCCAAATGGTAAGTGGTAAGACATAGACGCAACTCACGCATCATATAGCGGGTCCCACGCCCTTTCGGAAGGATATATGTATAATGGTAATATGAAATTGGACTTGTAACCGTGGGTGTTCCCCCTCCTCGAGAATAATACAACAAGCGGTATGATGATAGCCAAAAGTAGACAAATTACAACCGCTAGAATGATAGAAATACATTTGAGCTTACTGGTCCTCCTGCGATTCTTGAAAGCTTCCATAATTTCTGTAGTAAGCACACAAGCGGCGGAGCAGGAAAGGTGAGGGCAATTCTCGGGAGGAGGGTGACGACGACGCAAAAAAGGGAAGTGTTGGACATGTATATGGTTGCAATAAAGCTGTGATTGAAGTGGGAGAGTGTTTTGAATTTAAAGTGATCATGTGACTTAAACTAACGGCGATGGGCAAGGAGAAAACTGGTTAGAGATTGATATGGTTTGCGCCCAATGGCGTTTAATCTATTCGTGATACTCAACAGGTCCTTACGGCTCGCAGATCGTGATATTTAAGACCTTACCAAAAGCACAGGGATGAATAGATACACAGATTCAAGAAAAAAATTAAAAAAAAATTACTGAAATACTTATGTTAGCATGATTCATGGAAGTTCCAGCTTCCATGCTGATAAAGATCACGCTAGTATATGAAGGAGTTGCAGGCACAACAAAGGCATTAAGAACCTTCCCTTGCTGGCCATCTCCATGTGAAAGCTTTCCGTCGAGCTGCGTGCGCCTTGAGCTCCTCCTGATAGTGGTCTGAATTGTTGCGACTTGCAGACCGCCGGGAGAAGCCACCCGATTCATTGCTAGACCATGACCACTTTTTCTTCTTTGACAGTGGTGGATCGGGAGCGGCTTCGTAAGCTGGCAACTCCACGAACTCATAGGCTGGCAGCTCCACCGGAGCGTTGGTGCCGTCTAGCTCGAATAGGGCGTTGTCGTGTGGCAACTCGATAGGACCATCCCTTGGAGACACTTCTGCGACATATGGATGAAAGACTGGCTTACCTGGGTATTTACGTGGTGGCAAGTTAGTGTGCAGTGGTGGCAGAAAGTCCAATAGTGGATGGCGTGATGGTCGGAAAGGCATGTACGAACCTTGAGGGCCTCCTGTGTGGAAAATTGGTGGTAAACCCAAGGATGGAGATGCCGGACCAGGAGACTTCAAGTAAGGAGTGTTGTCGAGCCCGCAGCATTGGAACGACATGTCGCTCTCGGAGACGGTGTCGTCAGCTACTTGCAATGGCACTCTGGCTGGGTTAGGGGTGTGTTTGAACTGGGCTTCTTCTGCTACGACCAGTGCGGACTGTGAATCGTAGTATGAAGGTTGACGCTTCCAGAAATGCTGGTAAGTGGCAAATTCTTCAGAAAATGGAGTGTTGTCAAGTCCATTGGAAAGCCATGGCTCGCCCTTGCTACACTTACGGTGTGATGGACACGCGCCTGCTGGAGGAGCGCTATTCTCCCAGTGAGGCAGAACCTCCTCCAACTCGAGTGGTCTCCTTGGTTTTGGCTGGTAAGGATGGCCCTCGGTAACGAGAGGTTCGTCGTCGTTTGCCCTGGCAGATTTGTTCCATTTTCGTGGTGGACCCTCAAAGCTAGGCTCGACGACTGGGTGCTCAACAACGAAAAAGGAAGACAAGTTGTTGTGGCTGGTCATGCCGGAAGCTCTGCTTTCAGCGTATTGAATATTGCTCTCCTTGTGGTGCGAAACTTTGTTGAAAATTTTGGACAACATTGTAGGTGAAACTCTCAGAGGACGACTTGTATGTTGTTGATTCGATGAGAACCTCGACTTGTGACGACTTAAATTCGCAGAGCTAAATCGTTTACAAAGCCATAGTTATATGTGACTGTTATACGATGGCTTTATACATTAATCCCTTATTGAACAATGCCATTCTGATCTTCGACGGAAGTTCTTTGTACTCGAAGGTATGTTTCGAACAAAGCCAGTATCCTCGGGCACAGTTAGTGCACACTGAGTGTATGGAAAAAAAACAATGAAACTGTTCGATGAGACTGGGCCTACTGCGATGGCCCACGATGAAGGATTCGAAAATTCACCACTCACGATGCTAGGAGATTTGGCAATCATGCCAGATCCCGGAAAACAGTCATCAACGCGATCATGAAGATGCCCGTGAAGAGACCTTCATGAAGCCGCAAATCGTTCTTGCGGCATTAATTTGCTGATAAGGAAGCCTACAGCTTTATTACCAGTGATGCAGAAGGGCTCCTTTTCGAGGACAGCTTGAGCAATAGCTGGCATTAGGACGGCTGTTTCCGAGTCCACTTCAAGCTCTTTGATAATTGGCATCTTCTATCGTCAATCTCTGTTCTCTCATACCTACTCCAGTTCGAGGAGGTCTTACATGAGCCGTTCCGAGCTAAACCTAGGCGTGCTAACGATTTTTAAACTTCGTCAGATGAACCCAAAAGAAGTGTGATACGAATTTACTGAATAAAGTATAGGAGGATTGACCGTGCTCTTTCGCTGATGTTGTCAAACTGCTCAGACTAGAAGGTGAAAACTCGTATATGCCTCAATTCAACCGCATGTGGCAATACTCCCAACACGGGCTCAACCATAATGTGAAAGACAGTCCATATCACTGGTATTTTTTGTAATCGATTTTCGCGATCCGACACAGGGTTTTGCAATTCTAATAATTCGAAGGCAGGGAAATGATAGCACCACTCCTTGGTGGAGCCAATTCAAACCGTATGGCGCGTACGGAGGTAGAGCTGAGCCGCACATGAGGAAGCCCCACTTTATTGCAGTGCATGGCGCTGCTGCAAACTATGTACCCCGCACTCCCAAGTGTACAAGCGTTTGGTTTGCAGCAACCCTTAACTACGAAGCCAGGGTTTTGCGAAGGTATGAATTAATTATCCCGACAGTAGCAATCGGCAAAGATGTTCGGAAAGTTATTTTCTTTTCATCAACGTTGAGGTTCGTGGGCGCCAAAAACGAGTTCAAGGCTCTTTGATCGCAAAACGGTCGATGCAGACGATTGGTGGCTGGCAGGCTTCAACGTTTTTGTTGACAGGGTCTGATTTGCGTTCGATAAGCTTCACGATGGTTTGTTGGAGAAGGGAAAAAGACAGTGACTGTCCTGGGTGGGAATCATAGAAGATTGGGGTAGTCATAGATATATAGAGTGGTTTACTTCTTCAAGAGTGACTGAGAAATTAAGTTCCAACTGATTTGAGTAAACCCACGTTTCCCACTAAAAAAGTTACGTCAGTGCGGAAGCTCACAAGTTTAAGCTCTTAGCTCTAACCCTACGCTCACGGGAGTAGCGATTCTCCACTTTCACCTTCATCAAACCTTCCTTCCTTCTCCTCACTTGACACCATCATAAGAGTCTCCTCCTCATCTATCCTGCTCAATTCATCTCTCTTCTCCTCGTGGGACTATCCATTACCTCGAATCAGGAAGCTCTAAAGCTCTCGAGTTGGTAGACGCTAATCCGAGACCGGAACTAGCATTCCAATCTCGTGTAACATCCGCATCAGGTACTTTTTGCCAATTCACGATTCGATTAGCTCGATTGAGTGCTCAGCTGACGGAAAGACAGCAATTGAACCAGATTTTCAGATTGTTCTGTCGTCTTACAAAGCTCGCGACTATCAACATCACAATGGCCGAACGACCGCAGCGCGATGTCACGAACCATCTCTTGTTCGAAGTGGGTACTGAGGTTGCCAATCGAGGTAAGGGATCACTAAACTTTCTTCTAATGATGATCAGTAGCTAATGCGATGCTCAAGTGGGCGGAATCTACTCCGTCCTCAAATCCAAAGCTCAGGTCACAACTGCAGAGTATGGCGCATCATATACTCTACTAGGACCATGGAATCGAGCCTCAGTATGTATCTACTACGGTATCTACTATGGTATTCCTCAATGCATTGCTAATCTCTAAATAGGCCTCTGTAGAGGTAGAAGAGCTTGAGCCTAAGGACCCGGCTCTAATCGACACTATCAAATCGATGAATGACAGAGGCATTCACACACTATATGGAAGATGGCTCATTGATGGAGCTCCCAGAGTCCTTCTTTTCGATACCGGCAGTGCTTATCGCTTCTTGGATGAGTGGAAAGCCGACCTATGGGCTGTTGCTGGCATTCCTTCACCTCCAGGCGATACTGAAACCAACGAAACCATCGTCTTTGGCTATCTAATAGCTTGGTTCTTGGGAGAGGTCTGTATAATGACCTAAAGTACATCAGCACTTAACTAACGAGTGAATAGTTTGTCTACCACGAAAAGAAACGCGCAGTCATCGTCCAGTTTCACGAGTGGCTGGCAGGCGTTGCAATCCCACTTTGCAAGAAACGACGGATCGACGTTACCACCATCTTCACCACCCATGCTACCCTTCTCGGACGATATCTCTGCGCCGGTTCAGTCGATTTCTACAACAATCTTCAATGGTTCGACGTTGACGCCGAAGCTGGAAAGCGTGGTATCTACCATCGCTATTGCATCGAGCGCGCTGCCACACACTCTTGCGATGTCTTCACAACAGTCTCGCATATCACAGCTTACGAGAGTGAACATCTACTCAAGCGGAAACCGGATGGTGTCCTGCCTAATGGATTGAATGTCAAGAAATTCTCGGCAACTCACGAATTCCAGAACTTGCATCAACAAGCCAAGCAGAAGCTTCACGATTTTGTTCGAGGCCACTTTTATGGACACAACGACTTCGAGCCAGAGAACACACTATACCTTTTCACAGCTGGCCGATACGAATACCGGAACAAAGGTGTCGACATGTTCATCGAATCCCTCGCTCGTCTCAACCACCGGATGAAAAGCACAAACTCGCCAATGACTGTCGTTGCTTTCATTATCATGCCCGCGCAGACGCAATCGCTTACCGTTGAAGCATTGAAAGGCCAAGCTGTGATCAAGTCTCTTCACGATACCGTGAACATGATCTCTGAGAATGTAGCGAAGCGGCTATTTGAGCGTTCGCTGACTTGGCACGAGGGTGGAGATTTGCCGGAAGATAAAGACTTAATTTCAGCGCAGGACAAAATCATGCTTCGACGTCGTCTATTCGCCATGAAGCGCAACAATCTTCCTCCAATTGTCACACACAACATGACGAACGATGCCGAGGATCCAGTTCTGTGCCAAATTAGACGCTGCCAGCTTTTCAACCATCCCTCTGATCGGGTCAAGATTGTGTTCCACCCAGAATTCCTAAATTCCAACAACCCAGTTCTACCAATGGACTACGACGACTTTGTGCGTGGTACTCATCTGGGTGTCTTTCCATCCTACTATGAGCCATGGGGCTACACACCAGCCGAATGCACGGTGATGGGTGTTCCAAGCATTACAACCAATTTGTCAGGCTTCGGATGTTACATGGAAGAGTTGATCGAAAATGCTCAGGATTACGGCATTTATATTGTCGATCGCCGAACAAAGGGTATCGACGACTCGGTCAATCAGCTCGCGGAATACATGTTCGACTTTACCAAAAAGAGCAAACGTCAACGAATCAACCAACGTAATCGAACCGAGCGACTGAGCGATTTGTTGGACTGGAAGAGGATGGGTATGGAATACGTCAAAGCTCGTCAGCTTGCTCTTCGACGAGCATACCCCGATGCCTTTGACGGTGCTGAAGAGCCGGACTTCTTTGGTGCGAGTGAAATGAAGATCTCGCGGCCGTTGTCCGAGCCAGGTTCTCCTCGTGACCGGTCCGGAATGATGACTCCAGGTGACTTTGCGTCCCTTCAGGAAGGTCGTGAGGGTCTCAGCACTGAGGACTACATTGCATGGAAACTTCCGTAAGCTGTCAGAAATCTCCTATGTTCACGCCCTCGGCTAACAAAATTCACAGTGAGGAAGAAGACCCAGAAGAGTACACCTTCCCGCTCACGCTCAAGTTCAAGGAAAAGACCAAGAGTCCTGGTGCTTCTTCTCCCGCCCTCAACGGACCCGTCAATGGCATATCATAGCCGCATCGAGCAGAAACACCCATTTTCTATTAGCTCTGTACCACCATTACAATATCCTTTTGAAAACCTGACAACTACATATCTCCTTAGCCTTTCACTCTGTTCCCTATTCTCATATGCTTTGGGGCATTGCGGCTGCTATATGTTTAGTGAGTGTGGGTCCTCTTTTCTTTTGATTGGTTCAATCCCACAAGTCGGTTTCGTTTTTGGATTCGGCTTTTTCTTTATTCCTCTCTTGTGGTTATTCGCACGGGTTTTGATATTTCTAGATATGAGAGAATGACAAGGAAAAGTCTACTTTTGGTCTAAGTTCTTTTTTGCTCTATTGAGAGTGTGTGCCAATGCTATCTAACATCTAAACCGTGCTGTAGCTGCATGTCTTTCCCTCTCTCTAAAAGTCTACCCTAAGTCTAATTGCTACGAGTAAGTACAGCATTCTGCCTAGCCTTCTCATTCTCTGCATCCCTCTTCGCTTTCATTATACTCATCCTCTCCCTCTCTCTCCTTCGCAGCTCCTCCCAATTCTCATTCACCCACTTCAAAACGCCTTCCCTCTGCTCCTCTTTGATTTCGGCGCTCCATCGAGGTTTGTCACTAACATCCCCCATATCATCACATAACGCCAACTTTCCGTCATCCCACTTCACGAATCTTTTTAACCCTCTCATAGCTTCACCCAGCTTCTGCCCATCCTCCGGAATCGCGTTCTGAATACCTTTGATGAGTTCTTCTTCTGCTACTTTGTTGCGGTGAGCTGTGATCATGGTTTCGTATTCTTTTCCTATACCGAAGAAGCGGACTGCTTCGGCGAGAACTTCCTCCTTCGTCCATACTTTGCGATTCTCCCATACTTCCGGGTGGGATGGTATCCATTCATTCATACAATTGGTAAACATTTTCCTCTTCGCGTACCGTTGCCTGTCATTCGCGCTCTCATTCTCTCTATCTCTAGCTTTTGGTCCATAGAAACGACCCGAGACGCACCACGCAAAGATCTCTTCATCGGTAGTAAAGGTCTTTTCCAAGTAAGGTTTGGGATCTAGACCTAGAAATTCGAGAGTGCAGCGCACAGAGTGTGTTAGATACAGCATAGATTGCTTGCGGTTGTACTTTTCTATTTCTGGAACGCGGATATGGAGGCCTTTGTCGTTGGCTGTGAGGCCGGCGGCGCGGTTGAGTACGCCGATTATTTGCATTAGGTCGCCGTAGGATGAGAGTAGTGTTTCCCATTCTACGTAATCTTCTTTGCATACGTGGATGTCGAGTTGAGCGTAAGGCTGCTCGGCGTCCACTAAGCTTTCATTGGTTGCTGGTTCTTGCGGAATGAGAATAGCAAAGCTAGTGGTCACGCCGACTTTGGTGTTTGCAACTGCTCCCAAAGCTGAGGATAGATCTTTTGCCGTGAAGACGTGAGCTGGTGATGATACTAGTAGATCTATGTCTCCGTGGTCGATTTTGCTTGGGGCTTCTGGCGGTGCGAAGACAAGGTCGTAGTATTCTGGTTTGAGAATGGCGATGCATTGCGTGAGGAGTTGATTGTAGATTTCGTGAGGGAGTCGTAGGACTTTCAGGTTGGGGAAAGCATTTCCTCCCATTTTAGTCTTATTATTTCTGCAAGATAGTTAATTGTGTTGCTCTTCGGAAAGATATGTAGTAGTGTGCATTTACCTTGATGGTACTGGAGTTGGTGTAGGAAGAAGCAAATGGATTTTTCAGCTTTTGAATAATTGGTTAATTCAAAGGAGTGTTCGTCAATGCCACAAACGCAACATATGGGCTTTTCAGACTTACAACCTATTTTGCGTTGAGAACAGGCTGAGAACGAGAAAGGGCAAAGGTGGGGAATCAGAGGGATAGAGTATCCGGAGGGCTCGATTCAGACTCGGTCAGTGGCTGTACAATGACTCTATTCTCCCCTTGCGGCGGACTGAACACAACGTCGAGTCACATTTAGTAACGAAGTCCACTTAACGAAGACCTGTAGTAATTACGGCCTTTGGCCTTCGAAAAATTCAACCGAGGTGTTGTCGTTGTTGGGGGCTGCACAACCTTGCATGCTGCACGACGAAAGAAGCAAGACCAAAAAGGGTACGAGTAGGTTGATCCTGCGAAACTCTTATTTCATACTGTAATGGAACCATTGCAAAATATAAGACGCCGAGCTTCAGTCAATGCACGCTGAATGCGTTGCAACATAATTTCACATTCTTTGTCTAAGGTACTGGTCTATAGAGATCCATCTTATCTACAGCTTACTCTTATTCTTCTCTTCCTCAAGCAATTTCTCAACATTAGCAAACTGATAATAATACTTCAAACAGTCTGGGTTCATAAGCGTACTGCTCGGCTTGACAGTATGTCCACTAACAATCTGTTTCACTGGCAACTCCACCTTCTTCAGATTGATCGTCGTAGGAATTTCAAACGTTTGGAATACATGCGTCGGTACATGTCTCTTGCTCAACTCCCGTCCAATGACGTCTTTCACGTCTTTGACTACTGCTTGTGAGAACTTTTTGCCGGGAGCCATGAGCAGGAAGAGGAGAACTGTTTCGTCGTGGTCGGTAGGTCGTCGTTGGCCTACACAGATGGAGTCTGCGACGGAAGGAACAAAAGCTTCTATTACGTTGTAGATTTCTGCGGAGCCGAATCGAACACCTGAGGGGTTGAGGACGCCATCTGCACGGCCGAGGAAGAAGATTTGCTTTGTGACAGGGTGTTCCATGATGAAATCACCATGAGTCCAAACGTCTGTATTCGTGTAAGTTAGATGAACAGGTAATTTCCTGATTTAGTACTGACCATCAAAGCGAGCAAAGTATGAGTTGAAGTACTTTTCTTTACCATCCTTGCCCCAGAAAAATGGTGGCATATTGGGGAATGATTTCACAGCCACAAGTTCACCAGGTATTCCAGCTTCCACCTCCTGACCTTTAACTCCTATCCCACCTTCGATTTGCTGTTCGTAAACACAAACAGCTATCCCCAAACTCTTACCCTGACATCCACCAACGTACACGGGTGTTATAGGATTTTCCATACCAAAGGCGCCAGCCAAGTCAGTACCACCTGAGATATTTGCCAGCTGCGTGTGCTGCGGAAAGCCTACATCGTAGAACCATTCGAATAATTGGTCCTTTAGTACCATTCCCGTACTTGTGACATTTCTAAGGGAGCTCAGATCGGTTATATCTCGGGGGCTGACGTTGTTCTTTTGGAGCTCGTGCATATAGCGAGGGGATATGCCTAGGTTGGTGACTTTTTGATCACCGATCAATTTGATAAATGCTGTGAGGTCTGGTTGAAAGGGGCTGCCATCATAGAGGACTGAGCGAGCGCCCATCAATAATCCCAGTACCGATGAAAGGTACATGATCCATCCAGTCTAGTCTTGGTTAGCTCTGAGGACGCAGCATGAAAATAATCCTAACCGTAGTATATTGTAGACCAACCGTGTCAGAGCCAATACCCCTATGTATCTTTCCTTCTTTCAGCGAGCTCACTAAAACACCTCCTACAGAATGCACAATGCACTTAGGCACACCGGTTGTGCCACTCGAATAGACGACTAAGAATGGATCTCTGAATGGTATTCGCACGAATTCCAACTTGGAGTTCCCCTTCCCAGCGGCGAGATAATCATCTCTGGTGACCGCTTTTGACAGTGAAGAAATGGGGGCAGCGATGCCGAATCTAGGTAATGTGACGATACCTTTGAAATTTTGAACACCCTTGAGACCATCTGATGTGTCCTGGATCTTAGGTCTCAGATCCGTAGTCTTCCCGTTATACACCGCCCAGTCGTCGAAGAAAACCCATATGGGCTCAATCTGCACCAGCCTATCCAAGATACCTTTTGTTCCCATGTCTGTACTACTGCTGCTGAAGAGTCCGCCCAATGCGGTAACGGCCAGGAAGATGACAAGTGTATCGAAGCTGTTACTTCCAATAACAGCAATACGATCACCCCTCTTGATACCGTTTGCGCTCATTGCATTCTCCCAGATACCAACTCGATGTCTTAGTTCCCGCCAGGTGAAATCCTTGATTTCAGTCGCACCCTCTCTAACCTCTGTGATAGCAATCTTATCATCCTGTTTGTCCCATTCCGTAGCATGATCCTTAGTCTTCCCTCTGGTGTACAGAATATTCTCCGCGAAGTTCATGCGTACTCCTTCGAACCAACTGGGAATGGAATCCATACGCGCATGGACATCGACGACTTTATCATAGCTCCCCTCATGGATGATATCAACTTCATCCCATACTGCTTGCCAGAAGTCGGTGCGATTGCCACCAACAGACCAATCATATAATTGATCAAATGTTTTCATATTAAGGTCGTATTGCGTGTTAGATTTTTGCATGAAGCGCCACATTCGTGTGGATTTCGGAGCCGGATGTTCCCATAATTTTCGTGGGAGCTTCTCCGAAGCCGATTCTGAGTAAGCCATTATGGAAATTGGAGCTCAAGGCTGTACCACGAAAATGAAGGGCCAAAAAGATCTGTGGGAAGGCTGCTTAAGGATCCAGAAATAGCAACTGTGTCGAACCTATCACAGCTCAGGAGCGTTGAAGGGGTAAATGGTGGGGCTGAAACCTCCGAGAATTGAAGCAATTGCTCAACGAACGACTTAAACGGGCACAAAGCTCATATTTCAAGGACTATTCAGAAGTCTTATACGAATCCCCACCGCCGAGGCGATTTTGCATAGCGCTCTGCTAATGCGGCTGTGGAGGTGGGGTCACAGATCCGACGGGGTAATGTGGTTGGGGAAAAGCAAAGCTGCTCCGGTACAACGACATGGGTGTGAATGGCCCTGATTGGTGCATATAAGGCTCGGCCAGTAAAGCTCCGTTAAGAAATAAGGTAAATGGTTTTAGTAGGTTCGTAAGAGCTCACCATTGGTACCAAAGTTCGAGTGATGACTGAATAACTAGCATCCTAAAGCTGAGCTCTGCAAGTTGAAGGGCTTTGAACTTTCCAGTTTCTTGTATTGTTCAGGGCCAACATCTGGCTCATTGCATAGATACGACTTGTTGGTTCTGGCTAGGAGCGACAATTTCGCCATTGAGGCTTGCCCACGTAGAGCTAAAAAAATCGCTCTATTGGAGATTCAACTTTCGTGCCATCGGATCGCTTCATACGAATCACAGTGTTCTGATGATGGTGATCCGCCCTCCATAACATCTCTTTCCACTCGAAGTCCATGCATAAAGGCGGTAGAGTTCATCGACTTAGAAGCATGCTCGATCGCCTTGATGATTGAAAAGGATAGTTCAAAGCTTTGATCAAGCCTGCTTCGCAACCATTCCTGCATTGATTTTCCTATTCTCCAGCCACCACCCAGCCCAGTTCACCACCAACAGAATACTAAATAACGACCCTTGGGGAAACCCGGTGCCAAACTCTGGATCCGTGCCAAGAGCCCCTGGGTAAAGTATAGCAGTCAATCCAGTAAAGCAATAGATACTACCAAACAGGGCGGCGGCAAAGATCGATTCTTTTTTGGCCGGGGCGGCAGGTAAAGAAGTTGATCGCCATGTGTAGTAAAGGCAAGCGGCAGAGAGTGTAGCCGCCATGCTCATGGTCTGGCCATTGTGAAAACGCGCGTGAGGAGGCCAGCGTGGATTGTAGACATGCGTTTCGTTGAAGTCTGCCGCAAATGAACCAACGCTGATTAGTATGGGCTGGATGGAGAGAAGAACGCGTCCGAGAGAAAGCATCCTGTAAAAAGATCGAAAGAAAGATGTGGTGGTTTCTACGCAGATAAACTCGTTTGCGGCCGGAATCAGCGATTACTTTTATTTCTGAGCACAAAGAAGGCGTAGTATAGCTTGTACTTTTAGAGATTGATCGGAGTGCGTATGACCTCTCTTGAAAGTATACACAGTAAAAGGGTTTGAAAGCCTGAAGCAATGTCCTGGTTTACCAATGCGGCTTACATGTAAATTCGGCGTAAATGACGCGTTGTTGCGAGCGGGTGTGAAACGGATGCAACCGAAGCGCTGCAGCTCAATTGTACAATAATACCGGAGTCTGATCAATCAGTGTACAAACTTTTGTTCATAAAAAAAACAGGAACAAACACTCAAGCTGCAGAGTCAAGACGTCCAGCGGGAGTCAGGTGGAGTGGAGGTATTTCAATACCATAACGATGATAAGGTTGAAGGCCCAAAACGCCATTCACGTGCCGACCCGAACCGAATGAAACGCTTCAGGTTCGGACGACAAAATCTTCATCACTCCTTCCGATGCAAGATGAACGAGATGAAACGTACTGTGACCGATAACCCAATGTTTCTACCGAACCCACCGTTCAGCAATACTCGCTCAACGGTCGACACAAATGATCTTCAGCCGAGTCCTGGCCTGCGTTCAAAAGATTGGCACCTGGGTGTCTATATGCTCCTTCCAATAACCTGACAAATAAAGTCGAAATTCGTCAATCTATTCACTACATGCTGCCCGATCTGATTGGAATCACGGAGATCTCTCCCATAAGAACATCAGTTCAGTATTTCCACTGATGTCCACATCCTAATTCAGTCTTTTTTTTTTTTCTCACCACAGTGCTCGAGTACTTTCCTCTGTTTGTGCTGCGAAGATTGGCGCGCAGCACAAGCAAGTTCGCAGCTACTGTGCGAAGGGCCATGATTGCGCCTCAATGGCGTGGCTACAAGCCTCTGAGGATGGGCAACTCGCAGTTTGCACTGAATAGACCAACCACCCTACTTACCTTCGCCGCGGTATCATTTATGATAGTTTGCTGGCATTTTCTTGGGCCTCAATGGCGGCACCGTATACCAACATCGCCGGCATACTCGGAATCGCCATTACCCAAATATTGGTCAGTGTCCGGAAAGTCAAGTCTCGAAGGAGTGACAGACTTCAAGAAGCTTGCGAATCTCTCTGTCGTCGCATTGGTGTTCTATGGACGGCCTCCTACTGTATCACTGTTGGATTGCTATCTCAAGGTGCGGCGGAAGATGTGTGAGTAATGAGCATAAGCTGACCACCTGTGATAGAGAAACCTGGTGGAGAACGGAGGTATCCTCGACCAAGTCATATGGCTGGCGCGAACAAAAAAGGAGGAAGATCTCGAATGGCTGGACGCTCTCGTGGACACTTCTCCATCTTATACGCGGCACAACCTTACCTTCGAAGATAAAGACTATAGAAGTGCATATGATATAATACAAAATGGAACCATGTACGTCAAAATTGACGATGATATCGTTTTCTTCGAGGACACAACAATACCATCGCTCGTCTCCACGAGGCTACAGCATCCCGAGTACTTCATTGTCTCCGCCAACATTATGAATCAGCCTTCGTTAAGCTGGGTACATCAACACCTCGGCGCCATAAAGCCTTACCTTCCAGAGATCGAGCCTCCGCTCGGCCTACCCTATATCGACAGCAACTCAAGCAACTACAACTTCACAACATCTGGCAATTGGCGTGCATCTGAGCTGCCTGTTTGGGACGGGCCATATACCTTCAATTATACAGACTACTTTCTCCAGCACCCGAACGGCCCTAACCCTGGCCATCGATGGCTTCCTCTCGAAACATTCAATACAGATGGCACGCCAATAATGGACACCGCATACGATGCGTTTAGCCAAGGTCTTTGGCAATGGCAGATAGCAGCGCAAGAGCACTACTCCTTCTTCGATAATTTAGAAAAGAATGAGCTTTATAAGTATAAAGTCCACATGTGGGACTACAATTATGCCCGAATGGGTATTCAGTTTGTTGCCATGATGGGCGAAGATATCAATCTGAGTAAACCGATCGAGGAGGAGGATGATGAATACTACTTCTCAGAGGTTATGCCGTATACTACCCGTAGACGTAAGTCAACTCGATTCTACCCAGCAAACGCTGTTACTAAATCATTGCTAGATGGCATTGTGGATGGACGTGCAATGGCAGCACATTACAGTTTCGAGCCACAACGGGAAGGGATTGGTTCAACAGACATATTGGACAGATATCGAGCGTATGCCCGCGAGAATATCTGCTTTTGAATTGCATTTCCAATAGCAATGGCATTGGCATGGCGTATTAAGAGCAAAGGCGTTGTTTGTGCTTGCTGTCTTCGGTGATACTCCTCGGGTTTTTCGAGGGCCGGATAGGTCGTTACCGGAAACCTCACTTATAGTCTTCACAATAGCTATAATAAAACTATTTAAGTATATCCACGACTTCTAGCAGTATTGAATTTATTAATAAGTAGGTTAGGTCTAAATAATTAACTAGATTCGGCGTACTAACATGGTTCTAACCTCTCTAAGATCCTAGTTCTTGTCCAGCTTTCAAAAACTTGAGGAGTACCACGGCTTGGAATAGCCATATGAGGGATGCGGCATATATATATGTATATGTCCGAACGCTGAAGGGATCGATCGTAAAGTCAGCGATAAGAGAATGGAAGCTAACATCATGAGGCTCAATCTTTACCATCACGCCTCGAATCGATCGAGGGTTCTCGCGACAAACATACGTCATGTAGCATTTCAATTCCCTTCGGACAAGTCCTGCACATATGATTTTTCGACGATTAATTCAGTCATGACTATAGTGTCGCTCATTAATAATAAGCAATCTAACGTACTTTTACCTCAAATCAGGGCATGGATTTCGCTAGTGCGACACTCCACCCAAAACATGGACGTCGTGAAAACTGTCCTTCATGACTCACGATGGGAACTCGATACTTTGTTGATCTATATTCTCTAGGCTTCTTGGATTTGTTGAAATGATATCAACTTCGATGATTTGACGTGTTTGCTGGGCTTTCAATTTGGTTCTTGCTGTTGGCTAACATAGACAGGAATGGATCAGGCGAATATGGCCGCGAGGAAAGAGCTAGAGAAGACTGAACTTGGAGCGGCGACTGAAACTATGGAACGTCCAAAGAAGTCTTCTGATGGAAACAACACCATTGGAGACGAGATACCACAAGACTGCTCAAAATCCAACAACCTCCACGTGATGGAGCACGCAAAAGAGGTCACAATCGGACATCTCGAGAATCCTAAAACAGAGGGAATTGAGGATGTGGGGAGCTCGAACGCAGGTGATAATCCGCGTAGAGCAAATAATTGTTCGCCATCACGATCGTCAACAGGACCGCACGAGCACCTTCCTGTTGCCGGTACACAAGCCTTGAATCTTACGAGGCACTCACCGAAGGAATTGCATTCTTCAGTCATACGACCCGTATTATCTCCGGATCCTGTTGTGCTAATAAGTCATCGAAGATTGAGCAAAGTGTGTTTCCAGAATACCGCTGCGGATACACAGCTTCCATCTCCTATACTGCCACCACCGGACATACCAGGGTTGGTCTTGCTACAACATACAGCCGCAGATAAGACTGCCAAACGCTCGTCAACACCAGCCAACTCCTCAAAAGGCCTCGATGCCGGAGATGAGAAGTTTTCGCCTGTTTCGTTGTGTCACACAGGAGACAATGGCGATGAAGAAACTGCTACTTTCATCAAAAACAAAAGAAACATATACGTACTCCCTCCCGAATCTCGACTGCGCAATAACCTGTTGGCCTCTGTCGGTTTCCTCGAATTTGGAAATGCGACCGACTTCGCCGCTAATGTGTGGAACACTGTTCCTGTGCCGGTCTATGCTGCTGTACTCATGGGTCTTGGTGGTGCAGTGGCAATCTTTATCTCACTGTTTGCCATTAGAGATGGTATCCTCAGTTGGCGGAACATCAAAATACTGCGTGAAGAACGATATACGTTACTACGAAGAGAAACAGTGTCATCGATAGAAGAGGGCCAAGATCTCTCGAGGGAAGAAAAACCTACTCGTAGTACCGACTTCACGAGGTTAGAAGTCAATAGGAGAGAACTCATCGGAGAGGTCATTGATCGATTTTCCATGGACATCCTCATGGGTTTTGGCGCACTGGTTGTAGGAACGGGCACTCTCATGGCTATTGGCGGTGCAAATCCTCACGTCTATAGAGCGAGTAATTTGCTCTCTGGCTACATCGGTAACTCTTTCTCCTTGCTTTGGGGCCTGTGTAATACTATGTGGTGTTTGGTCATCTTCAGACGAGCGTCACGACATTTGAAGCGTGGATTACGAGCCATAGATTCGGCAATCGTGACGGAAGCATTGAGATCTAGGGTCCGAACAGTCCAGTATCACGCTCTAATACTCGGAACAATGACACTGGTTTCTGGAGCAGGTGGTATGCTCACTGTCACGAGGTGGTGGGCTTACATCATATTGATTCCTTGCATTATGGCAGCCATCTATGGTAATTTCATGTGGAGAAAGAAAATTGGATATGAGAGACCATTGGTCAAGCAGAAAGGAAGAACATGGACAGTCGACCAACTGATAAAAGAGCTGGAGTGGACCGATTCAGTGAAGGATATCTTGGAAGATCCACGACAGATGGGGCTTTCAGAGCTGGTGGCGAACCCAACCTCAACATCAACCGTTGTCGATTTTATCGTCAGATGTGGACTCTTTGAGGATTTTTGCATGAGGTTACTGGTGGATCGGGCCTTCGTTGCACGTCTTGCCAATGAAACTGAT
This sequence comes from Tothia fuscella, assembly GCA_010583015.1. NCBI lineage: Eukaryota > Fungi > Ascomycota > Dothideomycetes > Venturiales > Cylindrosympodiaceae > Tothia > Tothia fuscella. The sequence goes on from MU007009.1 coordinate 1,192,190, forward strand.
GGCATTATAACGGTCATCACGCCGGGGATGCTATTGGGTATGAACATGCTGTTATCTCAACTCCTGCTCGCTACAGCTCAGAAGTGTGTAAGAGAACGGGGCGTTCAACAGCTCAGGTCTAAGGAACGATTCTTGCTCGAGTTGCTCGGCGCTCGGCTGTGCATCCAATATTGAGACCCTGAAGCAGAGCACGAACTGCCCATCCGTGGACAAACAATCAGAGAGATCTAATACAACATGTTTTGCGCATCCAAGATTATTGTTCGTTTCTTGTCTCGAGTAGCTGAAGGTTAGGTCTCAGGTCAAGGGAGGCTAACAATCAGCATCGAGAAGGGAATTATGTGCTTATGCCGAGTCACCATTAACAGAATCGAGGCGCAGCAAGACTTCACGACGCAAGGCTAATATCAGTCGCGATGATTGGCTCAGTGTTCCTACGGGCTGCATGCCGCTTGTTTGCCCTTCACCGGTTTTCTTCACATGTACAAGTACAATTCTGTGCAAGTTTTGATCCATCCCGAAATTGTGCCGCAAATGTTGCACATATCTTTACCAATTGTTGTACTCCCGTATTAAAGTAGCTTTTCTAAACAGTCATGGATACTGATGACGCTAGCGATTCACACGGTCAAGCCAAGTTGGCCCGCCATCAGGCTCACCAAGAACAACCAGCAATATCTTCCTCAACTAATTATACACCTGAAGCAAGTTGCTCAGGTAATCCAGTACCTGAGACTTACTTAGCCTCAGATAGCAGACATTACCAAAGTTCCCATGGCTACCAAACGCAGGCCTCACAAGAGACTCCATTGCGGAGGAACTATGGCCTAAGTTCTGACCCTTGTGTTGCCTCGCATGGCAGATACTACTCCCAACAGGTTAAACGCGAGTCGTCTCCGCGAGGTGTTCCTGGGCAAGCAGACGTACAAGAAGTGCCTCGACCTGATAACTTATCTGCGAGGAAGAATTCTCAACATGCACATTATCGGTGGTGGATTCCGGGAGACGGAATACGAGAAGATGTCATTACGGCTGATATTCAGCCTTATCTCGGAGCTGACTCGTGGGTCAAACCAGGTAAAGATCACGAGGTACATAGACAGCTTTGTTGGAAACCCCATTTGGCTGACTCCATAGGGTAATTCGGGCTACTGGATTGCTGCATATCATACCTTGACTCCGGCAGGTATAGTCCACCCAACAATCACAATGTCCTAGACTAACATTAATGGTTTCTCAGTCTATGATCGAGGATCTCAAAATCGATTCTGCAAATTATGAGCGTACGACGACAGGAAGTATACTTACTAGCTGGTGCACCCCCATTGAATTGAGTTGATTATCTTAGGTTACGAAGATAGCGAAATCTTTAACTCTCGGCATTTCTGGGGTCCGACAGCTCTTCCGGCAGCACGAGTTCCGTCTACGCCTTTACTCGCGTCGAATCTGAACTATGATTCTTGACTATCTTCACAAGAGGCGAATATTCGAATCTCTCAAGCTTTACAGGCCGCCGGGTCATCGCTATGGCAAGGACATTCAAGCCAATTGAACAGCTCTCCTCGAATTTGTTTAGGAACGAGCATCATATCTTCATCTCCAGTTTCTCCATATTCGATCTACGCTTCTGGATATGTACCACCCAGCCCTGTTACCTATGAGAGAACCAGAGTCTCCAGTACCCCTAGTTCTCGTCACAATTCTCAACAAAAGGATATCTATGCTCCATTGTCGAAAAACGAGTCCTTTCGAGTCCTCGAAATCTTCCCAGGTCGTGCTGGAGAAACCATATACTGTCGACTAATAGAGACTTCATTCGGAGCCACACCTAAGGTAGAATATGAAGCTCTATCATACTCATGGGGACTTAGCTCCGATCGAAAGCCTATCATTTGTAATGATCAAGCAATGCGTGTGACAAAGAATCTCTACGAGGCGCTCTGTCGTTTGCGCCCTCACAAAGGAATTTGTCCAAAGAAGATCTGGGTTGATGCCATATGCATTGACCAATTCAATTCGGAAGAGCGGGGGCACCAAGTCTGTCTGATGAGACAGATATATCGTAAAGCTCAATGCGTTATTGTTTGGCTGGGAGAAGAACATGACAAACATGCTTCAAGCGCCTGTTCGGTGATCTGTGCAATTGTGCACTATTTTCCTGCTGAGGCTTCACAATCTAGAGCTTTTTATCGAATTGCAAACGAAGTTAAAACTTCTTCATGGGTCGATGGCGTTCCCGATACGAACTCGGATCTATGGAACTCGGTCTCACGTCTTTACAACTGTGAATGGTTCTGGAGGGTATGGTGTATTCAAGAGGTTGTGGTGGCTTCTACTGCGATAGTGATGTGGGGAGAAACAGAAATCCTCTGGAAGTGGGTTAGTTTTGCCGCAGCACGCATTCAAAGTGCGTTGCATTCGGTATTACAAAGATATCCAATGGCAGGCTGCCTCAATGCGTATTTGATCTTCCGGATCGCAGCAAACGGCATGTTATGGCCAACTTTGTCTCTCTCGTTTCATCGATTGCTAGAATTAACCCGCCAATTCAAAGCAACGGACGAAAGAGACCGAAGTTTCGGTCTTCTTGGAATACGGACAACCGACTGTGACCCAGAAAATGGTGATTTATTTATCGAGCCTGACTACTACGTTTCTTAATCAGAGATCTACAAACGTGTAGCATGGAAATTTCTCCAACGACAAAAGAATTTGGGTGTGCTCACAAGCGTTCAACACGGTCAAGTACTAACGCATGATACTCCATCATGGATACCGCAATGGAATACGTTATTCACACAGCCCATCAGTCCATCCGACACGATCGCTGCCTTTTCAGCATGTGCCGGTATGGAGAGCTCCATCCAGCACTCTCGAGGTTAAAATCTGGAAGCGAAAGACGAATGTTTTGACCTTGGATCAGTTGAGCATGGTAATATTTTGCATGTCAAGGGCATCAAAGTCGACGTGGTAACAATGCTAGTACCTGAGAACGCTGCTGATGGCCTACCAAATGGCTCCATTCTCAGGTACAAGGAAACCATACGCAATTACTACCTCGAACGTGAACGAGACAGGACTTTACTCTGTTGGACGCTCACAGCCGGTAAAGACTGGCTGGGATCGCGGGTTTGTAATTACTTTGCACATGTGGACGATTTCACCGCTGCAATTAAGCAAGGGTTCCTTCATTCGTCTGACTTACAGACCTCGCAGCAGACTGACCAATTGCCCCTAGCTAGCCCCGCTTCAGCAAGAGAGCAGAAACAAAGCGGTCTCGTACCGTTGACGCCAACGACATCATTGCAGACCTTGTCCGGTGAAAGTACTGCTTCAAGTATACCTGAAAATCGGGCTACAGAAACAGGCAATGTAGACCGCTTCTTCGAAAGCGCATCACATGCCTGCCAAGGGAGGAAACTCTTTGGGAGTAAAAGGTTTTCAATCAGCCTGGGACCTGCAGCTACTCTGCCTGGTGATATCATTTGTGTTCTGTTTGGAGCAATTGTTTCCTTCATCCTTCGACCTCAAGGAAATTATTACAGCCTTGTCGGGGAATGCTACGTTTATGAAGTCATGGATGGCATGTTTGCAAGAGAAAGACAGCAAATGGGTGTCGAAGAAGAGTGGTTCGAACTGCACTGATAGGCACAGATTGTGCATCGGAGGATCTGATTTATTCTCAAAGAGTAACCATTCAGCTGGTCATCTCCTCAAGTCGTCAACGATTTATTAATTGAGCATCAAATGATGTAACATTCGCCCCGAAAGGACGAAGGCAATCACAAACCCGACATATCCAGTCCAGTACCAGCACCTCCCTCTCCACCTAATTCTCTCTTAGCACCCAACGCCTCAACAACCTCCTCAACACTCATATCCCCCTCCCCGTTCCTAACCCTCTCCCTAAGCAAATCTAAAACATCAAGCACCTCCTGCGGTATATACCTAATATGCCTAACATCCTCCCCCTCCTCCCTCAACCGCCAAAACCTCTCCTCCACCTCCTTCCAATCAGTAGAATCCCTCGGAAATTTCTCACTAGACATAACGGCATCGTAAATCTCCTTCCATCCCCACATTCTCTCCTCATCAATCTCATGGCACATCCAGTGCCAGCCCATACCTCTACCTTGGAGGTTGGGTATATTTCTTAGAGAGGAAGCACATGTTAGGAGAATTATAGCGGCGATATAGCGTGCTGCTAACACGGGTGTCGAATCTTCGGAGAAGAATGCCCTTATGAAGATAGGCTGGATTAGCTCCGAGAAGATTCTTTTGCTAATGGTGTGGAGTTTGATATATTCATCATAGACTTGCAAACGCAATTCAACCGGTAGTTTCAAAAATGGAAAGGCAGTTTCGTCAGCCAAATCTACCTGTCCATGGTTCTTTGTTCCAGTAGCAAGAGCATACGCCTTTCCGATGTACAAAGCCAACTTCAGCCATTCAGCGGATTTTTCGGGAGGGTCGGATGGATCGCCCTTCCAACATTCTTCCGGCGTTACCGCACGCTCTATGTCTTCCTCGACTATTTCGTAGAGCAGGGAAGGTAAGGTAGGACCACCGACTTGGGCGCGGAGGAAGGGGTCTATGGTTGAGTGGTAATTTGTGCGGAAGAGTTGAGCGGTGGGGAGGAAGTGTGGGGGAATGGTTATGGCTGGTGGTTGGGCTGGGTTGGTAGCCATCACTTTGTGTTCAGCCTTTGGAGAGGTTTGAGATTGTGACAGAAAGAAAAAGAGATGGAGTGGAAGTTGCTCGAAGTGTGAGTTGAATTCGACTTCAGCCTAGCCAGATGCGGTATCCGGACAAAAGTCAGCCTCGCCATGATTTCTTTGTTTCGAACCCACTTTCAAGCTTAGTGGATCACTAGGAAACCTTCATGGAACCATAATTCATGCCTCATGTAGATGTAGCTACCTACTATTCTAAATTATAGGATAGCAAAAGCACTACAATAACTCACACTGCTATCCTTCACACTATTGCAAAGACTACTCCTCTCATACCTCACAAACTTGAACCTCCCCTTTCCTTCTTTGAACTCTTTCTCCCCATCCAAAATCTCTACAGCTGCCATAACAACACCGATAGGATGTCTCCCGCAGACCGTATTCCCAGTCTCCTCAAGTACATTTAAAAATGCCGAGTGACTTCCCGTCTCACAAGCATCCATGCACATCTGATCTACAGCAGCTATGCTCTCGTGAATTGCGGGGCTTGAGGGTGCTTTATCGCCGGAGCGGAGGGAGGTAGGTGTGCCTGTTGAGGAAAGGTAGTATGTATACCGGAAGCGGGTACCCCAGTGGCAGAAATCGGAGGAGACTACGAAGATTGATGTTGGGTCTGCTAGGTATGGTGCGAGGAGTTTGCCAAAGCGTGCTTCACTGGAAGCTGAAGTCGAGCCGACAAGGATGGGTGTTAGAGGTGGGAAGTCGGTGGGATTTGAGAATGCTCTGGGAAGAGGGTAAGTTGATGTGACTGCATGATGACGAGCAATAACAAACCTGGACAGCATCTTGTAAATGTATGGTAAATGCATTTCTAAGCTATGCTCTTCCTCGTCGGCAGATTTGGTCATTCTATCGAATAGTCCAGACTTGTCTAGTTCTGCAATGGTATCTTGGTCGAGCTTGAGGTTTCCCAAGGGCGTCTTGTAAGAATTGCATCTTGATAGAGCGCAATTGTTCAAGTAGTAGTGATGTGAAGGTCCAAGTAGGAAGACCCGTTTTCTGGTCAGTCTCAGCGTCGAGTTTCGGGAGCTTTTCTTTCAATACATACGCTTTCGACCAGTCCACAGCCTTGTAAGCCCAAGCAGCTGCAGGCCCGGAGTAAGAGTATCCAGCATGCCTGCAGGAGACCCATGAGCTTTCATATCCAAGTCCAAAAGCTGTAGCATAAAGGATATGAGCCTACGGTGCTATAATAGCTCTTGCTCCAGCAGAGGGTATGTCTAACGGAGCTTCTTTTATCGACTCAGCACCTATTCCTTTGGCTTGAGCTGGTACAGCATCGAGCCACTCGTCGAGTTGTTCCGATAGTTGACTTTTGTCGGCACTATACCATGAGCCAGCATGAGTGGCTTCCCGGGTGGTCATTTTGAGAAAATTGATCGTTTTGAGGCCTGTTGTTGGAGCTGTCGTCGATATGATGCAGAGGGGTAGCTTTTGATATTAGCAAGGCTGTAAGGCTTGCAGGCAGTAGTAATATATCCATATCTTCCGATGTCGGCTAAGCTCATTTGAAGGTCCGAACTCTTTTTTTACAGCTTGAATATACTCTCATCTTGCTTAGAAGCTATATTCCATTGCATAATGGCAGCGCGAACCCTTTGTATAGGTAAATGGCAAGTCCAAAAGCAATCATTATACCAATTGACACACTTAGAGGCCTCATACCGGGTGATGGCATTGGCCGCGAAGTCATTCCAGCTGGACGCCGAATCCTCGAAGCTCTACCAGCATCTCTTGGATTGAAATTCTCCTTTGTAAATCTCGAAGCTGGCTTTGAGACCTTTCAGAAAACAGGTGCAGCTCTGCCAGATAAGACGGTTGAGACTCTGCAGAAAGAATGCGACGGCGCTCTTTTTGGAGCTGTTAGGTAGGCTCTCCATTTTAGAACGTCACGCGAGCAACGAAGGGGCAACTATTGATGCGATTGCAGCTCCCCAACTGTCCAAACCAAAGGCTATTCCTCTCCCATAGTCGCGCTCCGCAAACGCCTCCAACTCTATGCAAATGTCCGACCTGTGAAATCCATAACCACATCAATATCCCCAGTCGACCTCGTCATCGTCCGCGAAAATACAGAAGATCTCTACGTGAAAGAGGAGAAGACATACAACACTCCCGATGGAAAAGTAGCCGAGGCTATCAAGCGCATATCCGAGAAAGCAAGTTTTAACATTGCAGCTATGGCTGGTGATATTGCCTTGACCAGACAGAGAATACGAGATTCAGGTGCGGAGAGTATACATAAGAGCCCTATGGTTACTATTACCCATAAGAGTAATGTGCTTAGTCAGACGGATGGACTGTTTAGAGAGACGAGTAGAAAGGCTCTGAGCCAGGAGAAATATAAGAGTATCAAGATTGACGAGCAAATCGTTGACTCTATGGTGTACAAGCTCTTCCGTGAGCCTTCGACATACGATGTCATCGTCGCACCAAATCTCTATGGTGATATTCTCTCGGATGGAGCTGCTGCTCTTGTTGGATCGCTTGGTTTGGTCCCAAGCGCAAACGTCGGAGAGGACTTTGTTATTGGAGAGCCTTGCCATGGATCTGCGCCAGATATTCAGGGGCAGGGAATTGCAAACCCGATCGCAACCATTCGAAGCACAGCGTTGATGTTGGAGTTCCAGGGCCAGGAAGAAGCGGCTGCACTGATATATAAGGCGGTGGATGCGAATTTGGAGGAGGGCAAGCTATTGACGCCCGATATGGGAGGCAAGGCAAAGACGGAGGAAGTTATTGAGGACATCTTGAGGAGACTATGATTGGTGCTAGATTTTGCTTAAATGGAGTTCTCTGTATAAAATACCAAAAGCTGATAAAGAAAAACGGTTGCAACTTCTACAGTCCAAAGGATTTAAAGATACACTGTAATTCTTGTAGATTGTGATATCTGATGTGGTAATTCGTCCTGTGTAAAAGTCACAACTCGAATTTCGTCCGAACTTTTTTCCAAACTGACGATGAATGACGTCGCCAGGAGCCCCGAAAATCGCATGTGCGACTCGGACAGAAAACAACACGAAATTCGCCCCATATCTTCTTGCCGCCGTCCAAAAATCTCAAGTCAAATTCGAACAACTGTCAAAGGATAGAGATCTGCTCCACCATTCGTCTTCATAATTAGCTATTACTCAAGAGAGACTCACAGCACATTAACCCCACCATGGCCGCGAAATACAAACTCAAAGTTACAGCAGGGGCAAAGTACACAGATCAAGAGGACGTGGCTGTGAATACGCCGAAAGGAGTCAAGATTTCCACCGGAGACATCGATGCGGTCGTGCATGTCAGGATCAAGAACTTTCGCGGTATATACTTCATATTCGCGCTTCTCACCTCTCAATCTCAATTCTGACCATTTTTGATACACAGGCGAATATCCACCAACATCCCCCTACTTCACTCACCCCAACCATACCAAAGACCTCTACTCCATATCCTTCACCTTCGCCCCCAAATCCGACATCTCAGGCACAGATCTCGTATTCGGTAATGACTTTGACCACTCCATCAAAGACAAACTGCCCTCCATGTTCAGCACAGCATTCAATTACGTTACTAAATACATAGACCCAGGTCTGTACGGTGACCCCATGGCTGATGAACCATACCTGTACGGTCCACTCCTCTCTTCGGTGAATATATTGAATATTGGTGAGAAGGGCAAATTGGAGGATGTGGCTAAGAGGATTGGGGAGATGAGTGGGGAGGGTGGGGCGAAGGATGTGCTTGAGGAGGGTGGAGAGGGGGACGGGGTTGATGTTAGGAAGGCGAAGGGTCTGCCTGAGACGGGTGCCGCGAGGATGAAGTTTTATTTGAAGGAGGAGAATAAGAAGGAATTTGTTTTTGAGAAGGGTAGGCCTTATGCTGTGGACTTTTTTAACCCGTATCTGGATTTCAGTGGTGAGTTTCCTTGGTGGACGGAGGCGGCTAGATGGGCGTTGAAGACGGGGCATCCAGAGGACATTGCAGAGCAGAGACTCGGTTTGCGATACCTACCCTCTATTCGAACATCTATTGCATCCCCTTCCTCCTCTCTAAACCTTCTGTTTACATTCTCCTATTCTTCTAATTCTTCTGGCAGATTTCGCGGTCAAACTCCCCCTAGGCCTTCACATCAGCGCCCTCTCCTTCTGGGACGGTCAAGCATTAAGGTATACATCCACTCTCCCTACTTACCTCCGCATCACAAGCATTGATATCTCTTGTCTTACCATCCCTGCTCCCCTGATATATTTGTCATCACACCCCTACTGACTGCAAACCTTCTCGACTAATACAGTACTCACACCCTCAGATACGTCCTCCGCAACCGCAAAACAGGCAAACTCCTCTTCGCCATAAATTTCGCCCTCATACCCACCACCAACTCATCAACCAACACGGACGACAACGACAACGACGACGACGACGACGATGAATCAAGCAACGATGACGAGGCAAAGAATGACGAGTTTGAAAAAGTCGCTGAGAAGGGTGCTAGTGCGGAGAATGGGAAATCACAGAAGGGTTATATACCTGCAGATGATGATGTTGATTGATTTTTGTAGGAATGTTGATGAGATGTTGTTACTGACGGGATGCCTTAGGAAGAAGAGTATGTTTTTGTTGATTCGCCGATTGAGATTGTGACGAATTTGGAGAGGGTGGAGAGGAGTATTAAGAGGATGAGGGAGGATAGGGAGTTTCTTCCTTAGCGGTATCTGAGAGGTAGATTTACGATGTGATGGCCGGCATTGTTAGGCGCTGTTGGTGCGTTGTAATAGTATCATCTAGTGGGTGTTGCGGATCATCATCTGCTGTGGCGAAGCTGTCCCCGAAAACAGAGAGTTGATTTATACCATGTCTAACCACTTCAGTATGCAGTGGATTATGAAACTGAAATGCGATGTAAGAGGCTCCAACATGAGGTAGATACGCTAGGTAACCGAGAACACAGAAGTATGGACCCAACTGACATGCAAGGGCTTGCTCAATCCGCATGCAAGAAGCTATCAATATCAACACGCTTGTAAAACGAGATATGACCAAATTCCTCCCAATACTGTGCTAGAGTATCGTGGCTAACAAGGATGAGTTGAGAAGGTATGTAGCCATCTAGATATGGTCAGCTGAATGTCAAAATTGGGACGAAAATATGCCAAGAATGACCTACCTTCCCTGAATCCCCGAGCGGCAATGTGACCAACACTACGGACAATACGTGCGTCTTGGAAAATTTCCTCTCTTGCCACACGCAGTAAGCCATTGTCGGAAATATCTGGGGCAATGAAGGTGTACTCGCCGCGGGGCACGTTTGGATCACCTGTTCTGAAGAAAAGTTAGTAAGGGTGGCTTCGGGCTTGGATTGGTGCCTAGACATACAATTTGATTGCCATAATTTGGCCAGTGTGTTCGACTATATCCATATTTTCCTTATTGGCTCTGTTGGATACCACCTCTTTGGCGTCGACAGCAGGCAAAGAGTCATCAGCAGTTGGTGAGTGCTCGAACATATCAGAGTGACTGTCGTCGTCATTTTCTAGCGATGACAGGGCAGTCCGCCAGCTGGCTTCTGATCCGGGACTGACACTTCTCTTGTTGTGTTCAATGGCTTCGAGCGCCCCGTCCGGTAACTTTTGCGGTATGTCGGGCTGGAGAACAGCCAGAAACTCGCAGCCATGACCACTGTAGTCTCCAACCCATATACCGCGATAGGGTTTGGCCTTTGTCGGTGTATAGGACTCGGGTGGTAAGGTAGCGTATGTATCGACATGCTCGCCTACTCGGCGCACCCCAACTAGATGAGTGTTATAGTTGACACGATTTACAATTCGAAAGGTCGAATCGGAGATCTCGGAGAACTTTGTGGGTCGATGTCCAACTTGTCTAAAGCTAACGCCACTCGAGTTCCGCGTTCGTGACATCGCCGGCAATGTTTGGGGGGGCCACACCTGAGTGGCAGGACCGATAGCAGCGACCGGGAGCGGTCGAGTGTGCATGAACACTGAAGACATACCATTTCCAATCGGGAAACCAGGACCTCGCGTGTTGAACATAGGTATGTCCTCTGCGTAGATGTTCCGCCCTCGTGTCCACGATTCATCGGGTGTGATTTGGATGATAGGCCGATTCAGGTCGAGTTGCACATTCGGTTCAAAGGAATGGATGATGACATCTTTGTTCCATGCCCAAAATTCAAATCTGGAGGCTCCTCGCTCGGCAGCGAGTGCATACGCTTCTATCGTTTGGCGTGAGTGGGAGTAGCGAGCGATGAGAAGCTTTCCGGTGTGGGCAGTATCCGAGAACCATATCTTGTGCTTTGGTAAGAACAGGAAAGGGTGATGTGATTTGTAAAGTGCTCTGAATGATTCCGCTGGATATGCTTTGGAGAGACGAGTCCCAGGTATACATTGTTGGACTTGAGCACACCAGTGCAATTCATTGAGGGTGTGTTGGTGCAGAAGGCTGCAACTTGAAGCCAAGAGCCCGAGGCTGGCTGCAGGGAGGAAGGAGAGTATATTCTGAATGAGTTCGGCAGGTAATTGAAGCAGGAAAGATTCAGGCTGAGCGTTTTCCATTGTGATGAATCCAGATGGTATTCTTTGAAATGTGAGAAGAAGTAGTAATGTTCCTCTCCGCAGCGGAGACGACCCAGTATGTCGATAGCCAGTACCTCCTCTCACCAGGGGCCGGTTCCAGAACCCGGCAACGGAGTTTGCACACGGTCCCGAGACCCGGGTGAGAAAGCGGGAAGATCAACCAGCCCGAGAAAACGTGAACCCAAAAGAACAAGGAATATGTAACACAATCTAGCGAACTCGTACCATTGCAGAGGTTGTGAAGGGTTGCGATTGGAACGTTGAAAATTTGACTAGGAAAGTGTGCAACGTCAGGATGTAAGAGTGCAGGCAGTCCTGGGCTAGCTTCCAATGCTTGGCTTCGTAAGTCTTCCAGCTGCTTGTTTGGGAAAAGACGATGATTTCGACCTTCTTCTTTGGGTCAGCTCGCACTTGTCCTAGTAGTCAACCAGTGGTTCGTTACAGGATCTTCCGAGGAATCAATGAGCACTATTGTAGGGTGTATCTGTTATGAAATTCCTTCGAAGATGGAGTAAGGAAGTCGATTTTTGAACGTCACCAGATCGACATGTTATTACATGAACGCTTGAGTGCGCTAAGGGCTAGGCTGAATCAGGCTACTTCCCGCTTTTCGACATGATAGCAGATGGGATTGAAAGAACAAACCACAGAAACGGTGGTTTTGGAAGGTATCGAACAGATATCGACTTAGAATGATGCAAAGCCTACAATGCAATCTGAATTCTACTCTTAGGGGAAACCACGTCGGCCCGCCCCCGCACGCACTGTATCTTTCACAAGCACGGATGAAATTCCTCATCCAGAAAAGGCAAGACATGCAGGAATTTCACTCCTATAAGGGGGTCTATAGACCGGCCATTAAGTCAGTGTTAAGCTACGGTCACTACTCTGGAGCTATTCATCCTTTTCTATTGGGCATCTAGTTGTCAGCTGGGGCCGCGAAGTTAACACTGCACATCTTGATCTGCTACCTACGTTGCACTTGCCAAGTTGAAGCGTGCGTTCCTCGTATGTTGTTATACGTGTGTGAATGCCAGTATATGATGCTGGATTGACTTCATTATGGTCGCTGTGCTTTTCCAAAGTTTGAAAGTGTCTCGCGCTCGCGTACCTCCGTAGTCCAGAACTCAACAGTTTTGGAGAGACTTCCTTTTGATGCGTGCTGGAATATCTCGAACTTTCGAGTAAAATTTATTTAATGCAGCCTTTGCTTCTGAAAATCGAGTAATGGTTCCGGGTCTGATCCGGGACGCAATGAACAAGCTAGGCTGAAAACGGAGCGTATTAATTGGACTCTCGCGAATGCACGAACGCACCTGCCATATTTTCCATGTATATTCTCGGAGCTGCGAGAAGCGTTCGAGAAGGAATGGATAGTTTAACATAATAATATGGACTTGGTGATATTGTCGATCGCCGAGGATGGTAAGGGTCGTCGTTGGTCCACGTTGCAAGCTCCAAGGCTGAGAATAATTTCCGATCCGCAGAACAATTCGATATAGATGAAAATGGCATATTAGTGCGTCAGAGTTCAGGATGTTTCGCAAAAGCAAAGTGGATGGGCAGATTTTTGAATTGGCTAATAAACGCCTGTTCAAGACCGAAAGTCGCGTTTTCAAATTCAGATCACTGTAGTTCTATGACGTCGACGCGATTTTTATGTGCGCACGGCACGATCGAATTTAAACTTTTAGATAAACTCCAGTGACGACGAATTGCGGCTCGCTTCTGAAACATCTTGCAACACAAAATTCATCATCCCGCCCTTTGTTTTCTTGCTTTTTGATTAAGAAAGCCTCAGGCGTGCAAAATCCCTTTTTTTGCTCCGTCATAAACCGTCACCGTCATCAACCAACCACCGACTCTTTCCTCCTCTCCACTTTCACCCACCTCCACTTTTGCTTCCATCACTAATTCATAACGGAACCTTCACCTTGATTGCTTGAGAGCTTCCAAACAAATATCAGTTTAGTAATCATGGTCCGCACTCGAGCCACGGAGAAAGAGAGCAGCGCAGTGCCTACAACCACTCGACGCAAGCGCCGTGCGAGCAGCATTGCTTCAACAACCGGCGAAAATGCATTGACTAACAAACCTCGAAAGCGCCGTGGCAGACGTACAGACGCAGAGCAAGTTGACGAGGAGTTGGATGAGGCCACTGAGGCAGAAGGGCCATCCATTGAGACTGTGGAGACCAAGACAGAGTATACATCACGCCAGGTTCATATTTCAGAAACTCCACAAGCCGATGGCTTTCTTGCTTCCTCCCCACCAAACCCAAATGACCATGCTGGCACCGGACGTTCCCTTTCTCCCGCCGTCGTTGTCCACCCTACCAAGTCTCGTACTCTCGTTAGGCAGTCTCTTCCTCCACGCCTTCCGGGTACGCCCGATCGCCTCATTGACCAAGTTCAGTTCGCTCCTTTGAGACAGACACTTTCCGCTAGGAACAAGCGCCGCCTTCGACGTTCACATTTGAGTGAGGAGATGAACGAAATCAATGAACACGACAAGGAAGATGTTCGCAGGGACCAGGAATTGAAGCGTCTCCACAAGGAGATTGAGGAGAAGAATGAGGCCTTGAAGAGCATGACCTGGGAGATAGAAGACATGCGCCAGCGAGGCATTGCTGTTACGGGGGATGACGAGGACGAGAAGACCGCCCAGATCACTGCTTTGCAGGACGAGATCGCCATCATGAATGAGGAGCTTACCGCTCGTAATGACGGCGTTGTCTACCATGGCGGAGAAGACACAGAAGCTGAAGATGACCTTATTTTCATCGATCCTAACGACCTGAACATTTCCCAAGAGCAGATGACGCCAATCAACAGCAGTTTTGAGCGTGTCAAGGCCCGCCCACTGGCTTCTTCTCCATCTCCTTCCTTGGATCCAGCTCGTGAAGTCGAAGTTAGCAAATTCGAGCGTGCCATCTACAATCTCAACAAAGATGCAGCCGAAGTAAAAGCGGTTTTACAAACCATGACCATCGAGCTTCAGACTTTGGGCTTTACCAACCCTGAAGAACCTGGCCTTGTCGTGATCTCCGCGATCCGCCAGGCGTTTCAACAGGCCCACCTGGATGCTGAAGAGTTGATTCCTGATCAGTCTCCCACCAATTATGAAGGAGGCGAATTTCTCAAGTTACTTATTGCAAACATTCGCACCTTGATGGCCCAGGCTGATCAAGACCTCGAGTTGATCCGCAAGCACGAAGAGATGGTGGCTCTGTTACGTGGTCAGCACAACGGCTTACTCGATCAATTGGCTACCAGCGATGCTCGGGTGACGGATCTGGAGAAGCATTACAAGACGCTCGATCGAGAGCTTGATAACAAAAACAAGCGGATCGTTGAAATCGAGGAATCATACAGCACCTTGGAGATTACTAGCCACATTCAGGGAGCGGACATTCAGGAAAAGAACGATCGTATCAGCCAGCTTGAATCAAAGACTGCCGAGCAAGACACTGCAATCTCAGGCCTCAAAAATGCTCTCGAGCAATACCGCATCGATCTTGCTAATATGGAATCCCTGGTAGAGCGCATGGAACAAGAACATGCTGCCAAAGTAGAAAAGTTGGAGAGCGATGCTACCGAAGCTATCAATAACCTCAAGGACGAACTCACTCAGGAATACACTAATCGCGAAATTGCTGAGGCGGACATCCACGATAAGACTTCTGAGATCACTCGTCTTCAAGTCACGATCGAAGATATCGGAAATCAACTCGACTCGTTGAAACAACAACTCGCAGACTCTGAAGCCCAGGTCGAATCAGAGACCGCACTTCGCGAGGACGCCGAAGCCGAAGTAGCTCAGAAGAATGAATTTATTGAAGACTTGGAAGATAAAATTGATCGCCTTGAGACCAATTTGGAGAACTTCCGTGCTGAAGCTGCCAAACTCGGTGAACTCCTCGAAGCTGAACGCCATCAGCGCCAGGAGGCAGAGACTGAACTAGACGCTCGTGATGCCAAAATTGCCGAGCTTGAGTCTCGCGTTCACGACGAAGGAGTCCGTGGCAATGAGCTTCGCATGAAGCTGTTTCAAGAGCAACAGGATAGGGAAAAGGCAGTCGCCACACTTGAGGCAACCGCTGCTGATCGCGAGGCTCAATACCAAGATGATATGGAAGATGAGATCTCTCGCCGTGAAGAGTCTGAGCGTATGGTTGTTGCTCGCGATACCAAGATTGCTGAACTTGAAGAGAAGATCTTGGCTCTTGACAATGCGATGGTGGATCTGATCAAGGCTAAAGATGATCTACAGGAGGAAGGCGAGGCCGAAAATCAGCGACTTGAGGATAGTCTGGCGACCTTGAATCAGCAATACGACGAGATGATGGACAACAAAGACGCCGAAATCCAGCGCCTCAACAATGACATCACTGAACTCACCAAGACGTTTGCGCAACGGACGGAGCTAATCAAAGAGCTCGAAACTGAAAACAAGGAGATTTCTGAAGCTCGCCAGGCTGAAAACGAGGAGAAGGACGGTCAGATTGCTGATCTCGAAGACGACTTGTTAATGGCCCGCCAAAAGATTGAAGATCTAGAGAAAGAGAACTCCAGTCTTGAGCATCGCGTTGAGCATGAAGCCAGCCACCTCTTGCAATTCCAGAGCGAGGCAGGAGACAAGATCGACAAACTTCAGGGCCAACTTCACGACAAGAAGCATGAGATCAAGACTCTTCAACAGGAAGCCGCCCACAATCACGCCACCTACGAAAACAACCTCGAGAATAAAGCTGCTGAGATCAGTAATTTCACTGTTGTCAACACCTCGGCCATTGCTCAGATTGCTAAACTCAAGGATCAAGTCGCTGAGCTTAAGCAGAAACTCCGTCTTCGTGTCGGTGCTGAGGGTAACGCTATCCCATCTATGCTTGCCAAACTTAGGCAAGCTGTAGCCCAGGCTGAAGAGATTGGTAACGATCTCGTCGACACCGGAGAGCAGGTATTGGAAGAGGTTGATGGCATGGAAGACGTCGAGATGATCGAGGGTCAGCTGGTTCCTGTGGCTGCTTCTGCCACTGTCCAGGTGCCAAATGGCTTCGCAGTCCCTAATGGCGTTAACAAGAAGGTCACGAAGGTCACGAAGAAGGTTCGCACTACTCGCTCTTCACAAGTGGTCCGTGATTCTGGAGTTGGCATGACTGATGAGGAGGTTGAGGCTGGTGCCGAGGAGGAGAGTATGATGCTTGCTTAAGCGTTGGCTTATGGAGACGCTATGGATATTACTTTGGCTGAGAATGGATGCTCCTATTGATGGACAAAACTTGCTTGTTTGTTAAGGATATTTTTTGTTTCGAAGTATTGTCAGGGTTTTCATTTTCAGGGGAAGCCTTTGGTCGTCTATTCTTGTAGACTTTACACATTCTTCTCAGCGGCTGAGCATGCACTGGCGATGATGGGATTTGGTAATTTATGCATACTAGCGGATAGCGATTAGCGCTTAGGGAATAGGATGGTCACTATGGTAGTAAAAAAAGGCATTTCTTCATTTTCAATGATGTTACCACAAGGTGTAGATGATATGGTGCTTGACTAGTGGTTGAACCTAGCAAGATCAACAAGTAGTTCCTCCTCTTTTGTTGGTATACTTCGAGTACTGACAGTGCTCACAGTTGCTTCTTCTCATCATTCAAAGCCCATTGCTCTCACCTGTGAACTATCAAGGAGTCACAAATTAGGGATCGTAAAGATCGAAAGCAACTAATTGTAAGCAGCTCTCTTTTTGTAAGCATCCAGCGACGTCGTGCTAACCGATCTTAGAGCTACATTTACTCTGCAAAAACCAAATGACTCTTATATAGCTGGGTAGTCCTAAGTAAATAATTTTGTGGGTACTGGATACTGACTTTTGAACCACCTTGAACCTAGTATCCTTGGATTCTAGAAATCAAACAGGCCATTGCCGAGATCCTAAGAGACAGATAATACAAGGGCTATGTTGGAGCGAGATCAGTCTACTCACGGCTACCAGCACTGATCTACGTCTCTCGTATCAAGAGTCTGTAAGTACACTTGATTGTTTGCAATTATGCTGATATTCGCAGTCTATGCCAGATTCCAAGACTCTACCCAGGGAGCTCACATAAATTCTCAGAAGTGAACTCGAAGCGATAGTGTTTCCTGACTTCCCAGTCACGTCCTATCCTACAGCCTAGACGACGTCAACCATAGAAAATTCCAGCGGTCATCGCATGGTGTACCTCCGTCGAGAACCCATAGCCAAATTCCCAACTCGTCGTGCCTGGGTAGCGGAAAAGTACAGGGTCCACTTCGTACGCCGCTTTATAGTGAAACACAAGTCGCAGATTGCCTATTTGCCCCGATAAAAACCGAACCTCCTTGAGGAAGTTGTTTTTGATCCATTCAGTCCAGTTCGGATGTTTGTTGTACAAGATGTCTTCCCAGCGTTTGCGAGTCAGGTCATCAAGGCCGGGAAACTGGAGAGCATACTCAGGGTGTTGATTTGCGAACTTGAGGACTGCGAGAACGTCGACGCCTACACCTGCTTGACCTAGGCCGAAGAGCGTGGTGTCGAAGGAGATGGTGTTGGATAGGACGATAGAAAGCTGCGAGATTTGGCCGATTCTGTACTTCTGTCCTGTTTTTGCGAAAGTGGCTAGTTCTAACATCGTAAAATTAGTCTCAAGATCCAACGCGTACGCCTAGCAAATTTTGAGTGGAGGGAAAACTCACTTTTAGCATTCTTTCCGTAGAATTGGTGGAAAGCTTTCATGTCCTTGAGCTTAATTTGGAAGCCAGTCCGAAAATAGTACAAAGGTAAGAATTCTTCCCTCACTTGACGGCATACTGTAAAAGGCGTTAATTCTGCGACGTTTTTTCCCGGGGAAGCTGACATTTTACCTTGGGTGAGCGCAAAACAGTCAGGTCTGGAGCAATCTTCCGGGAGTTGGGGAAACTGTGTGTTGCGAAGCCCGAGTGGCACTCGGTCTCTACTTGGAGCTGAGAAATCGTATATGAGGTTGCGAATTTCTGGTGGTAGATCCAGGAAGAGAAACGGTGCTCCGAAGGTTTCCTCCGAGTCTTCTTGCTTAACGAGAGTGCGAGATAGACGCCGGGAAACTGGTCTGAGGCCGCCGGTGCTTTGTCGTTGCGATAGTGTCCCACGCCTCGACTTTTTCGGCTTGTTGGACCTCTTGCTAAAGCTACGCGTTAGATCCTTGAAGGGAATAAAATGTAGTGGAAGGAATTTGAGTACGACTGATAGAGCATAGCTGGGCAACGTGAACTTACATGGCCATTTTATGGATGTGTTCTCTGTGAGTAGTGATAGTTGTAATAGTTGTAGGAGGGAGATGAGGAAAAGTACTGTGTTTAGAGACAGGAATCGCGGAGAGTGTAGAAAGACCTGAGTAGCATGAACAATAAAGTGGGAAAGTGAATTGGTGAAAGTGTAAAGTCGTGGTAGAAAAACTTGGCATGTACACTGGTTCAACGTGAGTAGAATCCAACCTCCGAACCAGATTCCCAAACAGCTTCAGAGTATATTTAAACCAAAATTTCAGGAACAAATGAGGTATGGAAAAGTTTAAATGAAGTTCTGAAATCGGAACGTGGTTGAGAGACGTAATAACTTGCGCGCCACACGAAACAGCCTCACCTCAACCGTGGTTAAGTACCACTTCCAGAAAGAACGGTCACCCCACACGTTCACCTTTGGCTTTCTTCTCCAAAAAGATTCACAATCTACTTCCTTTTAAACAACGATAATCCTCTGTGAATAGCTAACATCACTACAAAGAAGAAGCGGTCAAAAGAGTCGTCGACTCATAAAGGTCGAATTAGGCAACCTCACTCTTGGCACTTTTTTGGGAGTATTCAACATCACGGGAGCGGCTTCAACCGCAAAACGATTCGACACCTCTGTTAATAACACCCACAACCACCAAGTCGCTCAAACTTCAAAGCGCACTTTCGTTTCTTTGATTCTTCACCTTTACAACAAACTTTTAATCTTCAACCGCAACGTCAGCCTTGCAAGGCACCGCTCACGAAGAGAAGATTAACATCAACATCAAACGTCATCCAAACCTGAATCTTTTAGAGATGGATACTAACAACGATTTACCAACGCTGATTCCTGCAGCTGCGCCAAATATGCAGCCTGCCGCACAACCAAATCCCATTGTCCTTACTGAGGAACAACTCCATATTATCAACGCTCCCATTAACGAAGGAGACCCAGTCGCGCCCGCCACAGACGACGACATGAATATAGAGCCACCCGCGCCACAGGCTCAAGTTCCAGAGGAAGCAAACGACAACGGAGATCAGAACCCCGCAGAGCCCCCGCAACCAGAGATGACTGAAGAAGACCGACAAGCCGCTGCGGAAGCTCAAGCGATCGCGGATGCTACCGATGAGGCAATCCGGCAAGAAGCTCGCGAAGCTCAAGCTATCGCTGACCTCGCTGACATCCAATCTCGAACCGAAGAGTGCGCCGTCTGTTATGAAGACAAACCCCTGTCTGAGGTCCTTCAAATGTCCTGTGAAGAGCACTGGCTGTGCAAAGAACACATTATCGAGACATTTGAGCGTGCCGTCAAATCACAGGCGGACTACCCTCCCCAGTGCTGTGCGGTCGTTGGTCGGATCGAAATTGGAATTGTGGATCATTGGCTTCCGCCTGCTCTTATCAAGGAGTATGAGCAAGTCCAAGATGAGTATCACACTGACGTTCGTTTGCGCTGCTATTGTGGTGACGAGGAATGCAAGACCTTTCTGTCTCCTGATAGCTACCAGGATTACGCTGCGAACACCTACGCCGATTGTCGCAAATGCCAGAAGTCTACATGTGTGACCTGCAAGAGCTTAGTCAACAAAGAGTCTCCCCACGAATGCAAGAAAGTCGTCGTCAACACAACTAACGAGGCCTACTCCAATGATCTGCGGTTTAAAGCTTGCC
This sequence comes from Tothia fuscella, assembly GCA_010583015.1. Classification (NCBI taxonomy): domain Eukaryota; kingdom Fungi; phylum Ascomycota; class Dothideomycetes; order Venturiales; family Cylindrosympodiaceae; genus Tothia; species Tothia fuscella. The sequence continues at coordinate 1,212,447 of MU007009.1, forward strand.
CCTTCTGCGGACGTTTCGGTCAGCTCGACAATGCTTGCAACCACGTCACCTGTCTCGCCCCCAGCTGTCAAGGCGAATGGTGTTTCATCTGCGTCGAGGCATGGAACCAAGGCGAAGGCCATGAAGAATGTCAACAGTACGGTGATCCCACCTATGATGAAGAAGGGTACGACCAGCGTGGATACCACCGAGACACCGGCATGAACAAGGAAGGTTTCACTCGCGGTGGCTACAACATCCAAGGTCGAAACCGTGATGGCGAGCGCATGTCTAATTTTGCCAAGCGTGTCGCACCGGGAGGTGGTCGTCGCCGTGGTGGTGGATTCCGTCCTCCCCCAGGGTTTGCGGAGATTGACAACGAAGACCTTGTAGACGGTATTATGATGCAATTAATCCAGGAGCAGGCGCTTGGGATGCATGATGCCAATGCTAATCTGGAGACTATCCTGCAAGAGCGGCTTGGTCAGATAGGCATTCGTCTGGATGGGCGACGCCTTCATGGTGGTGGTGGTGGATGGGGAGCTGCTCAAGGTGGTGGGTGGGCGGACGATGGTGAAGAGGACGATCTGGATGAGTCAGAAGACGAAGACGACCGCGAAGACGAGGAGGGAGATCTGGATCAAGACGATCAGCAAGGCGAGAATGGCAATGATGGCCATCTACCAATCGCAGACGCTGCAGATCTACCAGAAGGCCTACCGGCTGGTGTTGGAGAAGGAATGGGCATTCGTGGAGGACGAGGACGAGGTCGCGGCGGTAGAGGCCGACCCCGAGGGGCTCGTGCTGGAGCAGCGAGAGGCGATCGTGGTGGTTTTGGTGGTTGGCTTCCCGGGCCTGCAATTGTTGCAGGTGATGCCGGCGGATGGGGCGTTGAGCCGGCCATGAATCCAGCGGAGCATGAACAGATCGAAGCACACGATAACGCACAAGATGCACAAGGCGGCGCAGCACCAGCTCCACCGGGCGCCTTGGTCAACGATGACGATATTATAGGCCTCGGTGATCTAGAACAGGAGGATGCTGCAGAGGCAGCTGAAGATGATGTTTTGCCGCCTTGGCCCCAAAACCAAGCACCAGCTAACGTCGCTGCACATCCGCAAGCCAATCTACAGGAAGATAATCTTTTCGGAGATGACATCGACGACGACGTTGCCATTGCCCAAACACGACAAGAAGAACACGCTCCACGGAATGACGAGGACGAGCCCGTCCAAGAAAACGCCGGACCTGCACCCCACCAGCGCCAGTGCGATCATGGAGCTTGGGAGCAACGTATTGGTGTCGTGGTCTGCTCCATGTGCTCGGAAACTACCGCCGAAGCTCGCACGTATCTTGCTTGCCCCGATTGCCAGGCTCTCACTTGCATCGATTGTGGCATGAATTATGGTGTACTTCTCGATGTCTACTGGCCAGGCTTGGATGATGGTGCTGAAGCCGATGTGGATACTGAGGAAGTGTTTTTTGAGGCACTAGACCAGGCGCTTCGCGGTGACGAGGGGGATGTTGATATGATTGATTAAGATTGGAATGGTAACTTCCTGCGTTGATAGCATCGGGTTTTCGGGTACGGCATGTGTTTGCAATCTCCTTTTCTTGTGAGATGGTTTGTTGGCAGATGTGAGGCTTGGAAACTGTAAAGGTGGGTGCCAGCAATGTCCTCTTGCTCAGGCTATTATCCTCACTTCATATCAGCGAGGGATTGTTTCGGATTTTTTCATGTTTAGCGAGGCGTTGGGGCAAGGTGTTCATCGTAGGATTTGTCGATGCTATAGTTAGGCGGTGCACTATACCCATAGATGGGAAAGAGGCCCACACTGATAATAGTGCTGCTTGATTTTTACTATGCCTGTGCCACACCTACTGCCAAAAAATAAACAATAAAGCGTGAAGTGGATCCAAATGGTAGTTGTCCAGCATCTGAGAGCTGTACGTTCTATTAATTGTCCCCTCATACGGCTTTGTAAATGTCAAAAACAGATCCTTGGACTCTTGGAAAAGCCCCAAATCAACACGCTTTGCAGCTCTATTCCTCTCCATGGAATATAGCTCCATTCAAATCAACTCCATCCCCACATAAACCGTCCTTGCCGTTGCAGGCTTAACATCAGAACGATAAATCCGTCCCACCCTTGATGCACGGCCAAACGCCGCCGCCTCACACGTACTCGAGAACACAAATGCGACATCGCCCCTTCGTGCAGTTCTGCATGAAACGAGACCGTCGGGGAGGGGAAGGTAGACGGAATCGGGTTGTTGGGGGTATATGCGTGCCATGCTGTTGTAGTATTCTTGGTATGCTTTCGCTTCTTTTGCGGTGTGGAAGACGAGGACGGGTTCGAGAGGGGTGACGGAGAGGAAGGCTGTTCGGGGTTCGGAGGGTGGTGGGGGCATGGTCGGATGTTGGAGTATGTGGGAGGCGTGGTGCGGTGCTGGTCTTGGACTGGCGAAATGTAGTAGGTTCAGACGATAGAAAGTGGTGTCCGATGGATAGATGAGCTTACGTTACTCCTCAGGTTTTTTGAAAGCCGGACAGGCCGTTACCGGAATCCCAACTTATAGGCTTTAAAATAGCTATAATAAAACTATTCAAGTGTATCCACGACGTTTAGCGCTATTAAACTTGTTCTAACCTCTCTAAGATCCTAGATCTTGTCAGGCTTTCAAATATCCTAAGGAGTAGAAAATGTGGTGTGATTCGTCGATTAGGTATTGAAATAGTGATTGATTTGACTGAGGGCAACGGAAGAATGATTGTAAGAATGAGAAGTGGAAAACGGGATGGAAAAAAGCAGTTAGATGCTTGTTATATATACTTTTCAGCTGAAGCTGAGCATTAGAATACTCGAGTACCTTCGAATTGGCTAATGCAATGCAGACCCCACCCTCGGTTGCCCTTGAAGCGTCATCTATGGGTCCCAGCAAAGTCATACTTCTTGAATGTTAGTAAACGTATTCGCATGCTGTGGTCTAGCGGTTGCGAGAGGTCCGCGTCTAGTTGTTAATTGGAGCAACAATCGCCCCGTGGTGGAGTATGCGGAGACTTGAGATGGCCGTAAGGTTAAAGCTCGGACCTTGAAATTGAACCAAGAATGGAAAGTTTATAGACTTGATACATGAACCATCATCTCTTTCAAAAATACTGTACCTCCACTGCAAACCACAATGGCAACAGGAGTTCCAGTACGGAGATTGTGCCTCTCACGAAGATGCCTCTTCTCCTCCCCATCTGAAATATCTTCCACCTCCCTCCCCAGACTCTCTCCAAAACCACAACGCCTCCCCTTATTACACCCAACCCAATCCCGCTCCCTATCATCAACACCACGCCTCCTCGACCCAGAAGTAGATACCGACCGTTCGGAGCGACCACGATGGGCGCAAACCCCCCGAGGAATGAGCATGCCCGTGCGCCTACGCCGGAAAGCCAAAACCGTGGAATGGACGTGTAATTCTGATCCAAGGAAACTGGATGCTATGTATGTGCGTTTACTGGGAGAGGGAGGGGATAAACTTTTGAGTGATGAGGTCAAGTGGTTGGCGATTACACACAAGAGTTTTGATCAGGGGAAGAGGGGGTTTAATGATCGGTTGAGTTATTTGGGTATGTCTTAATCTCTCCGTCAGGGAGGGAGAAGGGTTTGGGGGTAGGATGGCTGATGATTGAAATACAGGGAAGCGAATTGTAGATCTGCAGACTTCAATGGCTCTTGTTTCTGCACCTCGAGGTCGGAGTGCACAAGGACCAGATGAGTACGATCGCGTGCCCTTTCATCATCCAGCACTGGAGGGACTGGCAAATCTGTCAGAGCGAACAAAAGCAGAGATGTTGGGTAAGACTAGAGTAGCTCAGCTTGCTCAAAATCAAGGCCTTGATAAAGTAATGAGGTGGAAGCCGAGAAAGGTGAGAATTTCCATGTGTCGCACGCTGTTATACATATACTGACATCATGGCACAGGCGGATAATCTATTAGGCTCGGGACAGGATGTAGTATTAGCACAGGCGTTATATGGGATAATTGGAGCATTGGCGTTAGAAAGAGGTGGCGAGGTCGCTGCTCGGATCACAAAGGAAAAGATTCTGGAGCCTTTAGGTGTAGTATTTTAGACAAGCCTGAATCGACAACATTGATCTACACCTTCATCGTCGAACCTGATCTAAACCAACCTTGAATCATATTCTCAACATGATTGCGGCTGACTTTGGTTGGTGAAAGACGTGGCATCGCTCAATTAGGAAGGAACTTTTTGATACCCGCATTTCAACTGACAAGGCGAGGATATATCTCTAGTATGTGAGTTTCCTTTCTTGCGTTTGTGTTCCCTAAACAACCTCCCCTGTCGACTGGCGAGGTGACGCGACTGCCGTATTCGAATTGGACATCGAGATCCATACAGAGCAACACCACCCTGCCCTTCCTATTTGAGCCCGATCGCAGGCACCCTTCTGCAAACGCGCCATGAGTCACGCCGATCTTAATTTCCTCATCGCTCGAACATTATTCCGGCAACACCGCCAGCTTCCTCTATAAAAGCCGCCCCTCCCTCACCACAAACTCCCTTTCCTTTTCCTTTTCTTTTTCCCATCCCCATCAGAAGCAAGCATGGTCTTCACAGCCAGCCCACACTTGTATTCAACATACAAGCCAGCGATGTTGTGTCAACGCCAGACCGCGGGATGCCTAAATGTCCCCGCTTACTTGTCTTCTGATACTCGCCAAAAGCCGTCAAATCATCTGCGTCGGGCAATGCATTTTAGCGCCACCCCGCAATAGGTCGAGCTGTTCAGAATTCTATCCACCCGAGTGGAGAAGGGCCGGATCTCAGCTGGGGTTTACATTCACGACAGGTGCTGCGTCTCAGCGGTTTATGCCTGTGGAGAAAGACCTGAGGGGACTTGTTGCCACCAGAGGGGAATTGTATTGGGCGGAAGGCCTGTGGAACACGTTTCATTTTGAGCTTCGTTTCTCTTGTCTTTGGGCGGGGTTTTGGGGGGAGAGTGATGACGACCAGTTCGGTTATCCGAAGGCCTTCCACCGAATTTTGCGCTACCTGGAAACAGGCTGAAGGGATTGATGATACTAATACACTCATTCATGGCTGGTCACAAGTTTGGGGTATACCCGTCTGGTTCCCTTCGGCCAAAGCTTTGCGATACCCTCTCAGAAGGGCTGATGGTTCCTTCGTGTCCGTTGTCCGCTGTCCCTTAATTGGTGTTGTGGCATCGCCATATGCTACATCAACCTCATGTGTGTTCTTGATGGATGATTACTGTGGGAGCTCTCACGCTCTCCGCCCTTTGCTTAGCCCTTGACGAATGGAGAATCTCGCACTTAGTCGACACCTTTGAAGTACGTTGATGCCACAGTTGCTCAATCGAGACGCGAGATGCCGCTGTGCAGTAGTAGGATTGGGAAATTCTTCTCATCGTTTCTTGTCTCGCGCACGTCGTGGGAGAATAAAGAGGAGAAATCTCGGAGACTTGATAATTAACAATGTAATGAAGGAAAGTGTTGTGCCTTTTGCTGACTGCGGCTGATTTCAAAGGGGCACCTGTCCTTGACGCGAAATACTTTCCACCTCAAACTTCGCAAGAATATAGGGAATCTTTCCCGACCCAGTCTGGTGCTCTCCATTACTTAGCAATTATTTACGGACTTAAGAATATTTTTAGAGCCCAATTTCCCACATCCTCGTTGCCGATGATGTTGATGATCTTCACAAGGAAAACATTGTTCCAAACGCCGATCATGTGGAGAAGCTGACAACTTCAAAACTGTGACCGTCACCATACTTGGTTATTCTTTCCCTCAACACAATTTGATTACCACACATCCACTCCTGGTATTCCAGAGCTTAATGGCTTTCATTGATGATCGACCCGTCTTGGAAACGAGATTTAGGTGATGGGGGCGAAGGAAGAGAAGAGCTGGTGCTGGTGCTGGGGAGGTTCGAGACGGAGGATCGTAAGACAGCGAAACGAAACAAGGTTTAAAACATTGAAGAAGGAGAAAACGAACGAAGGATTTGACATGGGAAGCAGTGGTCAATGACAGTAGGGTGTTAAGTTATTGCGAATTGCTAATTTTGGGCTTGTTTTCTAGATTTGTGCAGACGTCCTCACAAATTTTAGGAGAAGAGTGTTGCTCTCCCTTCAGATCGAGAGAGAGAGAAAGATACCAAACCCAAGATCTGAATCAGTGCAATGTACAGAAAACGAGGCCGCACCATAGCGCTCCGATTCTCATTCCACCAAGGACGAATTCATCCAATATTCCAGAACTGGTTAAATAAGCTTTTCTGCAAGGTACCATTGGGTTTCCTGCAGGTCGCCGCTGTTGCATGCCACCTGAAGCAAGCGTCGAGCTTCATTGAAACAACATTCCCTCTCGTACTCTTCTGATCTCTGGAAATGGAATATCTGGGGTAAGTCTTTTCAGCTGGTTCTCCACTATACGAAGGAGGTCGTTTCCAGACAAGGTCTGCAGTATTCAATACAGATACCTAGTAGTACGATCAAACATGAAGGACTCACTCCAATCATCCCTCTCTTCAGATGGAGGATTGCTATATGCCGTGAGGGATGCACGATACATTATTAAAGACAGCAATTATTCCTTCAATGATGGATATCTTCGTTCCTCAGCACAGTCTCTTTCGTTACATATTATCTAGAGTTTGCTTCATCTACATTCTCTTTTACTGTTATAAAACACTTTCGCACTTGTACTCTCTCATACACTCTTTACCATGAAGCTCTCACTTGTCCTTCTCACTACATCAGTCCTCACCTACGCCTCACCACATCTCTCTTCCCGTCAGGACGGGAACAGCTCAGGTGAGGCATCCGCAGACCAGTGGGGTAGATGCCCACCCGTATGGAATACCATCTCTAGGGAACTCACCTCTCTTTTCCGATCTGGTAATCAATGTAATGACGATGCTCGCGCTGCCATTCGTGCAGTCTTTCACGACTGCTTTCCCGATGGCGGTTGCGACGGTTCACTAGCGATTCCAGCTGAGCTGGGTCGATCACCAAACACAAGGCTTACTGGAACGGTTAATAAGCTCAAGTCTGTGGCGGAGAAATACAGAGTGTCTGTGGCTGATATGCTTATGTTTGCTGGATGTAAGTCTTTCCTCTCAATCTTTCCTTTCGACCTGTGCTGACCATACTCAGCAACCGCCGTTCTCGTCTGCCCAGGCGGCCCAACAGTAAAAACCTACGTCGGCAGAAAAGACGCAAAATCTCCCGCACCAGAGGGCCAACTTCCCACTGGCGATGTAACCGGTGATGAAGCCCTCCAAAAGTTCCAACAGCGAGGCTTCAGCGCACAGGACCTCGCCGCATTGGTCGGTGCCCACTCCGCAGCACGTCAACGCGATCAAGATCCAAGCCAAGCAGGCAAATCTCTAGACTCCTCCCCTGGATCCTGGGACGTCAAATTTTATGCCGAGACCATTGCGAAGAAAGCGCCCTTTTCGCTTCCTAGTGATCTCAGCCTTGCGAATCAGACTCAGGTTGGACCGATATTCAAGAAGTTCGCTAAGAGTCAGGGACAGTGGAATGCGGCGTTCGCTCCTGCGTGAGTAATCTAACCGTGTACATCTGATTGAAGATGCTAACGTCTCCATAGTTTGGCCAAAATGCAGCTATTAGGTAGCTCTGCCAGCAAGTTGGTCGATTGTACCAGTGCGCTTCCACGAGCGCGATATACAAGAGATGTGAAAGCGGCCCCCATCAACGATCGTTATAGCTAGAGGCCTTTCCACTTCGTTTCTGTTCGTTTTATTGGTTTATTTGTCGTCTTTTGGGAATACAGGATGAAAATATCAACTTACTCGTTGCGTTTGTGTATTGTCAAATCAAATTCCTGTTGGGGACTTATTCCACAGTCCTACTTGACCAAGTACTGTTAGTCGACTCAGGAATAAGGCGTTATGGTAATTGCGGAGACTTGATACGGTAAATGGTAGATCTGTCGATGTTCGTCCATATCACCCTTTCATCAGGCTGAGGTCATTCCACGTTACCCGATTGGGAATGTGGCTGGATTTCCATCACATGCGCCAGCCGGATTCGCCTCTTCTCATGTTCACGATTACCCGCTACTTTCCTACCATGCCTTCCATTTCTCAGGTCTCATATTTAAAGCTGCAAGTTCATGTTTTGTCAAAGCACAACTCAAGTAATGCAGTCTTTCCATTTGATCACTGATATAACCTCTGCATCTGGTCGCTTCACAGCTAGGTTTCGGCCATAATAGAATCACAAGACTAAGGAATGAGAATGATAAGACGATTCACATCAATCCTGCCTTTTTCCGGCGTAGACTCATAGCGCAAGCTGTGTGGGTGGTTATGCCAATCCAACATTCACCGACAGCCATGAAGTATGTTACACGCGTCCCTTCATTGTTGGTATTGTTGATACTCTGGAAGCGCTTAGTACAAAGTGCTTTCAGGAATACAGGATTGAGACTAACAGTATCTTATACTTGTGCCATTGCAATTGATCGCAATGATAATGACGCCGCTTTGAGCGTACTCAATTGGAGCAAGAGCTTCTTTGAGCTCGGGGAGAATCACTCCAATATGGCAAACGAGAAAGCACCGAGAAAAGGACGTCGCTTCGAGGAAGCTTTAGATGCTCAAATATCGGTCCACTGTTGGACAATCCTCATTCACTCATGGGCAAGATCCTCTTATGAAGTGGTGAAGAACAAGTTCTATCTCACACAAACAAATCGCCCCTCAGAAATGACACATCGCCGCCACCGTTTTCAAATAATTCTCATCATACTCGACAAGACCCACATACCCCATAAACCCCCTGCCAACTTTCGCATAAGCCGCACACGCCGCCCCCACCCCTTGCCCCACCATCGGTGGTCCCCATTGCCCGTAGACATCACTGCTGTACACATACTCATAAACTACACTCTCAATCTCGACCTTTGTCAGAAAGTTTGCTCTGACGAAACAAGAAGGTGCTAAATCCGATGTGGACATCGGTGCCGGTGCCCGTAATGCAAAGGAAAGTTCTTTGCCTTCTGCAGTGGACACGCGCCCGAGGTTTATGGATTTACCTGAGAAGGTGTCTATGACGGCTTCGGCACCTTCTTGGGTGGCGAATACTATTTCGGCTACTACTATCGGTTGTTGGGAGTATAGTCTGCAGGATATGAGGCTGGGATGCGGACTCAGCGCCAGAAGGGATTCGATGCCTCCCACATCTGTACCTGGTGCGAAATTTCGAGCGACCACTGTATAGCGGCCTCCAGATCCTCCTGCTTCTAATTTGTCGTTTAATCGATATTGATTTGGATTTGCGGTCACTTCGCCATTGACTTCCCATTCTAGGTTATAGTGGTGGAGGAACATGGCGTTTGCGAACTCGCGGGGTGTGTCGGTGAAGTGGCCCATGAAGATTACGGTGCCGCCGTCTTGGTTGTATGTGACTAGTCTGGCGAGTTGTAGGCGATATGCGGGATATGAAAGAGCAGGATCTGCAATAAGGACCACTTTTGGTGGATTCTTCTCGAAATGGCGAGTGTAATGTTCTGGTTTTGTGCATACGGAGACGGGTAATTTTGTGCGTAACTTTTGTAGTAATGCTTGTCCGTAGGCAGAGTCGTTCTCAAAGTCTTGTAGGAATGATATGCACAAAATATAGGGCTTGTCGAGGTAATTAGTGTTGTCGCTGAGTGGTCCTGGATCAGCTCGTCGGTAATTAAGAATATCCTGGCGTGTTACAAGAGCGTCCGGCATTCTCTCTTTGATATATGCCAGTGTCTGGGTAGCATCCATGCCCGCTTGTCTCTGCTGCCTGATCAATGCTTTCATCTCCTCTGTACGATGGCGCCTCCGGTGTCCAGTGAGTTCTGCAGCTGATGTAGCTTCATGATTGTGGAATTTACTTCTTCGATTCTGCTGATATGAGATTTTCCATCGCCCGGCAGGATTTGACGGCTCTATGGCCTTGACATAAAGACCCATTGGACACCCCGTCTTGCCTGATTTCCGCTTCCTCTTGCGCGTCTCGTCTGTAAGCTTGCGATTGTTGTCCAGTCTGCCATGCCGAGTACAGCGGTATAAATATTTATACAACTCGCCAGCCTTGTTCTTCATAGGTTTCTGTTTGGAAACATCGAAACCGTGATCCTTGTTCCAGTCGTGTACAGCTTGCACCGCTTCTTCTGGCGTGTCGTAGGTTAATGGAGGGGGCGGGGGAAGGAAGTAGAAGCCTTCGGGTGGGGTATCATCCTCCTGCTCCTCTTCCACGTCATCTTCGTCGCCATTGTTTGCGCCTGCTCCGGCGTCAAGGTCTACACCACCTTCACTGCCACTAGGAGAGCCCATTCTATCATGATCTCTCCGTAGTCCTGGCGTCGAACCTAGTCCCGGCGCGTTACCATTCGATGCTACGAATTGAAGTAGACTGCCCCCGCGTGGAGGAAGATTCGAGTGCGACCCATTCTGAGAGCTCGGGAGCTGTCCATGGTGAGGTGGGTATGGACTTGAGAATGGCGCATGTGGTGGAAATGATGCCAGGGGATGTTGCTGCTGTCCTGAATGTGAATGCGCCTGATTGTCAAAGGAAGCCCCATTCGACGTTTGCGATGAGCTTTCACCGGCACCGGGAAATGGAGGGTAAAGCATTTGTTGTGTACCTCTCGCAGGAGTACTACTATATGCGGCCATGAGGGGTGTAGGAGGGGGAGGTTGTCGTTAACGATTGCGGGATCATTTGTGGCCGTGCGCACAATCGCAAAACTTTGAATGATGTTGATATATAGTCGTCAGACGAGGCTATCTAGCTGAAAGTATTGTAGACGAGGTTTTGGAGGCAGTGAAAATGATGAACAACAGGGAAATTGGTCCAATAGACGCGTTGAACTTCATTGAAGACGATCTCAGGATCACGTGGAAGGCTAGCACTATTTCGTCCCCCACCAAATCTTCCACCCCTTTCTCCTTTTCCCCACGTCGAACAAGTCCACCTCACGACAATGGTTTATCTGATGGGAGTCTCGAATATTTTAAGCATGGTGGGCAAATTATCTACCCGTGGACTCGAACACAACTCACACAGAGATCCTCTTTTTCTTTACCAGACTCGAAATATATTCAAGATTTCATTACATATATTCTCGCCATCCTATTGCGTTAGTACACCAGAACCGGCCACCCATCCACGTACTCGATATAATCCCATCCCAATCTTTTATCTTCGTCGATATAACTCACATACGTAGGGACTGCAAATGATTAGCTACTTCAGCCCTCACAGGTCAAACATGAAGTCGAGCCACTTACCATAGTGGAAATACAACACATCTCTCCCGTTGTAGTTCTTCAGGACTCCCTGCCCACCAGGCCCGTACACGTACTCATGCGACCCATAAACAACAGATCCGCCACCATTCTTCATATCTTTCCCCTCCCTATCAACGAACGGCCCATAGTGCGTCTTCGACCGCCCAACCAAGATTTCATATCTATGTTCCGTTAACATTTTCTTCCTCAGGTATTACAAGGACACAACTCACTCTTCGCCTTTAACAGGCAATGTAGTATTAAATCCACAGCAAACCCCATGACTAACCCACAGATAATACCAACCCTTGTTCTCACTGATAGATGCTCCCTCCTCCGGATTCGTCCCCTTCGGTTCGAAACTCAATTGTTTAGGAGGCCAGCTCCAATCCAAACCCTTCAAGTCCTTGAGCAACTTGAACTGCCAAATATCACTCCAAAATGAGCCATAATTCAAGAATACTTCACCACTTTTCTCATCAACAAAAATATTGGCGTCGATGCCATTTGTCGCATTGAGTGGATAGCGTTTATCTTTTCCGCTTTCAAGAACTGCACCGTGATCTGTCCAACTTCCTGGGAGGAGAGTTTGCGATGTTGCGAGTCCGATGGCGGAATTTTGACTTCCGAATGTGCTGATGCTGTAGTAGCAGTAATAGGTATTGCCTATTTTTGACACATCCGGCGCCCAGGTATCATTCCGTCCGGGCAGATCTATTATACTTTGTCTGGTTAGAACACTGCCTATGTGTTCCCAATAGCCGTCCAGGGACACAGCTCGAGATATGCTAACAAGGCCATGAGTACTGAAGGAATAGTATGCCCCATCTGGACCTTGAACTATGGAGGGATCGTGCAAATGGACGCCACCCCATTGTCCTGGTGTGTCTGTTCCGGTTATGTTGTGTGGAAGTGGCCAATTCGATTGGGAGAAGGGATTGGACGTTGTGAGTGCAGATGCTATTGCGATGACCAATGGCCATATCGTCGTTAGGGCAAACATGGTAACTCTTCTTGGATCAACACCAACAACAATGAGGGTTGAGAGAGTCAAGTTTCATCCTTTCCAGTCAAAGAGGTTCTCAATAACTACTCATAATGCCTATCTACTATTGACCTCATATACAAACTAAACCCGGTAGCTGGTTCTGGTCCCTGTCTATTCTCTCCGCACTGATAGAAAGCGAGACAAGGTTGCGGTGTCGTGAATCCACCAATCGGCACCATCTTCTTTCCAGTCTTCTCATTTCGGTTCCGCTCCTGCGTGGTGGCATTGAAAGCTTCCTACTCAACTTTTATAAACTCTGCTTCCGACGTTTTCGGCCTCAAAATGATTCCATTGTAAAAAGGCTTGGTCCGTTCCAGACACTTTTATAACTTTCTCGGAAATATTCTATTCACGAAGGATGTGTGTGTATCATTTGCTCTTTTTACCAGTTTTGCTATCGTGCTACAAGCTGACTTGTTCTGCGCTTGGTGAAGATGAAATATGTAATTCCACTTCTTGATCAGAACTCGAAACACAAGCTGGATCTATAAAGTCTCCATACATGTTTAATATGCTTAATAGTTCCGTATCTCACAATTGTCTAAAATTCTACTTGGACACTAGAAGTAAGACGGCCCCTTTTGTTGCTTTGCTCAATGAGGAATGAACCATTCATGGATCCCAGACACATTTACCTTCCACTCGGGAAGAGGGAGTTGGGGAGTCGAGGAGTCGGCAGCCCCCGCCTGGGAGGCACCTTCCAGCTTCAGACAGTCACGTATTGGGAGTTGTAATGACGATGAGGAGTGGCCCAGGCGACTGCCTTTTGAGGCAGTAACATGGATGCTCCAGACCTGGACTCGCATCTGTTGACTTCACAATTCAATCGAGTAAGAAAATTCGCTATCTGCACGAAACACTATGGCCACCTAAATCGTTTGGCTTTCAAATCTTGTAAGTCCGATCCCTTCATTCATAGTTAATTGATTTTGTGGTAATAATAGTATTCGCGCACATGCTGATTGCCGATCAGAGTCCTTCCACAGCAGCCCCGCCCATGCTCCATATCCGCACAAATGGTACCACTTCTTCCAAACGAATTGAAGAGCATCATTGCAGAGCAGCTCAACGTCAATGATCCAGAAGATCTGAAGACTTTGCTCAATCTCCGGCTTGTCAACAAAGATTTCCGTGAATCAGCAGCCACCTCGTTCAACAGTCTATTCCACGATCTCACCGTGCTCGTTCACCCTAGGAGTATCAACCGCCTCCAAGAAATTGGCTCCCACAACTGCCTACGCAAAGCCGTTCACAAAATTTCGTTATCTTTACGGTTGTTCCGCACTACGACACCCTGGATGATCTCAACTCGGACGCCGATGAAACGCCTGTTCCTGAGCAGCCTCGGGCAATAGGCGACTGCCTCAACGAACAAAACTCACTCTGGACACTCTCTGACATTCGCGAACGTCGTAGTAACAACATACCAAATCAGCTCGCCAGGGTTTTCGACTTGGTCGAAAATTGCACCGCCTTCGCTGTGAACAATGCTGAAGGTCTTTTCTTGAACAAAACGCATGGTCTGACCAAATGTCTCGACTACCATCCTGTTCACAAGTGGGATGAATTGCTATCTGAGGTAATATTCCTTGAAGTGGTGATCGCTACGCTCTGTCTCGCTAGCGTAACTGTACAATCATTCAGCCTCGAATTTAAGATGCGCTCTGCATCGCATGTGGTGCTTCGAGAGCCCCCACTCGCAGCGTCATCGCTAGCATTCTCCCAAGTTCGCTACTTACACCTGGGAAACATTTGGCGTGGAGGCAAAAATCTCGTGGGCTTCATTGAACAGATGCCGGATTTGGAAACCCTCAGCTTAAGCGACTTTCCCTATGGTATGCAGTGCACCGCCGCCTTCTTAGGTCGCTTGAAGTGTTGCACACTAAGAAACCTCAGACTTTACGATGTTGGCGTAGAGTCTGACGCATTAACTTGCTTCCTGGCGAGTCACAATCAGACTCTCAGGTACGTTCACCTCATCAAGGTCAGATTTGGGTTCTCTTGTGGGCATGACTACAAATGGCTTGAGTTGTTCAAGGGTTTGAGGGGCACACATCAGCTCAAACAGCTGATCCTGAAGCCATGGTGGACGAAAAGATCTGATGAACACCTCAACAGCTATAGATTAGCAACTGTGGAGTGGGACAGGCTTGGAGAAACTCAGGTAATGGTGGGGGATATCGATGCGCCATTGAAAAAGGCATCGGATACCTTTCGCCTCAGCTGAAAGATGTTCGATGCCACAGGATCATATCTTAGTTCCGGAAAGAGGATTTTGTTCCACTGGGGATAGCTCTTCCTGCAAGGAGGGCAGAACAGATGTCATACTGACAGGCGATATATCGTCGCCTAGGATACCATTATCCATAAGATTACGGATGAACATATACCTTGCTCTGTAGCAACTGGAACATGGTGTCCTCAGACATGTGCAAACTTCTTTTGTGGCACTGACCTATTCGGAGCCAATGCCGCTACATCACCAAGATGACTGATATAGACTGGTTTTCCGCAATGATTGGCACTGCCGTCGCCTTCCAAGTATATCTGCTGTCATTGCTAATAAATGGTGTGACTGAAAATGTTCTGGTATTAACCTCCTGGTGCATCGACATGATGTGGTTAGGTTTTATTCCAGATACCTTATATGCTAGTGTCTATAGGAAAGTTGCACGGCCCAACCCTCCTACCAACAACACCAACTTCTCTATTATTCTGCCCATCATCATTCGCTTTGCCCACCCACCCAGGCTTTGGAAGCCTCTTCACCTATATATAGCTTGGGCAGGGTACCGTAAGTACAAGGGAGGTGACCTGATCACGCAGGGGTCAAGCGGCATTCAGCTTTCATTTAGGCACGCGGTCTGCTTTGAAATCGCCTGAACTGCCTCCTTTGTGCCTACACCTCCAAATTTAAGTTATTATGATATGGATATACAGTGCCAAATAACCGTGCAAATAATGAGATAGACGTAGATATATGAGCCGTGCTTCGTCCTAGCTCCTTTGGGATTTCTGTCAGGGGTAATATCTAGCCTAGTTCTTTTGATGAACTTCTTCACGTCCTGTACAATAGCACTCACTCTTCTTAACCCTTGCAAACGATTATATTGAAGATGAGACAAGGAGGCGAGAGTTCAATTGGTCGCTTCTTTCGTCGCATCATTTCATCTCCAAACTCGATTGAACAGATCGAAGCCAAAGCCTTCGTCGAGCATATTACATCCCCAATACTGCCGAACGTGCGATTGAAGCTTCCTGCACTATCATTTGATGGCGCAGGCTTCATGGAAACCTCGACTCACATCTCAACTCCTTCATCAGGCCGAAACAACGCGACACTTACGCCAATTACACAAACCACCGCATTCCTAGCCTTGCCTGGCGAAATACGCAACCAGATATACACATACACTTTTGAGGCCCCACGACTAGAGCATGATTCATTCCCCGATACCCATATCTTTCCAGCACCTGGTCTAGCCCTCGCACAAACCTGTCATCAAACTCTCGCAGAATGCCGGCATCTTCTTCAGGAGAGTGCTGTCGTCCATGGTCTCCATACCACTCGTCCTGACTTTTACCACGACCTATCCAAGGAAGTGATGGAGGCTCTCAAAACGATCTACTTCCCAGCTTCATACATTAGAAACGCATCTCTAAATTACAATGACTGGATAACTGGAAAATATACTCCCATTCTTCAAACCTTACGCAACAACAAAAACTTCAACCCAACAACACTATTATTCAGCACAGACTGTCGCATCGGCGGCTTCGAACAACGGACAACGGATTCACGAATCGCTCGTTACGCCAACGGCCTCTTTGATCTCCGCTATATATTGTCCATCTTCACTAGCATCGAAAAAGTATATGTCGTTGACATAGTACCAAAAAGTAACATCTTAGCGACAAGAGATTATTTCGTCGAAATGTTTGAGAGATGCTTCCCTACTAGCGCGCAGAAAGTGGCGGGCTTGGAGATGGACTTGCTGAGCGATCCTTATAGCTTGTCTCGGTATCATTATCGGGGTAGGAAGACGTATGGGGAGATTAATGGAAGTGATGTCAAGTGCAATGTGCAGCGTGCTAGCGAAGCTGGGTGTGGAGGGGAGGTGGATTTCCTGTTGAAGATTGATGATTGTGAAAGATCGAGATTGCAGATTGAGGTCTATGTGTTTAGCAATTGGGGAGACTTTTGCGAGGGATACCGCGGGCCGACCCTGTCACCAACACGCGATGGAGAACCGCCATTAGGAGAGATGGAAAATCTTGACTGAAAGAGCTGTTTTGCAGCTTCTGGCTGGTCGGAATGTTTGGAGTAGATAGAGTGATTTATCTGGTGCTGAATCGATCGTGTACTACTCCTGTAGGATATACTGATTTCGATGATATTAAGCGACTTTTGCAGCACACATGTTGCAATCGTTGGGGGAAGATTTATACTTCCTGTACACAATGAATATTCTTCTAACATTATAATATACATACCCGGCCCACACCAATGTGACAGTAGTTCCACCACCACACCAACCCATCATGCAGCTCTACATAATAACATACCCCCCAACGTGCGCTCCACGCACTCCCTACTCTCATAAACCCCCTTATCAGTACTAACAAACAGACACTCGCCCACCCTCGTCAAACCACCCACATAACCCGCCCTCCGTCCCCTCGTAATCTTAGCGATATCATCCACACCCATCCATATCCTCCTCGTAGGTTTAGATACCAAGCCCATCTTGCTCAAAACAGGCTCGTTATTCCAATACTTCATCCCAAGCCATATCCGTCTCTGGGCAGGATTAGACGGTACATCCGCATTATCCCTCTCGCTTTTTCTCCTTTTATTGACAGCTTCTTGTGATATTGCTTCTGATGCTGCGGCGTTGTATGCGAGACCTATCCATGGTTCTTCTTGGATTTGTGATTCCAGATCTGAGGGGAGCGAGAGAGAGTCTTTTGGTAGTGATAATTCGGGGAGTGCAGGTGGTGAAGGACCTGCTACTTGGACTGTAGAGAGGAAGCCTTGTTTCTGGAGTGATAGTGCAAGATTTAGATGTAGGCGGGTCATTGGTATTGACGTCATGGAGAGGCGGGCTTTGGAGACATTTTGAAGGTGGGAGCAGACATTTGCGAGGTTGACGAGGGACATTGTGGTGGTCTGATGGGAGCGCCCGAGGGCGTGATTGTTGTGGTTTTGCTGTCTTTTGATACAGAGTAGAATTCAGCGAATTTCAATCAAGAGTGTTTAGGATGAGATTGGCGGATACTATGGTAATGAATTGTGGTATGCAGTACTCGGAGTATCAAAAATATCCTTGTCGTTCACGATATGTCTCGAGCATCGCCGTGCACGACGCCGATTGGTCAGACGGTCAACCGCGAGGGCGTTTAAAATAGCTTACAGCCTTGATAACTTCCCGTCCAGCTCCTCCTCTCCTCTCTTCCCTTCTATACCTGCCTTTCTTTCTGTTTTTCTTATTCATTGTTATATAGTTGCCACTCAGCCCGGTTGTTATTATTTTCATCTCAATCTTCCGTCAAGTTTGCCGCGTTAAAGCAGTTACCGTATTCGGAGCATCACACCATGCCCCTCCAACCGGGAGAAGTGTCGCTTTTGACTGTGTATGTTTACTTCCAAGTTAGAATGAGACTAATAGGCACTGACAATGCGATAGCTTTGCTGATGTACACTCGTATTTTGGATCTCCAGCCGCGAAGCCAGTCCACCACCGCTTCGACAAGAAATCTTACTTGTACCTCTACCACGATGTAATGAATAAGCGAGGGAGGGTGGAAGTCGCAAACCACCCAGGAACGGCAGACCAGGACGCATTTTCAGGATGTGGGTTCTATACATTTCTCACAAGCATTGACAATGGACGTTAATTATCCCAACCAGACCTGGACATGTCCTCCGTAGAGTACTCGTACAAACAACCAAATCTATTCAGCATCACTGTCGAAAGCCAAAGATCGGCCTCGAGTCCGGCACCGAGTCCCCACAATGATATTTCACAATGGCATCTACCCGCTTTCGATCTCCGCAGCGAAAATAAATACATGTACAAGATCCAAACACTAGAGTTCTATCTCTTCACCACAGACAATGCCTCACTCTTCCTCGATTCCCTCAAACGAGTCCTTCACCCAGACCAACTACGTATACTAGACGCTCCGGCGAGTATACCAGAGCATGGGAGTAGCATGAGCCCTGTTATTCAAAAGCTGGAACACGCAGCTATCACCACACCAAATCCATATTTGAGGAGCGATAGTATAAGCACAACACACACCAACAATAGCTTTGCTCCACCACCAACAAACCACACCCCAGTTTCTCCCCCTTCATCTACGCCTCAGCCAACCTCCTCTTTCGCTCCAGCGGCGTACAACCCCGCCGCCCCGGCAGCGCCCGAACCTATCGCCCACCGAGAGAAGACACCGCCGCCTCCGGATTCCGACGGTGGAACCGGTCTGATGGGCGCTGCTGTAAACGATCAAGGGAGCCAGTACCCCTTCCCCGGAGCACCACAACAGCATTTCACACCTCAGCAACATGGCGCATACACGCCCGGACCGCCGTCTATGCCTCCCCCACCCAATCAGGCCTTACAACGCTCTCATACAATGGCATCGGTATCATCCTTGTCATCCTCCATGCCGCCACCACCGCAATCGCCGTACGCATCTTCTTTTGCAGGACCACCGCAGGGTACACCGTCCCAAGACCCAAATGCGCATCTGTATGGGCAACAACCACCTACGCCAGGCCTACACCGTCAAGCAACAATGCCAGCGTCGTATACACCCGGCCAACAGCAGCAATCCTCCCCAGCACCACAAACACAATACGCATCTTACCCATCGAATTACGCACCGGGAGCAGCACCAGGAATAGGCGCACCACCCACACCTGGTCAACCTCAAACACCTTCCTACGGTGCACCGCTACAATCTCCAGGGTTGTACAACTCTCAACAACAACCGCAGCAGCATCAGCAACAATACGCGTATGGTCAACATAACCCTCAAGCTGTTCAACATGGTATACACGGACAGGTGTACAGACCCGAGGAAGGTAAGCCAGCGGGCGTGGCAGGTGGAGGTCAAGCGGCTGCGACGGGGAAGTTTGAGCAGAGGGCTGAGAAGATTGAGAAAGGAGTTGGAAGATTTTTGAAGAAGTTGGATAAGAAATTTTGAGTCTGTTGTTGTTCTTCTTGAGAGGGAGAGAGAAAATAGTGGATCTCTTTAGATTTGCATTGCGGTATTGGCATTTGGAATTTGGAATTTAGGATCATTGTCACATTAGCGTTGTTTTGGGCCACTATCTGGTTCTGGTTTCTGCAGGAGAGGGCAGTGAATAAGGTGCAATGGAGTAGTATAATGTCAAATAACTCAAGTATTCTCATGATTGTTCATGTCAATTCTCCTGCCATCGTGAATGTATTTTGAGGGAGACACTAATGCATGTAGAAGTAGTGCCGAGATAGGATATGACTACCACCATATGTATCAACAGAAACCCAACGCATTCACCACATCAATTCTTGGGCCTCTCATGAGCAGCCATATATCGAGGTGGAAGCGCCAAATCCTGGATCGGTCTCTCTATAATGACCGTCTCCAAACACTCCGGTCTACTCCCCAAAGTTACCATCCCTAGTATTGATCTATATATACGAGTATGCCACCATAGGAGCGGATCATTCTTCGATCGTTTCGTTTGTTGAACTGCCAGCTCGCGTCCTCGAAGTCGACCGCCCAAATCAAAATCTTCGTCCCCGGAATCACCTTCCTCGTCGTTCTCGCCCGAAGTACCATTGAGGTAGGGCAAGGCATGATTCTCTTTCTCTTGTTTGACAATGTGCCCGTTGACGACTTTTTTAGTTTGTGGTGCGAGGCCGACTGGCATAGCTTTCTGTCTTTTGTTCACACCCCTGTTATCATCATCTCTCTTCCTCTTCGATCCCTCATCCTCCTGTGGCCGCTCGGGGAAGTTTTGTGAGAGATCAAACATGAAAAGCCATGTACTGCCATACAGCCACAGCCTCGTCGACTCTCCCTTGGTATGCCACTCACACCCCATGGCCCTATCCTTAATCTGCGTAAACTTCTCGGGAAGATTCCGCGAATCGTTAATTTTAGACCATTCGGTAAGTTTACCTTGTAGCAGGTCAAATTCGTAGAGTTGATGTTGGGCAGTAAGGACGATAAGGTGATAAAGTCCTTGAGGGGTATCATGAGCAATGGGGTGGCGGTTGTGTCTCGTAGGATGCACAGCGGGGTTGCCATTTGGTTCTGACTTCGGTTTTACTGATGGTGTAGGGGGGCGGAATGTGAGGAGTATAGGTGCTGAGGAGAGTTGAGGTAGGAGATGTGTAGAGGGATTAGATGTCCAATGCTGGCCTAGTATAACAATAGTTTCATCTTCATTGTCTTTATCATCCTCATCGTCAGAGTCGTCAGACCGGACCGATTCATCTACTTCAGGTGCGGTTAGATCTTCGTGGCCTTCGAGGATCCAGCTATCGATGTGACCTGACAGATCTCCTGCGACGAGGACCTTGCTGTCTGGAGAGAACTGTATGCGGCTGACGGTGCGAGAGTATGCCCGGAGACCAGTAACTTTATGGCGCCGGTCGTCTTCTGCCCTTGTTCTGGTGATGCGGTTGAGTGGCACCCGTTTTGGAATGACACGCACGCGAGCCTTTTCGTCATCCACCACAAGTCGAAGGAGTTCAACATTATTCGTGTGTGTAATCAATGCTAACCATTTTCCATCTGGTGATAAGTGCAATTGCCTGACACTATCTACTGGTTCGTCCACCTCAATCTTACGAATCTTAAGACTGCCATCTGCGTCATTAGTACGCCGGCTCAGCTGGAAAAATCGGACCTCAGCCGCCGTGGCTGCGATGATGAAATTGCCTGTCGGTGATATGGTAGCGCTTGTGATGTTTTCATCCCCGTGTAGTCCAATGCGCGCGACAAGAGAGCCTCCTTTTTCGTCTACTGCTTTCGCGCTTTGTCTCTTCATACGATGCAGGCTGATTTCTTGGTTCCAATAAGACAAGATAAGACGCGCGGACGGCGCACTCGCAGTTTGCGGGAGTTGTGGAAGCGTCGACATGATGTGAGGATGCGCTTCCCAGTAGTCACGTATTGGCTGAACCGTGAGATTGGTATCAACACCTGTGAGAAGAATTAGAGGGTGCAAATTTCTGACTGAGGAGAAAGCACATACCTCCAGAAGCTAGAACACTGAGATGATCTCCTTCAAAACTTGCCAGAGCTTTAATGTCGTGCTCATGAGTCCTTTTATGCGATACTTTGGTCCACCTGCCCTTCTTCGGTCTGGTGAAAAGTACTGTTTTGCAATCCATGCCAGCAGTGAAAACCTTGCTGCCATCTGCATTGCACCCTATGTCCAGAACGTCGGCATCGTGTCCCTTCATACGTTGGGTCTGCGAATATTGCTGGCCGTCAAAGAAACGCACCTCACCCGCCGAATCTCCTGTCACAATGTCACCATTAGGCAAGCATTTCACCGTCCACACCAGCAGATTCCGCGGGCCTCCTTTGGGCGCTGCGCCAAGTGAAACTGTTCGTATGATGGCAGAGGTACGGGTGTCAAATACGCGAAAACAGCTGTTTGCGAAGCCAGCGACAACGATATCTCGATCCTTGTAGGAAACGCTGAGTGCCCTGGCTTTTTGTCCTGTCGGACGTGTGATGAATTTGGAGAAGAGAAGGTCATTGTCTGCAGTTGAAAGTAAAACGAGTGTGCCATCCGCGCAACCAGCGACGAGGTTTTGTCCCTTCCATTCGCCATCCCGCGGCTTGCTGTCCTTGCTCTTGAAATGCTTGTTGCCCCATCGTGGTTGCGCAGTCAAACACCAGACTTCACTGTGATTCCCACCCGGTCTTCTAGCGATTGGCAAGCCCGTAGCAAGGTCCCACTCGGTTACAGTGCTCGAATAGCCAATACTGTAAAGACGTAGCTGGCCCGGTATTACTTTACCTTCGTGATCCGTGTCCGACTCTTGTGTCCATGCAAGTCCTTCTACACTTCGACCTCTTCCTCCCCGAAATATTGTTTCCTGAGTCCAGACCCCTTTTAATGGACTCCATATCTCAATGTCGCCGTTCTCACGGCCAACAGCGAGTTTGAGATTCGCGTACCCGCCTTTTTTCGCAAGTTCTTCGTCGGTGGAAGCGGAGAAGGCGAGAGCATTAATTGCTGATCCTGGGTATGGTACAAATCGGCACCGGTGGACGTCCATGTTGAAGATCCGTCTACAAGAGGATTCCTTTCTTTATATTATTGCTGGACTTCATTTTGGAGTGAATTGAGGTTTATTTTAAGATATTCTTGCAAAGCTACGTTCGGGACTATTTCAAAATAATTCTCCAAAATCTTGGCACGCTAGATTTTGGGGAATTCAGGGTCCAAACTTTTTTTCTGCGATGGGAAGAAAAGAATTCTAAAAGAATTCTGCTACTGTGAAAGATTGCTCAAATACCTTAGAATCTGCCAAAATGCCCAGAATCAAGAAGAAGGGTAGACATAAATACTCAATCTCATGTATAAATATTAGCTAACAGAACATAGGCCAGTCTGGCGCCGCCAAAAACTTTATCACTAGAACTCAGGCAGTACGAAAGCTTCAAGTTTCGCTCCCAGATTTTCGAAGATTATGTATTTTCAAAGGTATGTGGACTGAGAGGAGCAGCATCATTTATATACCCTACTTAATTACTTATATCTAGGTATTTACCCACGGGAACCACGCAACAAGAAGAAAGTGTCCAAGCGAGCCACTCCCTCAACCACATTCTACTACACCAAGGATATACAATATCTTCTCCATGAGCCTCTCCTCAACAAATTCCGAGATCACAAAGCTCTCGCCAAGAAAATTGGAAAGGCTCTTGGCCGAGGCGAAGTGGGAGATGCTGCGAGATTGGAAAAGTCAAAACCTCGCATGAGACTGGATCATATCATTAAAGAACGATATCCCACCTTTATTGATGCGCTGAGAGATTTGGACGATGCTCTATCCATGCTTTTCCTTTTTGCGAATCTTCCCTCCACCACACATATTCCTCCCCAGACCATTGCCCTTTGCCAGCGATTATGTCTCGAGTTTGAACACTACCTTATTGTCACAAATT
This sequence comes from Tothia fuscella, assembly GCA_010583015.1. Classification (NCBI taxonomy): domain Eukaryota; kingdom Fungi; phylum Ascomycota; class Dothideomycetes; order Venturiales; family Cylindrosympodiaceae; genus Tothia; species Tothia fuscella. Next base: position 1,235,999 of record MU007009.1, read on the forward strand.
CACTAAAGAAATCTTTCTTATCGATCAAGGGAATATACTATCAAGCAACTATTCAGGGTCAGGATATACTGTGGCTCGTACCATACAAGTTCGTTCAGCGCATGACAGGCGACATCGACTTCAGGATCATGGGCACCTTCATCGAGTTCTACACCACTCTCCTAGGCTTCACCAACTACAGATTATACACTTCAATCGGCCTAGTGTATCCCCCAAAGTTTGACAGCGCGAGTGACGAGCGAGGTGCTGAGCTGGGTGCTATCACTCTTGAAGGAAAATCGATTTCTGCAACTCCGATCGTGGCCAATGGTTTCGAGGGAGATGACAATCCCACTCGTGCTATTGATGCGCAAGCCGAGGCAGACAAAGTCGCTCATCTTCAGGAAAATGAAGAGGAGGCTGGCGAAAACGATCAGCCAGAGTGGGAGCCAGAGGAGGGTAACGACGCTATTGACACATTCGAGCCCGTAGCAACTCAAGATGCCGACATACTTCCCCAACCCCAATTTAGCAGTTCAGAAGCTGCAACTCTCTTCTCCGATTTGACATTTTTCCTCTCGCGCGAAACACCCCGCGCACCACTAGAATTCATCCTCAAAGCTTTCGGCTGCAAGCGTGTAGGCTGGGACCTCGTGCTTGGTGAAGGCTCATTCACATCAGATGAGAAGGACCCGTCCATAACGCATCAACTGGTCGACCGTCCGAATCTACCTGCCAATGCCTTCCCTGACGTGCCCATCGAAACGGATGTAGGTAACTTGGTAAAGAAATCAGCTTCACGAGTCCCGGGGCGTACCTACGTTCAGCCACAATGGGTCTGGGATTGTATAAATCAGGGTAAGCTCTTGAGACCAGACTTGTACGCTCCTGGCGCGACTTTGCCACCACATTTGAGCCCATGGGTTAAACCCAAACAAGGGCAGTACGATCCTACTGCTCCATTGGCTGAACAAGAGAGAGAGGGAGAGGCAGACCTTCACCAAGAAGAGCTAGAGGTGGAAGATGAAGCCATGGAAGGTGCAGGCTTGGCTGTTCAACCAGTCGATCAGCCTGACATGGATGCTCTCCTCGACCAAAGTGATGTAGAAGCTGGGCAGGGAATGCAAATCGACGGCAGCGACTCGTCCGGGGAAGAAGACAGCGACGCCGAAGACCAGCGCCCCGACTGGTCCGCCGGTTCGGCAGATTCCGACGTTGAGCTCTCAGACTCGGAACAGCAACGTCTTGAATACCAGCGTGAACTCGAAGCAGAAGCCAAGGGTCTGCCAGCTCCAAAGGCAGACTCCAGCAAAAAGAGTGGTAAAAAGGTTGTCTCAGAAGCGAGGAAGAAGGCTGATAAGAAGAGGAAAGAGCAGGAGGAAGAGTTGGAGCGGCAGAGGATGATGCTACCCAATCGGAAGAGGAAATTATTCGATAAGATGCAGTATGGAAATGCGAAGAAGGATGCTGAGGCTGAGGCGCTAAGGAAGAAGAAGAGGAAATTGGAGAAGGGGGAAAAGATTAAGGGTGTGGCTTGATTTATTATTTATGGTTTGTTAGCGTCTGAATGGTGTCTGGCGTGGAGTTTATGGAAAAGTACACTGATGGCGGGACTGTGAATATGTTGCTGTCTTTTACGAAGGGTAGTATGAGTGAACTCGATATACCCGACTGCCATTCCTCTCAGGTGCACTTTCAGTTTCCCTCCGTAACGGAAATATTGATTGGTGCTTGAGCCGGCCCAGTGTAAATGGGAGACATCGAAATGCTCGTATTCTTGTCCTCAGAGCACTAACCGATCTCAACACACGCGGAGTGGTCAAGTCTTCGTGAATTGAACACTCAGACTAGAGAATAGGCGTAAATCGGAAAGAGAACATCTTGCTTGTGGATCACTCCTCGAGGACAACAGCCTCTAATTCTACATATCTATGTCGCTCAAGAGCCTTGCCAGAAAAATATGCTCTTCAATCTTCTACTACACCGTCCTCGAACTGGCGGGCACTGGGTTTTTACGTCAGGTATTTGCTATGCTCCCAGGGTCCCCAAGCTCTGTGATCGGGCCACCTGTTAACCGAAAATCCGCAATGTTCTTCTTGAGATTTCGCGGACTCTCTTGTCAATGCTCATGTTACCAAGGCTTAGCAGAGAGCGGTTGCTGCCGCCACTAGGTATTTGGTCTTTGCACGGAAAATGGTGTAATGGCCTCCGCAATGGGCTGGCCTATGGAAAGGCAAACATAAATGTATTTATGGCGTATCGTAACTTGATGAAGAAGTACTCACACGAGCAATCCAGTAAAGGAACCTATCTCTTGCATACAGTATATGACAACTCCACTGAAGAGTCTTACCTTTCACGAGCTTTGTTGTTCAAGTCCTATTACCCATTCTGCGATCGGGGCCTTCAATCCATCAGATCTTCATTGTATGCTTATTTCCATAAATTTCTACACTGCTTTTGGAAGTTTCACACCCACATCCACACCCTTGCACATGGGAACAGGCTACACACACGAAGTCACCCAGTGTGCATAAGGCACAATGTTCATGCCATTACCGACTTAAACAAATCTTTGCATATGTCCTCTATAAGATCATAGCATAAGCTATTTCGAATCACGGCAAGTAGTTTGGGATCTACAGCCACTGGACCTATATTTCGAATGGTATATGAGCGTGCAAGTATCTATTTACGGTCGTAGTGTATGGAGTATCCTGGGCTGTCCAGTGGTTAGTTCAATGCTTGAGTAAAGGAATGGGAATTCGAGAACAGGATTTCGGTGTCCTGTGAGCTGTGCTCTCTGTAATGATGGTGGTAACAGTTCCTCTAAATTGCTTCCTTTGAAAATGTCGGTGAAACGGGGTATCATGACCGAGTCTATCAAGTGTCGTCCAATCTGATCAAATTGAGCTTTGGGGTGGAGTTTCCAGCGCTAAAAGCTGAAGAAAACGTGCTCCGCACTTATGAAATGAGATGAAATACTTCACCAACGGCTTATACTTGGTGGACAATCTGAAGAACCTGAACAAAGCTCTTCTGAGAACAAAAAGAAGGAATACGTTGGAATTAGCTCCAGTCAGATATTTCCCTTTTTTTGGTATCCTATTAGACCCGCTTCAATGATTTCGGTCTTTGCGCATCCGGGAGATCTTGCATGTAAAAGCCTGCCGCTGTCATCACGAAAGCAAAAGGATAGAGCATAATACAAGCGATTGTTGCGCTTGATTGGATAATGCAGATGTTTTGGTTTGTTAACGAGTAGTTCCGTGAATCTGATGAGGTGACCTGATGTTCGGACTTTTCGCCAAGAAGCGAAAACAAACGACGTTTCATCTCCAACGGAAACTTTCCTTCCATCATCCAACAACAAGCCTTTCACTGTCCGCTGCCTGGCTGTCGATGGCTGACAGCGATAAACCGATGCTGCATGTAACGGAAGCCGTGTGAAGTCTTCGCAACGACCCCAAAGCAATGGACGTCCCAGGCTCACGTCGTCGTGCTTCCTGTGCGCGTCCAAGCACAATGCTAATTGGCCAGCCTGTGGCCCCCATAGGATAGATCTTCATTTCGTAGGCCTGACCGCGCTTGACTTTTGTGCATGCAGAGCCTCCGACAACATGGGTTGGAAGCATGTCACAAACCACACCCGCGTCCCTTCGCAAGCCTTCATGCACCTGCTTGCTAAGCTTTCGATCTGCCTTGCAACTCTCCTTGGCCATAAGCCAAGTATAAAGCACCAAGCTGGACGGTCTCGGTTGATGTTTATCCCACAGCATTCCATCACTTCGTTTTTGACTATATTCTGACCTTCTTGTGCTGTGCACTTCCCTTCCTTTCAATCCAATCTTTTATCTTCGAGCTGTGCTTGATAACTTCCATTCTCTAAACTATACACCACTCTCCTTAACGGTACCGCCTTAATCAATATGAAGTTCTCCACCGTCTTCGCCCTCGGGCTTGCTGCTTTCGCCATGGCCAGCCCTGTCCCGGAAGCTGAGGCCGAAGCTGGTGTTGCTGACAGCATCACGGCTTCTCTTCCCCATGCAATCACATCCGCCGACAAGCGCGCCATTGAGATGGCACCAGTCGACAAGATCATGACCTCCGTCGCCCCCGTTGACTTGGTCACCCGTCAAGCTGCTAACGCTACTGCCCCTGCTGCGGGTAAGTGTTATCATTGCGCTGTAATCGAGAGCTCTTACTAACTCGAAATCCAGCCAAGAAGGCGAAGAAAGCAAAGAAAGCTAAGAAGGCTAAGAAGGCCAAGAAGGTTTGTTACACCCAGCATGCCTTCATCTTTAACCAACCAATGTGATCATTAACATTTTCACTAGGCCAAGAAAGCAAAGAAAGCAAAGAAAGCGAAGAAGGCAAAGAAGGCGGCTTAGATGCATCTGATGTCGGGAATTGATGGGGGTGGATGTGGGAACATGTTGAGGCAAAATTGGAGAGAGAGAATGGGGTTGAGAAGTTTATTCCAAGTATTTGCTGCGCCCAGACTCGGTCAGCACTGCTTCATGTTCATGATGTGAGGACATGGCTTATTCTATATTACACGGCTTGTTTAGACTGCGAATATAAACCATGAATTTTTATGATTCATAAAGACTTAGACCTTATTGCTCCCGATTTTGATCCAATCCTTGTTCGGGCTTTAGGCTAGTTTTATGGAGCTAGATCAAGGACAGACGCGGAGACATTGGGGTATTCCAGACAATGCTACAGCTGGAAGTTCTTTAGCGAATTTGTTCTGCTGATTATTTAATTCAAGGAGATTTTGCTGTTTTGTTTAACACAAGTAGTATTACCAAACTATGCATTTTACATTATCTTTTGCCCTTCGAAATATGTGGTACAAATCTCAAGCTGTTTGAGCTAATGCTGGAATGTACTAACTGCTCCGTGTTTACTCCTTCCGAGGCGCTTATTTGTAGATCCAGTTTACATCCATGCTTTGGTGATGCTAAATGTCTCAAAATAGAAATCCTGAAGGATAAGGTTATGGCTAAGAGGTGAGCAAATATAAATATGTGATTATTACTTATTTGCAATATGGTCGGAATATCCAACTACCTAGATAGGCAAAGCTCCTTCAAATCCCGCTTCCCCGATTGGTCAATTGCCCTAGCCAGAGTTTTGTAGTCGTCGTGACATCAGCCCAAAAACACCGCATCTCTTAAATTCACATCAACTCATCAATAGCTACGAAAAGATGGGATCTTCAGCTTCGAAAGCAGGACGTGCTGCTGCTGGGAATGCAACGAGGAAATATCCGACTCGACCATCTCCGCAGACGCAAACACAAGCTCCGGCATCTCAAGTTCAATCGCAAACGAGAGCTCCTCCAGAACAGGCGGGTCCTACTGTTCATCCTTCAACTGGTCCGAGTGAGGTAAAGGATGATGGTATGATAGTTTCGGTTTGAACTAGAATCGAAAGTGTTTTGAAATGCTAATTGCAAATGTATATACAGCGATAAATCTCGACGCCAGCGATCCCCAATACGCATCCAACCTCCATAAACTTGGCATCGTAAACCCGCAAACTCAATTCTCTCATCCCTCAGACCCGCAACGACAATCTCAATCTCAAGGACAATCACAATCACAATCCCAGTCTCCCTCCGCTCAATCCCCCATAGCCTCCTCCCCAACAGCGCACGCCCCCGATTTCTACTCCCCGCCCACGTCAAACCCAACCTCCAACCACCCTTTCCAAGATCAATACTCGATGAATCCGTCGAGCAATCCCGCGTTGCTTATTCTGAAGGCGCGGCAGGAGTTGCAGGATAAGGCTGATAGGGAGGCGGATATGGTTGGGAGGCGGGGCTTTGAGGGGAAGGAATTCGTGGAGGTGCATCTTGTTAGGGAGGCGTTGAGGATGAGGGGGGAGCGGGTAGAGGATGCGGTGATTGAGAGGAAATTGGGGTTGAAGGGGGGTGTTGTGAGAAGGCTGGGCGGGAGGGGTGTTGTTGAGGTGGCGTAGAGGAATGTTGTGGTTTGCGATGTCAAAATTTGGATGTTTGCAATACCGCTCGGCTTGGGCTGCGAGGTATGGAATGGGAAGGATTGTAGAGCGCTGAGTGAGAGGTTGGTTTTCAACATCAAGCACACCACGAAAATTGTGGAGCAATCGAACGCGGCAGGGGTGGAAAATTACGGACTGATCCATCATTATCAGTATCATTGCTCAACACCCACAGCGTCCGCAAACGGCTCACTGTTTGATACTTATCATGAGCTATTCGCATCATCTCAGGTCCGTTGTGTGTTGCGGGCAGTTTCGCTCCTTTGCGGATTTACCCCAAGGGAGAACTCTTCCTCCCGAACAAGAAAGTTGAGTGTGAACCATCGTCAATTGTAACAAGGATGTACGTATGGAGAAAGTGTACTTCCGTCAGCATTGCGCCTCTTCCCGCTTGCCAAAAAGGATAATCGGAGAAGACCTTGGGGATGATAAGGGAGTGTTCTCGCTGGAAACACGATGATCAGGATATCTTGGTCCTATTTTCATAAGTCCCTAGTCAGCTACAGTGTCCGAGAGTGAGAAGAATGCAAATTGCGATAAGGAAAGCTTCGTTTGTGGGTGAGGATAGGGTTTTGCATATTTCAATAGACGAGGAAAGTGTGTATTTGGCTGTAAGGTTATCCTTCATCTTGTCCATTTCTCATTTCGTAGCAATGATTTTGGGGAGCATACTGTGTATAAGCAGTAGGTAAAAATAGTACCACATGAGCAGCCATCTCCGCCCCTTCTTGTTTCCTACTGTTCTTTCGTGGTGCACTCTCCAAGTCATCTGACGCCGTCATTCACTTGTATTGATTGCTGGGAAGTATTCGTATGCTTGTGAACGGATCACGTGGCGTACAGAAGAGGCAGTCTAACTCTAAAATCTTTATGAGGTTTTAACACAGACTCGCAGTATAAAGGTGAGAACCAAGTTTCCAACTTTTCCATAATTGCAACCAACAACGACAACTCGGTTCAAATTCTTTCTTGTTTCAAGCAGAAAGCAAGTCTATATACACTGTTAGCCTCAAAGAAAGCTTGCAATTCTCCGTACAGCGCAACAAAGCCGTGCCTCCAGATATACACAATCAACAGCAATGGCCTACCGATCTTCTATGCCGACACCACCACCTCCGCCGCCACCACAAATGGCTCTCCCGCAAAGCCTGAAGATTATCATCGGTCACGAAACTCAGAAATGGACGATAGACAACCCGTATCCCACTAATAACCTCGTCAATTACTCCCCTACCGTTCGAGCTCAAGGTCAGAAACACGACGCCGAGTTTCCTAACGGCCCTGACATCGACACAATTGAATTCACCACAAACCCAGACTCAGCCCCCGTACGCGAAGGTCTATCCACCGTGTTAATGTGGCTACAAACCCTTCCGGAGATTGGATACGCACCAGCATACAATGGGAATCCCCAAATCCATGCCGACTGGGTGAAGCAGCGACTCAAAGGCGATGCACCCCTACCACTCGAATTTGTACTCCATATTCAAGAAGCAATCATACTTCTCGGATTGACTCAAGAGAGCACCCGCACCCACTATGTCCCCACGCAACACTGGCTACACATTTGGATAATGAACTATATCCGGGATAATCCACTTACATACAGTGAATTGACAAAGATATGGTACATCTTCTCCTTTGAGGGTACGAGGGATGACAAGATCTTGAACCACGCGCTTCACACTAGCGCGTTTATTTTGTTTAAGAAGCAGGTTGCGAGGGAGGTGCTTGGGGAGTTGTACTTGGCTTGTGAGGATGTGCCGGAGATGGGGAGGAGGATTATGGAGATTCGGCAAGGTATCAAACCTTATAGAGGTGGGAAGGAGAAAGGGAAGGGCGGTGAAAAGGGACAGCCGGGACAAGGTGGTGGTGGATCAAAAGGAAAGGGGAAGGGAAAGCGGCCAGATCGTGGGGAGGGTGGTAGCAGTGCTGAGGGAGGTGATCTTGGCTATGCATGAGTCGTGCTTGACTCTGTCGAAGAAAGAGGCTGTGGCCTCCTCTGCTAGAATTAGCCCCACGTTTCGAGATTCCATAGACGGAGGGTGTGGAATAGGGACTTCCAGATTCTATATCAATTGGTTCCATGCGGATTTGCAGTTCTTGAACAGGTGAATGGTCTCATCAATCTGCAAGTGACTTTCCTCAGCACTGTTTGAGAGTGATGAACAACGAACAAATGATCTCATTTGAGTGTGCATGCAGTTCCATTTCTATCCAAGCTCTTTCTTTCAGATTCTCGCTCTTGAAGGACATACGTATAGGCATATTGAAGAACGGTAGATCATTTTTCGAACACAACAGTTGCTCTTTCTCCACTCTTTAGATATCTCTCATTGCCAAAAGAGAATCATTTCAGGAATAATGGAACATAACAGCTCTTCCACAGTAAACTAAAGCACATCTCTTTCCCATTCCCACTAAACTGTCTCACATGCAGTAACCGTCGCTGTATGTACCGGTACAGTCACAGTCGTAGTACATTTCCTGACCGGTCCACGACCCATGGCTAATGTTCGAAATTGACAGCCTTTGCAGTCGGTGAAAATTGTTGTGGTGACTCGCTTTAGGTAGAAAGTACAGATGGGTGAGAGTTCCGGAGCTACGCCTCCAAAAACATCTCTGAAGCAGGGTGTTTGGGCTAGTGAGTCTTGAATTGTTGCGGTGATGAAAATGCTTGGGTTTATGGTGTTAATTATCTGTTGGGAAGAGGTAAGTATTGTAAGTATTATCTTTTGCGTTTTAGTATGGATAGAGGAGGTAGATGATGATGATGATTGCGATCCACATTTGGACTTGAGCATGTTTGGGGAATGATTGTAATTCCAATGCGAGGGATACGGCCATAGATTGAAGGACTTACTAAAGGGTCTGTTTCGGCAAGAGCACTTATATCACTGTTCGTTATCAGTAGTGGTCCTCTTAAGATAGACCATAGTATGCGTACAATTCGACAGGAAGGTCGGCCAGCACAGAAGCTGCAAGAACTGCAAAAGGACGATGATTTGCATGCTTGGGGGACGAACGGGTGCTGGTCAGTTGGTTATTCAGTTGGCTGGTTAATGTTGGAGAATAATTCAGCGAGTTCAAGGAGTAGAGAAGCTTAGCTTGGAGGAGGATAAGGACTCAGTAAACATCGGAAGGTTCTGGTGGTACAAACAGAGATAGCAGAATGAAGATAGCTAAGTAATGTAATTTAAACCAGCAGCCGTTGCGCCTGGCTCTAACTGTTATCACCCAATGTTAAGGAAAGTGGGATGACCACAGACACAATCAAGATTGACTGATTTGGCCAGCTAACTGATAGGCACTCCTGGCCTTGTTCTGTTATTCAACTCATCAAAGTGGAATGTAGAGTAAAAACTCTGTTTTGCTCATTCAAACCAGGGGATAGTCCATATGGCTTCAGCAACAAAGGATTATACACTGCACATTACAGGTGGGAGACACAGCTTTCTTGTCGAAGAGGGTTGGATGAAGCAGGGCTTTCATGGTGCTTTCATCCTGTCTAAATGCTAGAGAATTGTTGTATGGAGGATGGAGTGTAGTCCGAGGGAAGGCCTTCCGCAACGGAAAACCAAGTCTCTAGCGCGACTCAACGACGACCACCCGTCCCAAATTCACTGATTGAAACCAACAACCTCCTTGACTCCTAAGGTCGGACGTACCAGATTGTTTACCAGATAATGGGAATGCATGAAAACGAAAAATCCATTAATGCACTCCCTCTAGGAGACTACTGCTACGAGCATTGAAGGAGCTCAGACCGTAGAATATCTTAGGGCTGTTATGTCGCATACAGTAAGCAAAAGAAAAGCCAGCGACTCCTCATCCTTTGATTTGGACTCGCAGAAACGAAGAGAGATTCAAGAGCAGGAGCTGAATGGTGTTCCCAAAGCTCAAGAGGTCCGGAAGCTGCTTCCTGAACCAGGCTTCCAACCTGGCTACATGCTCTTCTATGGCTCTCTTATGGACCCAGAGGTCCTCGAATTCATAGCAGAGCTCGAAGAACCGCCAATACTACTCCAAGGATCTGTCTTTGGTTTCTCAATGAAGGTATGGACACAACATCCTGCCCTCATACCACACGAAGGTGGGAAAGTCATTGGAAGAGCTTGGAAGGTTGAGACAGAAGAACAATTTCAAAGACTCGCGCATTATGAGACAGAAGCTTATACAGTTTGCAACTGCGATATTGAGCTTGAAGGGGACAGATTTTGAAGGATTGCAGAACCTTCCGTTGGGCAGGCGAGGTTGATAGCAAAGAGCTCGAAGATGGGGAGTTTGATTTGCGGGCGTATCAGAAATTTACGAAGCCTGCTATGCTTGGATATGCGACATCTGATGAGTCGTCCGCATATGATACGGATGCCGAAGAGTATGAACCTATTGAGATACTGAATCAATCTAGAGTACATTGATCTCAACAAATGGCGAAGAGTGTTTTCTCTGTGTAGCCGGAATGCCATTTCGGTATGGCGTCTCTCAAGCTCAGTATGCCATGCAATATATGCTCATAGGCTCTCGCCGCAATGTCGATTCCATCATGAGGAGGCGCAAGAAGCATGGGATGCCACGCGACAAGAGCTCTTTTTTGGACGTCTGAGGTACCATTTGCTTTTGGTATTTTCCACTCCTGGAGCTCTGCGTAAGACTAGCCATTGCTTGCCGCAACAATAACGATACCCAGCTAAGAGTGCTATATCTTCCGCTATCCTGGAGTTCGTTGCGCATGAAACATGTGGCATCTCCAGCTCTTTCTGCAGGACCCAGTAGCGAGCCATGCCTGGTGTACTCACCTTCTAGCTGCTTTGCAAGCAATTGTCATAATTCAGTGCTACATATCGACGTTTCGATACAAGTAGCATGTCTCTGCTGCTGTTTCGAATTGCTAAGTGTATTGAGCGGCGCACCACGAGAGCTTTCTTTCCGGAACTACGCAGTACTTCGTGCTCGGTGCTGCTTAGTTTTGTGAGATTTTCGAACAAGTGATATGGGTTCCAATAAAGCTGCCGCTTCTGCCCGAACAGTGTATCCTTCCGCTTCTATGGGATATCCTAGCTCGGTGCGTAAAGTGGTGACCTCCCTGGAGATTCGCTGGTGCGTTCAACGTCCTACTCCTATGTCACTGCTATTGTTCATTTGCAGTCTACGGGTATGATATGTTGTGTGAAGCTCTTACCGAAGCTTGTTTGTGCTGATGTGTGGCATATGGTGAGCTGTAGAGTTGCCTTCCCCGCCGTTCGTCCTTCGGCAAAGTCGCACATGGAGTTGGCGGCTTCTAATGATATAGGGTTAGCTTGAAGCGCTGCACAGATACCTGTGGCTAACTTGTCTGTTAAGGACAACTGCAATGGCTTCGCCAGTAGGTGTGGAAAGCTCTTTGAAATGCGAGAGCGGTATTATCTTGGAGCAATCATACTGAATTGCAAAGTACTGGCTTTCTATCGCTCCAGCGTAGCTTTGGTAGAAGGCATTACAATGTTACGATTCGCAAACGAGATTCGTCGTTAAGAGAGCTTAAGGAATTCAACCAATAAACTGTATGACTGGTCACTGACTACGTTTATGCTGGCTCCGGACACTCTGATCTTTTCCCTATCGATGGGTGGGATTTCTGGGGTATTCTAGCTCTATGCCAGTTGCTCTCATGTTGCCAGCCAGGATCTAGACATCACCAAGTGAACTTCAAACGGCATCCACCCGTCCACACTCCCCGAGCAAGCTCCTACTGAAGCCCGAGACCCTTGAAGCCCACAGTCAAACTTTTTCAGACGCGTCGTGTACAAAAAGATCCACCCCTCGTCCGCGAAACTCTCGACACAACCTTCTTCTTCAACAACAATTACAATTGAATTACACGGGCTGCATTTACCACTGCGGGCTTCGAAGCTCAGGAGCGGTCTAGTAGTACTCCTACGATTGAAGGGCTCCGTCATTGCTTTTTCACGTCCTGTCAACAAGAAGCTCCCATCACTGTCTGCAAAGCTTCGAACACGTACTCCAACTGCCCTTCCACTATACGCGCTTCGTTCACCATTCGTCGCATGAAGATCTAGTTGCTGTTAACTAGTATCAAAAAGATCAAAGGGTTTGGGCATTCCTCTCACATCATCCTATCGACGAAAAGCTTCCATCACTGTCCGCAACTCTTTAATCGGACTTTATCTCTTCCACAACGGCGGCAATACACCCACGCGCTCTTGCTGCAACTCGTTGCATCGAAAGCTACTCGGCACATGTTCGTTGGAAGGAAATCGAAGCCCTTAGTCTCCTTCTGAACTGCCATCAACACAAAGCGACTATCAACACGAAGCGGTCATTAACCAGAAGCGTCGTCAACACGAAGCTATTCTCCACACGAAGCGGCCACCATTATCTACAAACATATGCTTCAGCTCTCACCCGTGAGCTTTATTCTACACGTTGCGACACAAAATCTAAATACGCTACACTTCGCGTTGACAACGGCCATTGCCTCAGTCATCAACTCCAACACCTCGCGAAGTTTGGCATTTGCCGTTGGGACTCCTTAAGTACCACGCCCATTAGTTGAAGAACTTCACTAAATTTCCTCATAACCAGTCCACCCCTACGACAAATTTTCTCCGCGACACCCCGTGCAAAATCAACACATCACGATGGCTCCTTTGTACTATCCTGCCACTGAACGCCTCCAGGAATCAGTCCCCATCAGATACGATCCTGCCCTCATCACCCAGGACGTAAAGATTGCTTTTGGAAGCGCCCCAGACATCCAAATCTTCAATAACGCACTCAATGCCCAACATCTCATCCAGTGGTCCCAGACCATCGAAGACTATGTGGAGACATTCATCGATGACCACCCAAACAGCCCACAACCACTTGCAATCGTCTCAGTCTATATGACTGATACCACCAACGATTCTCGCACAGCTCTGGCTATGGTCTTGAACTGGTTGTCCAAACACCCCACCGAAGGCTACTCAAAGCAATACCAAAAGCAGTCACAGCTAAAAGTGGCCGATGTCCAGGCTTTCATGCAAGTACCCGTGGCACAATTGGACATTCTCATCAGCGTCCATGTCGCGATACTCTCCTTGCGCTTGAAGAATCACCTTGGCCATCAGCGCCACATACGCAAGGCGGTCTTCGACAAGATCCGCAAAGACGTCTTAACACCACAAGGCATCATCGCCTTGTGGAACATCTTCACCAATCCCGCTTGTAGTGACGACGGCCTTGTGGACCATATCGTCCACACCACTCTGGACCATATGCCTGCGGGCACCATCACCCCTGACGAGGGCAAGGCCATAAACGCCGCCATTGCCACCGTTCCAGCCCTAGAGGCTAAGTTTTACTCCATCGCCGAGTCGAAGGAGGAGGGGAAGGTTAAAGCAGAGGTGAATAATTTCTCGATTCTTTATTCTGAGATATTTTACTAACATGAGATCTATAGGAGATTAAAGCCGCCAAGGCGCAAGTCGGTGCCGAAAAATACCAGGCTCGCCAGGCTGGCTACCTGGCTGCGGCCAAGGACGGCGCAAAGGCTCTTAAGGAGCACCAAATTGCAGGCGTCTTTGCCTCCTCTTCTGCCCCTGCTTTCTCGTGGAAGGAGTCCAAGCAGAAAGGCAAGGGAAAGGGAAAGAAGAAGCAGGTCGAGGAAGAGTGATAGTCTACTACAATAGACCAGTTGCTCTCGAGACGGTAGAAATTTTGGTAGATGAGCTGATATTGGGCATAGCCGTAGACGAATACAATCCAAGTCACGTGCCCTAAAAATTATTTTCGAAAGCCATTGGACCAGCTTTCTCCAATTACTGATTTTCTATGTCTTCGATTTTATCTATGGCAGTATTGTCCTCCCGTATCTACATACTGATCATATTAAGCATCCCAAATACCCGGTATTTGAGAAGTACAAGAGAGGCCGTAAAGTGCAAATGACTTTCCAAGAACAAATGTGGACGCTGATTCTACCATTTGAACTGTCACAGGCGCAACCGATAATACAATGCTGCCACAAGTGTTCCCGAAACAGGGGAGAAGTCCCATCATCGAGGGAAAGATACCGACTCCCCGGGTGTCGAAGGTACTCTATATTTTCATTGTTACTAAGAACTAGAAGTTAATTGGATTTGCACATGTGAGCGTGAAAAAGGGGACCCTCTTCGACACGGAAGCATGGACATCGTAGCTAATAACAGCAAGGATATATAAATTAGCTAGTCACGCCTGCTGAACCATGATTCTGTAAACGCGAAAGCACATGTCGAAGCATGGTGGACGTTAAATGTTTCGTCCCAAATACTATTCTCTTACATGTGTGACGCTGCATATGTATAGTATGGGGCAAAGAATCCTGCGTGCATCCAGACCAATTCATCATATCGCCTGATAGTTGGGTGAAAAGGATCGATATTTATGTCAATCTTTGCCCAGTCTGCCGGATACGCGAAGCTGAAAGGCACGTTTCATGGAACAAAAATGGTGATGAGGGCAGGAATTGATAAGAAAACCCAGCAGTCTTCACTAAGAGCAGGCATAATTTTTCCGGGTATCGAAAACCTTCTAACGGCGAAGAGTGATGGTCCACGATGGAATTCTAAGTCGGTACTCTGTCTTTAGGGGTCAATCAGATCGGTGGAAAGACGACCGACGTGGCTGATGGGATTCCGCGAAGATCTTCACATGCCGCATCCAGCAAGTCATCGGCCTTGAATTTCAGATCGCTATTGGGCACTGGCTACACGGTCCCTTTCCTTTTGCTGTGAGGATGCATGTGACATTGATGAGATGGGGTCGATGCTTAGGTTACCTTAAGGTTTTTCGTACCCGCGCCATTTCCATCCATGCACTTTATTATCGGTGCGAATGCTCTGTGCTGCCCGATCACGCTCCTGAGGTCCACTCCATAATAATTCAAATCGACCTTTTTTACTTTTTTCGAGAGCGTGATACTCTTCCTGTCGCTGCTGGACTCAACCGTCTTTGCTGGTGATTCGTCTCATAGCTTGAGAGGCGCAGGCCGCGGCTCAAATTCTCACCACACCTTCGTCATCGATCGTGAAGAGACTAAAGTGCTACAGCTCATGATATTTTCGAACTCGCAACAACGACACAATGGAGCTGCAGCGGGAAACTCCACCAGCTTACGATACTGCCCCTCTTACTTTACCCGACGCGCCCAAAACTGAGCTCTCGCCCCCTCCAGCACCCTCGGAAATCAAGCTTCCTGATTTACAATCGCTCGGCCTTCCTCCTTCACACTCCTCGCATTCTTACAAGGTTTCAGAGGATCTTCGTCATCATCATCAATGGCAGAATGGCACTCTGTCGAACGCAGTTTTTCCATCTGTACCAACAGCATTGCCCAGAGCATCAGTAGAGTCGACTTTGGGAAGTCCACTGGCAACAGAGAGCATTATGAGTATGGATCGAGATAAGACTCCTGGTGTTGTTAGTATGGATGATCCAGAGACGAGAATGGCTGCGGAGGCTTTGTCTGGCCTTAGAAATTTAGGTACGTTACTTCTCTTTTCGCAAGACAGTGAAGGGGGGATTCGTTTTCCCTATAGCTTCGTGTATACTTTGAACTTTTAATTGAGGCTCTTACCTCTTCAATTTTCTCGTTAGGACTGCATCTAACTATCCTATAGATTTTGTCCGATCTCCCTCTGCCAGAAGTGCTACACTATCCATAAGTCAAATCAATCTACCACCAGAAGCATTTCAAACCCCAGACCGACAAGGAGAAAGTGAGCCTCTTCTACAATTAGTGACAGCAAATCATCCCTGGCTTGGAGCCACGATCAATGGCTCTTTGTCTACTTATAACATATCTAAGAACATCTCTCCAGCATTTATTCGCAATGGCGCGGAGTTCGTTGAGCGAACCATTGGCTCTCCTATTGCCAATACCGTTGCGTCAGTCAGTAATATCACCGGCGTAGAGGGTGGCCTTAGAAGGTATTTGGGGGATCGTAGGCCGAGTGATCTTGGAGATGAAGACAGTAGGAGAAGAAAACGAATGCGACAGTCTTCGCCGGAGACGGATATAGAGCGCGGTCTGCGGTCACCGCCAGCTCTAATCGACCGTCGATCCCGCGCCGGATCTCAAGCCTCGTTACAATCTCTTCCGCCATATGATGAAACCCGGTCACCCCGTTACTCGGAACTGCCGCCTCCATTACTACTCCGAGCGCATAACCAAGTCCAAACAACACCACCACCACCTCGGAATTGGCGGACTCAACTGATGATAACGACTTCCGGCCTTGGTGCTGCGTTGAGCGAGGCATCACTAAAGAATCTCCGCTTGTGCTTGCATCTTTTGCGCATGGCTACTGAGCATCTCGGGACCGTCATGCATGCCATTACGCAATTGCTTGATGACTATAACAGAGATCTCCAAGGAGCAATACCAATAGCAGAGTTATCAACGCACAATGGATTCAGTGAGGAACAAGAAGAGGCTTCGAGACGGATAGCATCAAGAATTACTGAATTCCATAGAGACATCATGCATACCCTCGAAAACGTCAAGAATAGCATATCTAATTACACTGGCAGCGCACTGCCAGAAAATGCAGGCGCTCTTGTGAGACGTCAACTGATGTCGATACCGCAACGATGGAAAGTGGCAGAATCGGCAGCAGAAGCGCAAGAAAACGGCATTACAGCAAGCGAGCCGCAAAAAAGTGGTAATAAGTTATTGGCTTTCACAGGCCAGAGTCTCGACATGATCGCTCAAGTTACACTTATTGTTGGTGCTACCATTGAAAACGCAGAAAGCTGGCTAGAGACCATGGGGAAGAGAAAAGGAAAAGAAAAGGGCGACGGCGGTGCCAGCAACAACATGAAAGCTCCGGCGGCCCAGCACCAAGACTCCTTGAGAAATGACGAAAAGGATCCCAATGGCGTTGCTTTACAAAGTGGAAGCTAGTAGTGTATGATAAGTTTTATTTTCTTTCTTTCTCTGTCTTTCAAGGACGGCGTTTGGCGCAGCAAGATACCACGATGGCTGTTTAGTTTGTTGATGTTGTTTGATACTCAAGCCGGCCTTGCTTGACATGATAGGCATTTTGGTGTTCCGCTGATTTGATGTGCTAGAGAAGGTGCTTACTAGAAGCCTTCACGTTTATAAATATATGTTTTATGGCGAAATTTCTGTCTCCAGGTTCTCTCCACCTCCAAATCCCTCAAATGGGTTCTACTCGACTTGTAATATATTCTATTGAGCATGCCATCGGGGTTCATGGGGTATATGTGAGAGGCCACATGCATCTACGCTCAACTCAAAGCAAGGTACCTTTGTTGGTTTGACACTAGGAGACAGTCACACACGTGACCTTCCTTCCTAAAGTAGAAATATAAAACAACACGCCAAGACTGACGATTCACAGGTGTCCGTCACGCACACACCCCAATATGGTTGCCCCACTACTTTAACCTCGCCTTCAACTTCACTTCTCGAAAGTTCGAAATTCGTAAACTTTTTCACTTCTTCAGCATCAATCAACAATAGTAAATTCTGACAATAGAATATCCGCAAAACTATTAACGATTGATAATTAACGCATTCTACACATCCTGCATATCTCAATCTCTTCAAAATCACATTCGCAAACATCAAAATCTCCCTCACAAAGCAAAATGGCGCAATCCACCACCAATTGGCATCGAGTTGCGGAAGATAGAGGGTTCCAAGTCCGCGCCCTTCTCATCGAAAATGGCTACCTAAAACAAGACAAAGGCGATGCCATAGCCGCCTACAATGGCGCGATGCTTCAAATCGAGAGGCTCAGAGCTCAACTCACAGAATTCAATTACGAAGAATTCAAAAAATACAAGGAGCAGCACCAGAGGCTCGAGCGCGAGACCCGCACCCAACAAAATACCATTGAGCGACAAGCCAAAGCCAATGGCGAGTACCATGATAATTGGTTAATGGAGCAGAGTCGTAGGGCAGTGCTTGAGAAGGAATTGGGGGCTGCAAACAGCCAAATCGAACTCATGACCTCTAACTACTCGGTTGAGTTGAGCACTGGCGTTGAGGTTCTCTTTCGACAGCGTGCCAAGGCGCTCGAGTCGAACTATTATGAGCTCATTGAGCAGGAAAAGAGGAGAGTTTGGGAGGAGTTGGAGCAGTTGGCGGCAAGTTTGTTCGAGCAGAAGTTGGAGGAGCGCATACAGGCTGAATTGGGGGTACAAACACAACCGTACATCAGCCAGCAGCCACAAAATCACGATCATATCATAGCCAATTGGCTATCGAAAAATGGGTTCAGCCACAAGAATGGCCAATGGAAATATGAGGAGTTGAACAACTGCCAACTCGAGCTTAGTAGGACTAAGGTCCAGCTGTCCACTTCTGAACGAAAGCTCAAGAAGAGCTTGAGCGAACAAGCAGCTGCGCAAGAGGAGTTAGAGAAGATGCGTGCAGCTGAGGCTGAATCACAGAAGGTTATAAACACCACCAAAGATGAGAAGAGTGAGGAGTTGAAGCAGACTCAGGGTAGACTGCGACAGACTGAGGCCGCCATGAAGGACAAGGAACCCACGATCCAAGAGATGCAGCGAACCATTGATTCACTCCGGAGTGCTTCCACAAGTGTCGTGGATGACAAGGATCGAACCATTCAAGATATGCAAAAGACTATCAACGAACTTCAACCGGCGGCGAACGCAGCCAAAGCCATGTGCCAGAAAATCCAAGATCTACAGAAAGACAAAGACAATCTCGAAAACGCCATAGCCACCAAAGACCGGCTGAATTCAGACCTGCAGCAGACTAGCGATAGACAGGTTCAAGAATTGCAAGGTAAGGACACGCAGATCTCACAGCTGCAAAATGAAGTCCATGGATTGCAAAAGGCTTCAAGCGACCTTCAGGCCATGACCAAGGAGAATGAAAAAATGCTGCGAGAAGGCCAGAAATTGTTCAAACAGCACGATGACATGACCAAGCTGAACGAAAAAATGCGACAAGCTGGCCAGAAATTGGAAGGAGTGCTTGACGTCATGAAGAAAGAACATCATGTAGCTGTATCCACACTCGAGTCTGGTGGGTACAAATGGCAGCCAGTCGCGGGTCAAGAGGCAGGCGCATGGAATAAAGAGGAGGTTCAATGCCAGGGCTGCTCGAAGCTCGAGAACGAATTGAAACAATTAAGGGCGCAGAAGAAGTCACCCCAGTTCCCGCTTCCACATCGGCATGGAGCGCGCCCAGGTCCTGATCAAAACCGCAAAGTCCTTGGGTTTAATCGTAGCACTGCGGATCAACGCAGGAAGAAAATCCAGCAGCGAGCTAAGGCCGGTCGCCGTATACCACACAGTATTGAAGACTTAACTGAGGAAGCTTCAAGTATGGGATTGAATCGCGCAGATCCGGAGTCTGAAGATCTCGATGTTGATGGAGAATCATATGAGGAAACTAGGGAGGCATGGCAGGAAGAGCTATGTCATTGTGACGAGGTGGAGGCAATCATTGAACGTGTCGAAGAAGCGCACAAGTACACCCCGATTGGAAAGGATATTCTTGACAAGCTTGACCCGCTTCTTCCATCAAATTGGCCTGCCCCAGGTGATGAAACCTACACTTGCCGGTGCCAAGCCTTGAGGAACATCCTCAATGAGGTCGTGATAGACATGGAAAGCGCTGTTCGTCTTGCTAGTGAAGACTATTGGTGCAGCAAATGTAAGACGCGGGGGCACCGAGTACCTCAATGCCCGAAACTTACAGTATGCTCTCGCTGCGATAAGACTGTTCCTTTCTACGGTCACAACTGGGATACGTGCGGAGATATCGGCTACGGAGGCACAGAGAGAACGAGCGACACCCTGCCAGAAGACATTGTTGAATTGCGCCGAATACGCGAACAACCAACCCAAGCAATGAAGGACTTTCGCGAATCGTCCGAATGCGAAGCCTGCCTTCATGTGGGCCATGCTCTTTTCGACTGCCCCTATCAATTTGAAGAGACCTCCCGTCGCGCTAAGGAGCGAGAATTGATCAAGAAGTACAAGAATCTGAAAAAGCAAAAGGATATGGCGTTTGTCATGTAACACTTACTCCGCGCTCAATTCACGACTGCGAAACGCTCGATTGTACCTTTAGCCTCTGTTTCTTCACTTTCTGCCACTCACCAACCACACGCACCACATTCGCGCCTACCTGAGATCATGTCTTATCCAACAGCTCAGTCCTCTGGCCCAATATCATCATATACTAAATATCATGTCGAAACTTCGCGAGCGTCTTATCCGTATCGGAGGAATTGATGCACGGTTTCGACTACTGCTCCGGCAGCCAACAGCCCATCCATCGAACGAATCTTCGCGAGCGTCTTATCCATCCCGGAAGAATTGATGCACAGGTTCATTATAACACGGCTGCCACAAACTCTCTTTCCATGATTAACGCCTTCAGCAGGTGAATTCTCGCGAGCGTCTTATCCATTCTGGAGGAATTGATGCACGAGTTTGCCACACAAACGACATGTCCCGGAACTTGGTCATGAACTCGAAATTATTTTCTCAATTTGCGACGACGGCCATTACTCTACCTGCACCCAATCAACTTTTCAAGCAAACTTTCGCGAGCGTCTTATCCGATTCGGAGGAATTGATGCACAGGTTTGCGATTCGAAAACCAGTTTTGAAGCTGGACTATGGGATGGAAGTTGTTCAAGCTTCGTGGACGGAGGCTGTATCATGGTTGTGTTCGTCTTCGGTTCTTCTTTCCTGCGTTTTGGGGGTTTACAAGTTGGTGTTTTTGTTTCTTTCTCTGTTTAGTGATACATTTGTGAAAACGTTTGGGCGGGTGGGTTCGTTCAGATGGAGCAGTTGAAGCTCATTCTCTTGATATGGATGATGGGAAATTGGTGGTATTCAAAAGGGCAATCGGTGTCTACCATTCATGACATGGAAGGCAGGGGGTCAGGTTGTCAAAGGTTCACATCGAGAGCAGCATGTGGAGTAAATAGCGCGAGTAGATAACGCAACTCATTTTCCAAAATATTGATTTTCTGGTTTTCAAATATGGCATCTAGTACTATTTCTTCAAGCAGTGATACGTACGATGAGCTCTTGCTCGCGGTCACAGAGTTAGAGTGAGGCAGACAATGCAACCTGCCGAGTACCTTGTGGGTCTATTCCGTGGGCGGAGCATTACCGCCTCTCATTGCCGGGAGTTACTGTGTTGGTGGTTGGGTTGTTTGCCGTGTGGGCCGAGTAGTTATCGGACTTTGGGACCAAGCTCTATTTATCTCCGTCTACACAATTCCTTGACCGATTTGCATTCCCCTCTCATATCCCATCGTTTGGCCTCAGATTCAATCTCACTTCATAACAATAGAAATAGAGGGGTTAATACGAGTTTCTCACCTCCTACGTCTTTCGCCTTTCGCTTTGGTAAAGTGGTTCATGACGCTGATATATATACCCAAGGGTGCCACTGCGCTAGTCTCAGTCCATCGGAATTCATAACTAGTAAACTAAGGTTAAGGTGGAGAATCGGGGAAAGATAGGAAAAACGGGAAAGCGACGATCTTTTAAGGAGTAGAGGACTTGCCGGTGGATATTTCTATGTTTCAGATTTATCATTAACAATCTAAGCACAATAATTGAAGTTGCACGGAGGAGTTTCACAGAGAAAGCCACAAGATGATGCACGGCATTGGTGAACCACAGCAGGCCCATGCACAGGAGGCTCAACCTATTGAAAGGCGTGCGCAACCAACAACAAAATCCTATTCTTACCATGGCACATTAGGAGATATCAGGCCTGGCGGCCCAGGTGATCAGTCCAGCCAATCAAGCCATGAAACTCTCCATCGTACATACAGCTCGATACATTCGCCTGCCGGAGTGAACGTGCAAAGGGCAGAGGCCGAATTCGCAGAATTGAACAGAGAGCTCTCGCGACAGGCGTCTCACCATTCGAGGATCACTCGGCATCAAAGCCGGCAAGGAGCTAAATCTCAGGATGCAGAGAAGGTTGCAGGAATAAGTCCAAGTGAAAGCATTGGCACGGAAGAACCTTTTGACCTCGAGAATATCTTGCGCGGGAACAAAAGTGAAGAGGAGGAGGCTGGTATCAAGAATAAGCGCATAGGAGTAATATGGTCTGATCTGACAGTCAGAGGCATTGGAGGTGCGAAGAACTATGTCAAGACTTTTCCATACGCCTTTGTGAGCTTCTTCAATGTCTACGCCATAGCAAAATCGATCTTGGGGCTGGGAAAGAAGGGCAAAGAAGTGGATATACTACGTGGTTTTAGGGGTGTCTTGAAACCAGGTGAGATGTGCTTGGTTTTGGGTCGTCCGGGAAGCGGCTGTACCACTTTTCTGAAGGTTATTGCAAATCAGCGCTTTGGCTACACCAATCTCGGTGGAGAGGTCTTATACGGCCCCTTCGATAGTGACTTTTTCGGCAAACGCTATCGGGGTGAAGCTGTCTACAATGGAGAAGATGATATCCATCATCCAACGCTCACTGTCAAGCAAACGTTGGGCTTTGCGCTTGAATGTAAGATACCAGGCAAAAGACCAGCGGGCCTTACCAGGCATGCGTTCAAGGAAAAGGTCGTGGAGCTGATGCTAAAGATGTTCAACATTGCTCATACGAGGGATACAATAGTGGGCAACCCCTTTGTCCGTGGTATTTCTGGTGGAGAAAGGAAGCGTGTATCGATTGCTGAGATGATGGTAAGTCAATAACGCTATCGCCGTCTCTGTCAGTGAATATTTTACTCACCAGATTGATTTGGTAGGTCACAGGTGCAACCGTTTGTAGTTGGGATAACTCTACCAGAGGCCTGGATGCGGCTACCGCAGTAGACTGGGCAAGCTCGCTCCGGGTTTTGACCAACATTTACAAGTTGACGACATTTGTATCACTCTATCAGGCATCTGAGAATATCTATGATCAATTTGACAAGGTATTGGTGATTGATGAAGGCCGACAAGTCTTCTTCGGCAACGCAAAGGACGCGCGAGCTTACTTCGAAGGCCTCGGGTTTCTTGAGAAGCCAAGACAAACGACCCCTGACTATCTGACTGGATGTACCGACCAATTCGAGAGAGAATACAAAGACGGACGTAGCGCTGAGAACGCTCCCCACTCACCCGACACCTTAGCAGAGGCTTTTACTAAATCCAACCACAGTACTCGGATGGAGGAAGAAATGTCCGCATATCGAACACAGATCGATGCTGAAAAACAGGTTTATGACGATTTTCAAATGGCGATCAAGGATAGCAAGCGACACACGTCTCACAAGAACGTGTACTCCATCCCGTTCTACCTGCAAGTGGCTGCCCTTTGGAAAAGGCAATTTCTGCTCAAGTGGCAGGATAAATTCTCGCTAGCACTTAGCTGGGCCACATCACTCGTCCTGGCAATCATTCTTGGAACTGTATGGCTAAACTTACCTACTACAAGTGCCGGTGCATTCACCAGAGGCGGTGTGCTATTCATATCTTTACTGTTCAACGCATTCCAAGCTTTTGGAGAACTCGCCGGAACTATGCTTGGACGGCCAATACTCAACAAACACCGGTCATATGCATTTCACCGCCCCTCGGCCCTTTGGATTGCGCAGATTATTGTTGATCTGCTGTTCGCAGCAGTGCAGATTTTTGTCTTCTCAGTAATGGTATACTTTATGTGCGGCCTTGCTAGGGATGCTGGAGCCTTTTTCATCTTCGTTCTAATGATTCTCTCTGGTTACCTAGCAATGACCCTGTTTTTCAGGACTGTTGGCTGTCTCTGCCCCGATTTCGATGTCGCTATTCGCTTAGCCGCCACAATCATAACCTTCCTGGTTTTAACCTCTGGCTATTTGATTCAGTGGCAATCAGAGCAAAAATGGCTCCGCTGGTACTTCTATATCAATTCACTTGGTCTCGGCTTCTCCGCACTCATGATGAATGAGTTCAGTCGTATTGATTTAACTTGTGCCGGCGCAAATCTTGTGCCCAATGGACCAGGATACGGAGATATAGCACATCAGAGTTGCACATTGCCTGGCTCTACTGCGGGATCTGCGATCGTCTCTGGGACGA
The DNA here is from genome assembly GCA_010583015.1 of Tothia fuscella. Classification (NCBI taxonomy): domain Eukaryota; kingdom Fungi; phylum Ascomycota; class Dothideomycetes; order Venturiales; family Cylindrosympodiaceae; genus Tothia; species Tothia fuscella. The sequence goes on from MU007009.1 coordinate 1,260,062, forward strand.
GCTATATCCAGACTGCCTTCTCATATAATCCCTCCGATCTTTGGCGAAATTTTGGCATCATTGTCGCCTTGATTGTCTTTTTCTTGGTCGCAAATGTTTTTCTTGGTGAATATGTGAAGTGGGGTGCTGGTGGACGCACGGTCACGTTGTTTGCAAAGGAGGACAAGGAGACGAAGAAACTCAACGACGAATTACGAGAACGCAAAGCCAAACGTAATCGGAAGGAGGAGCAAGAGGGTTCCAAGCTCCATATTGAGTCCAAAGCAGTCCTGACTTGGGAGGGCCTTACCTATGATGTCTCTGTTCCCTCGGGCCAACTTCGTTTGCTCAACGAAATCTATGGTTATGTCAAGCCTGGAGAGTTGACGGCGCTTATGGGTGCATCCGGTGCTGGCAAAACGACTCTGTTGGACGTTCTCGCAGCAAGGAAGAATGTTGGGATTATTGGAGGAGACATTCTGATCGACGGTATTAAGCCTGGCATCGCCTTTCAGCGTGGAACTGCCTATGCAGAACAACTCGACACTCATGAGCCAGCTCAAACTGTCCGAGAGGCTCTTCGATTCTCCGCCGATCTCCGCCAGCCCTTTGAGACGCCGCAAGCAGAAAAGTATGCCTATGTGGAAGAGATAATCTCTCTTCTTGAGATGGAAGATATAGCTGATGCTATTATCGGGTCCCCAGAAGATGGACTTGCTGTAGAACAGCGGAAGCGGGTCACCATTGGAGTTGAGCTGGCAGCAAAACCCGAATTACTCCTCTTCTTAGACGAGCCCTCATCCGGGCTTGATTCACAAAGTGCCTTCAATATTGTTAGGTTTTTACGCAAACTTGCCGCTGCTGGACAGGCGATTCTATGTACTATCCACCAGCCTAACGCATCTTTGTTCGAGAACTTCGATCGATTACTGCTTTTACAGAAGGGTGGGGAATGTGTATATTTTGGGGATATCGGGAAGGATGCCAATGTCTTGATTGACTATTTCGGCAAAAATGGGGCTCATTGCCCGCCGGATGCCAATCCTGCTGAATGGATGCTAAATGCAATTGGGTCAGGCATTGCTGCTCGTATCGGGGACAGAGACTTTGGCGAGATTTGGAGAGATTCTGAAGAATTCGCCAATACTAAGGCCGAGATTGTCCGCATCAAATTGGAGCGTCAAAAACAAGTAGGCTCTGTCTCTCCCGTGGAACAGAAAGAGTACGCCACACCATTGCTGCACCAGATCAAGCTTGTTTGCAAGCGACAGTCAATCTCGTTTTGGAGGACACCGAATTACGGGTTTACTCGGCTGTACAATCATGTCATCATCGCTTTGCTCACTGGGCTGTCCTATCTCCGTCTGGACGACTCAAAAACAAACCTGCAATACCGGGTGTTCATTGTATTCCAAGTCACTGTATTGCCAGCTCTGATCTTGGCTCAGGTTGAACCGAAATACGTAAGCTACACATTCTTTTATCTGTTCTTCAGACCCACTCACAACATAACAGGCTATCGCACGCATGATCTCCTACCGCGAACAGGCAGGCAAAGCTTACAAAAACTTTCCATTCGCCCTGAGCATGGTACTTGCTGAGTTGCCGTATAGCATTATTTGCGCAGTTGGCTTCTTCGTACCAATCTACTATATTCCTGGGTTGCAAACCGCGAGTAGCCGTGCCGGCTATCAATTCTTCATGGTTCTCATAACCGAGCTCTTCGCCGTCACTCTCGGACAAATGATAGCGGCTTTGACACCATCACCCTTCATATCAGCCCTGGTGAATCCTTTCGTCATCATCACATTTGCGCTTTTCTGCGGTGTTACTATTCCAGAGCCAGCGATTCCGAAATTCTGGAGGGTTTGGCTGTACCAACTAGATCCATTCACCAGATTGATTGGTGGGATGGTCGTGACGGAATTGCATGATCGCCCAGTGAGGTGCACGCCTCAAGAATACAACACCTTCACATCACCATCAGGGCAAGATTGTGGCACATACATGTCCAATTTCTTCCAGGCAGGCGGCGCTGGATATCTCGCCAACAATGCAACGACCGCTTGCGAGTACTGCGCGTACAGTGTGGGAGATCAATTCTATGCGGGCCTCGGTTACTCGTTCAACAATCGATGGAGAGATCTTGGTGCGTTTGCTGCGTTCATTGGATCTAATTTGATCATTTTGTTCCTCGCAGCCAGGTTCTTCAACTTTAACAAGAGATAGTTTCGCATCTGGTTAGAGGTACGCACTATGTATGAGTGGATCGAAAAAAAATAGGGAGCAAGTAACATATTTGGTTTTGGCGTTGGAAGCATATGTGTATTGTACGTACAACATCGCAGCGTTAATTTAAGATATTGAGATGGGTCATAGCACATTTAGCGGCATAAGCGGTACTGGATTTTGTTTAGATAAGTTGCTTTCCGATTCTTTCTAGCAGAACTATCCACGAGACCCTTCATGTCTTGCTCATACAGCATTTGGTGAATCTGTCCTCCCTCCCCTTCTCAATGCTCCCAACGACTGCTTAACGTGTCACTGAAACAGCAAGGGCATTACATGTCTTTGACTACGCAGCCGGCTTTGTGGTCAGCATCAGACTTCTTACTCAGTTCTTGGCTGCTAACGTTCATAAATTATAGCTTACCAACATGTTTTCTTTCTCTGATCGCTCTTCATTGTTCTTACAGAAGACCTCAAATATTGGAGCTTGTATCCAACTTCTTTTTCTCCCTTGTCATATCTCATTTCAACAGCATTGCAACCATTCGTATAGTATTTCCTGAAACTCTCGAAGAGCATGACAATAGTCCCATTTCCAGCAATGGCAGATTTCCGCGCTGTAGAATTCGGAGGTGGTGCCAAGAAGCTCGCCAGGATCTCAACAGACCTAGCTAGGAAGGAAGTCCAAATGAATTCAGCAACAAAGTCAATCCACCACTCTCAATCCACCTCTAGTACAAGTATTCCTACCTCAAAGACACTACAAACTCAAACAATGGAGAAGGCCACTGCTCAACCAACAAAATGTGTACCAAACGTTGCCTTTGGAAAATCCTGTCCCAGAGTTCCGATTCGACACGATCCTATTCTCTCCACACCATTGGAGAGCAGTTTCATTACGAGAACTAAGTACTGCCCACTATTCGGCCTTGTGCCTCAAGATCTACAGCATAAGAGCACGATGATAAAAGTTTTCTCAAGCTCAACCACAGCGATTGCTTCGCTTTCTGTAGAAACCACACCAACAATCCTGGTTACTTCTCAGGAAACTCCTAAAGATGAGCTTCCCGATTTGCCCCCGGTACCAATGGTGGCTGTTTGGATACTCCTAGTTTTGATATGCCTTGGCTTTTTGTTTGCTATGAAGATTTTCTTTGAAGTCTTTCCGAAGTATTCACCTGGGAGGTGGGTGAAAATGTACGTCTACAGATTCACGAGGCGCCTTCGAAAGAACGAGGATGATCCTATTCAACTGGAAGAATACTCAGATGATCGCAACCGAGAGTTGAGTATGCAATATTTCTCTACTCCTCGCTTTGAAAGAACATAAACTGATTATATATATATAGACAACTTGAGTTCAGGCGCTTCACTCTTCGAATTGCCACTACCATACCATCCACCCTCTGAACCAGCGACACCAATCGCACCAACGTGGACAGCAGCAGCGTCATCAGGCTACGCCCCACCAACCAACACACCAACCCAGCTTACCTTCGATAACCACACCACGAAATCCATGCCAGGAACACCTTACTCGAGCATGTTCCCCCCACTCTCACGCTCAACCACATCCTTACGGCATCGAAATCCCATTACACCCCTGCACTTGCACCCAACACCTACACCACGCGATCGCCATATCGATCCAGAATCGTTGACAGCAACACCGATGCCTTCACCTCTTACCCCTAGCTTTGCACGCTATATGAATAATGTTATTGGTAGTGATCCTACGGATAGACCTTCCACTGCGGAGAAGAGGTATAGTCCTGAGAGTTCGAGGGGAGGGTTTTTAAGTAGATCTGTGGATAATATTGCGGAGAGGGTTAGTAGGTATACCGCTGATGGGGGTGGAGAGGAGGGTCTTTTGCTTCCGATTTCTATGGGGGAGAGGGAGGAAGCAGATCGCTTAGAATTGTAGTTGCGTTTGTGATGTTTTCCGCTTTTGGTGGCGGATTCTCTCTGAATATGCATTGGTTGATGGGCGAGTGAGAAAGTAACAGTCTTCGAAGCAGGTTCAATTGTGAAGTGAGTATTGAAGCTGTGGTTGGCATGCTATAGATTTGACCAAGCTCAGTATCCATTAATAATTATTGCACTTTGATGTGTCAGATACGAACACCCTGATTTAAACATTCTGTTCCTGACTACGTTACTCATTCTACAGAAACATTTAAATCTACCCTGTAGGCTCCCAAAATTCCGCCGCGTCCTCCAAATCATCCACATTCAACAATGCAACGCCCTCATTGATCAGCGTCCTCCAGATAGCATTCCTCGTTCCCAACGGCCAGTTAGGTTGATCCCAATATCTCGCCCCAATGCCCTTACTCCTCGCAAACGAAATCTGGCTCCTCAAAAGCGTCAATTGCGTGCTATTTAACTCCTGGCTCACAACGCGACCGAAATTGCCAGAAAACGGGCTGCTAGCAATGGGAGTGATGAGATTAGTAATGCCTGCATTTGCCGGTTGATTCAGCGTTGCTAATTGCGCGTCGAAGAAGACGAAACGCGGATTAGATGCCGTGGCTGGATCTGGGAGGAAATAGGATTGTGGAGTGTTGCCTGTGCCTATTGCTGTTACGGCTCCCGAGTTCAGGGCTGTGCCGTTCGTAGTAGAGAGATAGCCTGCATCTTTGAGGGGACCGAGAGCTCTTAGGACTGCGGGCCATGTGTCTGCGGCTGGTGTTTTGAGATCTATCCAAAGGTAGAATGTCTGGCCACTTGACGCATCAAAGACACCGCTGCGGAAACGTCAGATTTAAAACTACATTGACGTTAGGTTTCACTTACTTCTTCGTGGTTGAGCCTTGTACGAATGGTGTTGTTGGATTTTCCCTTTTGATGGTATCTAGTATTGGGTTTACGTATAATGATTCGAATGTTCTCTCCTTCGTAAGAGCACTTAGCTCATGGCCAACCTGAAACATTGATAAGCACTCAACCAAAAAGAACGAGTCTGCAGCTGATAGACTTACATAGAGCGTTCCGTTAATCAACCAAACGTCTGCTTCCACAGATACAGCTCCCACAGACAAAGCGGAATAAAAGGGAATGGCTCTCCAGTAATCGTTATGCGAATGAATTTGCTTCTACATGAACCATCACGGTTAAATTGGACGAAATGAAGTGCTGGCAAGGTGATACGAACAGGTATTATATCTCTCGTCAAGTCAGTTGGATATGTGTATAAATTACTCTTATGTGTATTCTGCAAGATATTTTGCAGGGTCTCTGACACGCCCAATACAGGCGCAGCGCATGATGTTGAGATCAAAGAGAAAAGAAGAGCTATAGAAGATGAAGACTTCATTTTCGCAATGTTATGGTCCTTGTTTACTCAATCGAGACGGCTGCGATGAAGAGCAAAAGGCTTTGACGGAACGATTGGAGAACGAAGCAAAGGACTGACTAAAGAAAGTGATAGCAACCACCAAACTTATATACAGTTTCTTTTGAATGACGAGCAACGATTGCGTGAGATGGATACTACTCTCGAATAAGATGAAGACCAACCATCAGCCCCATGTGCTCGGACGATCCCTGTCCCTGCAGGTGGATGCTTGGCAACCGCGATGATGGTAATGATTTAGGAAGCTAATGGTGCTAGATTCTATGGTTAATTGGTTATGACATGTAGAGCTTGTTCCCAAGAAAACATGTTTTCCGATGCTGAGATATGTGTGGGTGATGAGAGTCGAGTTTGAGAAAAGATCACAGTTGCGGAAAGTACCATATTTACCGTGATTACCGCATTCGGCAACACTAGTTCTTGGGTAGGGTACTTCCTCAGGTTTTTTGTAAGCCGAACAGGCCAATATCGGGATCTTGATAATCAAGTCTTAAAGTAGAGATGTTAAAACTAGTAAAGCGTATCTATAACCACTACTATAAATATAACGTACTTATGAATTCGGGTAAGTGGGTATACTTTAATGGTTATGAGGATAATGATATGGTTATAAGCACTCTCGGATCCTAGATTCTGTTCGGCTTTCAAAAAACTACGAGGAATAATGAACAATTTGAAATGTGCATAGTTTCGATTATAGTGTGCGCAAAGACATACCATCCGATTAAAAGATAAACTTCAATTCAATTGATGTCACTGTAAGCAAGCCATGACCTGGTTCATTATACATTTCAATAATCCACTACTCCCATGATACCATCTCTCTCGACTTTCCCTTTATTCACTAGAGTCAAAACTCTACATCTTCTCCCCTTGTATAGTAGCAACCACTTTCCTTGAGTGCTTACTAGTCCTAAACTCCAGATACCATATACCCTGCCACGTCCCTGTAGCTAGTTTCCCATCAGTAATAGGAATAGTAACACTCGAACCCACCAGCGCCGATTTGACATGTGCCTACAACAATAGCATTAGCAAATCTCAAATATCCCAAGTCAATCACCTTGTAAACAACAACACTATCACTCACAGGCATATCATCCCTCCCCTCAGCATCATGCCTATACAATCCACCCTTTTTATCCTCTGGTACAATCCGATCAAGCGCATCGCTCATATCAGCCCTGACATCTTCATCCCAATTCTCATTCATACTGAGCGCGCAACTTGTATGCTGCACGAATAAATGTAATATGCCGACTTTATAGTTCTTTAGCTCCGGTAAGTCCTTGACGATATTATCGGTGATGAGGTATGACCCGCGAGATTTGGGCGGGAGATGCAGTGTTTTCTGAAACCAAGACATTTTGGTTGTTTCTTGCGTCGGAGAGGGAAGGCAGGTCGGCAGATGCTGTGGTGGCTGAAGTTGTGTGGGTTTTGGGGTGGAGGGCGAGAGGAGGGTGAATGGGAGGTGGAGGAGGCCGATGAATAGGTTTGGGAAGAATGCTAGGATTAGGATTAGGAGGAAAAGGATTGTTGATCTGGTAGTTGAGGGATAGCCTAGGACTTCCCGCGGCATGTAAAGATTTGTTGTTGGTTTTGTGTTTTTGTGATGGAAGAGATGTGTGACGTAGTTGTTACCAGAGGTGTACGCTTTGGATAAGGCTGAGATACTACTTTTGGGGTTCTTTTTTGGCCGCACGAAATTGGTCTACAACAATGGAGCTTGCTTATGATAATCCAAATTTGTGCTTTGGAGAGGGGGATGGTGAATAGAATTAGACGCACGTTTGAGGAAATTGCACGGCAATCAATTTGTCCAATGTTTCATATTGGCGGAGTTTCTACCCTGCCCATACTATTGTTGGAGGAGCAAGCATTGGTCGCAGCTTTTTCAATTCACCAAAAACAAGCTAGATTGAATCAGTGGTATGTGTAAAGCAATTGTAATAGTCATGTGTCGATGTAACTTTTCGTCCTTTAAATGGTGCAACGCCAGACCGCGGCAGGATCGAGACACAAGATTTTGGTAATGCGGATTTCCATTTATGATGTAAAGTCGAATATATACAGTCCGCCCCCTTTTCTCTTATGTCGCTAATTACCGTTGTGCAAATGGCTCATCTGTAACCTTCTGGGCCTCTCCTACTGCCGCAGGATGTCCTGTTGGGGCAAGGGGATATGTGGTAGTCGGTTGAGCTTCAAGATGCGCTCTGTGGTGTTCGTTGGCCTTGTTGTCATGTCAGCAGCTGCAACTCAGATGTTTCGGGAAAGCAAAGCCTCATATAAGAGGAACGTACAAATGGCAAACCGCAGTATGTACACCAGTTGATCTGAGGTTTGTCGAGATTGATAAAGATCCGTGGATGACCCAATGGTCCTCCTCCACCATCACATGACACAACACGCTCTTTCCGCCATCGTACTGGCTGTTTGTGAATGAGTTCAATTGCAGCAAGAGGTCGTGGCTAGCAATGTTTATTAGTGTGTTTCCTTTGGAATATATGTTCAAAGTCCTTTTTTTGACTCAATGGCTCCAAATCTTCTGCAATGAGCCACCGTACCAATCAAAGAAACTATATATCTGGTATAGAGAATCCCAAAACATACCTGATCCTCCATAATACTCTGCTCAAACCTGGGCCCCACCATGGCCTTCTCCCGGGGCTGCTGACTCCTACTCCATATACCCTTCCGGTTGGGCGCCTGCATTGTCCGCATCTTCTCCGCTTCCTGCACACCCTCTACCAGAGTGGCATCCATACTACCCTCCGAGGAAGTAGGTGTGGCATTGGTCTCCGAGACATTCTGTGGTGGTGTTCGTTGTGCGGCCTTGGGGTCATTGACGACGACTTCGCTGGTGCTGTAAGTTCGGAGGGCGGTACGCCGGAGGAGCAAAGGACTCCTGTTACGGAGGGAGTGCAGCATTGTGAGCGGTATGGTGGGTTATGAATGGGTGTGGTGGAGGCTCGGATGGAAGTTTTGGATGTGAGGAATCGCTGTTGGTCTGTGCACGCTTTCTCCATTCAAGAATTAATATTTTTGGATATCACTACAAGGGAAAACATCACACTCTTCAATTCTTACTTGGATTTCAAAAAATAGTGTACTGATACTATCAATATCAAATCAATCCAGGCCGCAAATATGGCGACAGAAAAACCAATGTCCAGTCGCCTGGCGGGCATGAAGGTTCGAAACATCTATATTTACTATTTTCACCATACTAAGTCAGCAAGTTCATGGCGCGCTATGTAGCAGGCGCAGGCCCCTCTCAAAAATCAGAACCCGCTATCCCAGAAGGGCCCCCAAACAAACGTGCAAGATATTCTAGCGGCTACAATCAATCCTCACCAGCAACGCCATCAGCGGACCAACTAGCTATAAACGCCGCACAGGCCGAGGTGGATGAGAGGAGAAGTATAGCAATTGATAGACAAGCTGCCGAGGCTGGAGAGACAAGGTGGGAGTTGAGTGTGAGGGATGTGCTTCCACGCGCGCATCAAGAACTGAGAGTAGTCCATGCTGGCTTTGCCGAATTGGATTCAGGGGATGTGGATGAGGGAGAGGAGGATGATGCGGGTTACAGGGCGAAGACTGTGCCCGGGAGGATGACCTTTGGGAAGGTATGATATTGCATAACTTGGCAATCCTAAGGCTTTAGGGATGTCCTCACTAGGTCTAACCTTATACTCTACAGAAGCCACCAACTCCCAAACGCGCCCGCTCGGATAGCTCCTCGGAAGAAGAAGATGATGAAGACGACGGAGACTCAGATGACTCAAATGAAGATCCGGCAGACACTCTAATACGACAGGCACAACGAGAAGCAGCAAGGCGAGCGCGGGAAGACCGGCACGCAAAGAAGCGCGCCGCCACAGCTGAATCAGATCGACTTGCAGAAAAGCGAAGGAAAAAGGACGTGAACCTCAATCGTGTAACGTCCATATCAAATGCTGGAGCATCACCCAGCGGACGCAGCAATAATAACCAAGTAAAATGCTTCGGCTGTGGTGGAAAGCATAAGAGATTTGATTGTCCTAAGGCTGGTAGGAGATGACGGGAGAGGTGGAAAATTTGATATATTGATATGATCAAGTTCTTGATTTCACCCTCTGGTTGGATCCATCTCAACGATCCAAACCTCGCCTTCGCATAAAATGCAGGGCACAAGAGCAAACACCTCAGCATCGAAATCCGTAGAGATGTTACTGACAGCACTTGCCAGCAAAACTTCTTGGATCAAGGCTGCCGCCACCAATTAGCCGTATTCAATGGTCGTCTACTGAAACATATTAATTAACGAGTACTGCAGTCAATTTTCTTCGGACATGGAGGTAAATAATTCAGTCGAAATAGCTATAAGCCGTGCTGTTCTACGGACCACTTAAGTAAATGTTAAGTCCGAAATTCCTGTATCTAGCCCGTCTAGTCCACTCTAACTCATCGGACTAGCAGGGCTAGAACCACACTGTTGATTTCTTCAGTATTTTCAACAAATCAGATTGGCTCAATGGTCCGCTACTATCACTTCATCACATAATCGATTTAAGAATCTGCAAAGGAGATAGTCGGACTTATGCCCGACGTGTGAAAGAACAACAAGTATATACTATATATATAATGACCCTAAGTATCTAAAGTAGATATCAAGACTAAAGTAAGAAGTTCCTAAACCTTTGTATCTGAGTAATATGTCTCAAAATCCCAACTCAGAAGTCTCTTCTAATGGTCTTTCACTCTTCACTGTCCAGCTGATTAGATCACTAAAACCACCACAGGCATGAATTTTGTCAAGACAATCCACGCCGATACATATCCAGCTATTGATCCCACAAACGCAGACTTGACCGGAAAATCCGTCTTCATAACCGGAGCTTCCAAAGGCATCGGTCTCGCGGCGGCCATCAGCTTCGCCAAAGCAGGAGCATCAAAAATCGCCATTGCGGCACGCACACCTCTCGAATCCGTGGAGAAGCAAGTTCTCTCCGCTGCAAAAGACGCGGGCAGAGACGTACCAGAAGTCGTGTGCCTAACCGTGGACGTATCCAATAAAGAAAGCGTGGCATCCGCTGCGCAACAATTGAAAGGCTCATGGAAGAGCTTAGACGTCCTGATCAATAATGCGGGATACCTAGAAACCTGGCTCCCCATCGCACAATCCGACCCGGACGAATGGTGGAAAACCTGGGAGATAAATATCAATGGCACATACCTCACCACGCACTATTTCCTCCCCCTTTTAACGGCCGCCCTAACCAGCACAATCATCAATGTCTCGTCGGCAGGCGCCCACGCAACGCACCGCGGCGCGTCAGCCTACCAATGCACCAAATTAGCGATATGCCGTTTCACTGAGTTCTTGAACGAGGAGTATAAAGATGAGGGCGTTACGGCTATGGCTGTTCATCCTGGGGGAGTGGATACCGAGTTGGCCAAAGGGATGCCGGAATTTATGCATGGTTATTTGACTGATACCCCGGAGTTGGTGGGGGATACGTTTGTTTGGCTGAGTAGGGGAGGGAGGGAGTGGTTAGGGGGAAGGTATGCTAGTGTTACTTGGGATGTGGAGGAGCTGGAGGGGAGGAAAGACGAAGTGCTTAAGGGTGAACTGTTGAAGGTTAGAATGGCGGTGGAGATTTAGAAGGGTGGATCGTTGAGCATGTATTACTTCCACGGTTAAGAGAGTGTTTTCATTCCACGCAGATATTTCGCACTCAGGGGTCCAATTAGTATAGCCACGAACCAGTGGCTTGAAAAAAGATCTCCTTCTTTGCCGAAAAACTGCTAATACAAAATCACGCACGCTTAAAACCTATTTTGCGGAAGATGCAAAGGCGCTTTGGGACCTTTGCTGTGTAACCCAAAGGAACTAATTACTCCCAGCGCTCAGGCCTCCAGTTCGTGCTAAATTGGCGAGCAGGTTGTTTAAAATGAGACGCTACACCTGGATACTATGCTGCGGCTCGTGTCACCTCGATCTGCGCATGCGGGAACTCCCAAATCGGAGAAATTAGGTGTTGTACTTAGGTCCACGGGTATGTAGGACGGAACCGTTGAGATGGGGCACGTGAGGAAAGCTCTTTGTACAACGAAAATAGTCCCACACTCCCAATTATGCTGGAGTAACAACCACAGGTCACCCGAGGGCACGGATACGTACGGAAACCGATAGCAATGGGTGAAATGGTATCACAGTAGACAGGGGCAGGACCAGAAAAGCTGGGATTAATATTTGGGAGAGATTGTGGGAATGCGGTATAGAGTGCGACCGTGAAGTGTATAAGTTAACTGCCAGGAGCTTCATTGGGGCTCAAAATACGCAGCGCTTCTGGCTTGGCTATGAAATAGCACTCACATTCTCCGTAGAATTTAAACGCAAGAATAAGGTCTCCAGACCAGCCAGTGCGCACTGGAATCCCAGCATCAACACTTCATACGGGATTGACAAGGGAGCTGCACGATCAACCGTTGGCACACCATACTCGACCCACCGTTGAAGGTAGGATACGCTCGCTCGGAAGCCTCTGCAGCAACTTTGCAGGTACCCTTCTGCACCTGGCTGTGCAACACTTTCCAATAATCATCACTATTGGAACAGCAGATTCTCTGTATGTTGAGAAATCACGATATCGGGTGCCTATGCTCATACTAGTAACAGAGTTGAGGCTTGTTGCTATGGCACTAAAATATCGCGCCATCAATGATACCACAATTGGGTGAAAAAGGGATGATTGGAAAGAGCCTTGTAGATTGCTATATAAACCTCACTTCATGGTCAATAACATATCTCTTCAGCCAGAATCTCCTCCACATCATCTAGCCGGGACATCTAATCCGTGTGCGCAATAAAGACAAAATGATCAAAGCTATTACCTTCCTCGCTCTTTTCATCTCGCTGGCTACCTGCAAAACAAACAGGCAAGCCGCAAAGGAATCTCTATCCTACATTCAAGACCTCCCGTACAAACTCACCAATATCATCATCTTCGAACCCTATGCCAATTCAACCTTAGTCCAGACCATATCCTTCCGTCTCAACGACCCAAACCCAGGCATGAACGTAACGGACACATGCATCAGATCCGCACCCGCCAATGGTACCCTTCTCGCTGGTGGATATGATAGATGCAACGAAGCCCGGGAAGCATGGCCAGAGCATCCCTTCCGATTTGGATATGATACCGGCGGCGATGGTCCTCGTGGGAGAAAGATTAGGTTAGCACGTTTGCTTGTGGATGCGAGGTATGAACCCACAAAATTCCTTAGATTAACGATATGAAGCTAAGCAAATGTTTAGCTTAGGAGAGTATCCCAATAATTGGACTCGATGCTTTGGGGAAGGAACACTGGTCTTGCACGATACCATTCAACTGGCTGGAGTGCTCCGCACTCAAAGCAGTTTGGAGATCAATTGTACTGAGATGGCCCCTTAAGGCTTAAGGCTGTCTGGACATACGGCCTTAAGGTGGGGGGTATGTTCTGGGCTTGTAGAATCTTATTCAATTGTCATAACATGTGCTGTAGCTGTGTATCCTATTTCAGGTTTGTTCTCCGTCACGGGTTCACTAAAATGTTTTTATTTGCTTTTTGTGGTGTGATATTGGTTGAGTGATGGTATTTGTTGTACAGGAGTCGATTGAAATCCACCTTTTAAATCCCCCTTGACATCAATTCGGAATGACATTATGCTTTTGTGTAAATGAAAAAATATCTGGGTTGGCAGATAATTATGTCGGCCCACAATAGCGTATCAGAAAGGATTGTAGAGCAGAGGCTAACTACAGTGTCAAACAAACATGGACGAGTGCTCGAAGTGCCGACGTGGTTGTGATCGCAAATGTGGTTGATACTCCAATTCGAAGATCCTGCTGTTCAGAAGCCACGATAGGACAATTCTTGCTTGAGGTGGACTTTGAAACTCTCGAACCCCGCTTGCAGTTTTTCTTCGCTCACATGTTCGAATCGACCAGGAGTTAAGTTGAATACGCGGTTCACGAGACAACCCTCCGCAAGGTCGATGATATCGACGGCCGCAAATCTGTCACCTTTGGCTGCACCGTAAGCATCGAGGAAGATGTGACAGTCGCGGTAGATCTTTTTAGCTATAGAAACTGCTGACTAGGTGTTGAATCAGCTTCAGAAGTAAAATAGAGGAAATGAAGGTAGCCCTACGCTTTCAGGACTGATCTTGAGACTAAGCCTTTCCAACTTGACCGCATCTGCTAGAAGTGAGATAGCAGGGAAGTTGAGGGCCTTTTGGGTTGCGGTATAGCCCCATTCTGCTAGCTCTACATCTCGTAACAAGGAGCGGTGCTTTGGTCCAATCAGGGTGAGGAACGAATGAAGGCTCTGCGTATCAACACAGACGATTGGGTTCCTGTAAAGGTACATGATAGCCTCGTTGTAGATGTCTTTCGAAACTGCTACGAGCACTGGAGTGAGCGGTACGTAGACCGGATCCTCCTTGGTAGTCGCGGATGTCACTGTTTGCTGGTGCAAAGCGCTCAACACCTGTTGCCATTGCCTGCCATTACGTATACGATACCCTGTATTCAATGATTTGAATTCCTGTACAGAGATTCGTTGGGCGACGTGACGGTTTAGCCTTGTTTGCGCTTTTATGTGGTGTCCAACAGGATCATGCAGTGCTAATTCGTAAATCTTGTTTCTGAGCTCGGCGGGCAATGACATGAATGGAATATCCTCTTCTTCGCCAATTTCTCCTGTCTCCGACTGGATCTTTGCATACCAACAACGGCTTTTGATCTCTACGCTTGCTTCGTCAGGAACATACCAATCAATAGTAGCAAATAGGAGATCATACTTTGTGTGAACGAACACCCTTGATAGCGTCATAGGGATCTTCTTCAATATCGGACTCGAAATATGTGATCTCTTTGCGCTTTCGAGTCGAGCGACGATGAATGGGCCCGCGAGAACCACTGGATAACGCCTGAGTAGCCATCACGGCCTTTATAGCTAAGACTCCGCCGATATTGGAGAGAAGTTGTGGGAAAATTTGGGATTGATTGTGATAAGCAACTGAACTGATTTAGGCAGCAAGAGTGACAGCCTTATTAGGAAGTGACGATTAAGCTTGATTCAGACCTCAAAGATTTCAAATAGGGTTGGAAGAAATAGAAAGAACCATCAGAAATTAAAGCGACTAGAAATTGGTTTTTGGAATGATCTCCAAAAAAGAATATGGCGCACGACCTCCCATCCACTGGCTTCCTGGAATATAAAGACTTTTTGCGTGGCATCGCGGTCGTATCAAGCAGGTCTAGAGGACCGTTGGGGGGCGTGGCGGCTTTATCAATACTAAAGTAACCATGAACCATCTCCAAGGTAATCGGCAATTGCACGGTGGAAATTGGACTGTTTGATAGGATTCATAGATAACGTTTTGGCAGCTCTCAGCATCTTCACGTAGATAACCATCAGGCCGAAACAGAAAAGCTGGCAGGTATCAGAGGATGCTAATGTTCCTCGAGAGCTGTTTAGTCTTTAGCTAATTTGACCATTTTCCCGGTCATGATCGTAAGAGTGCCATTCTAAAGTTCGGTCAGAGTCAACTTGTGCCGAAGAGCATTTGGTGTGCAGGCACTTCGGTGTAGAAACTTACAGAATTACAAAACCCTGATTGAGTTGAATCGAGTCTTTGGTAGCAAAGAGAGGGAATTTGGCGAAGCTCAACCTCATACTTCGCTTGCTACAGCTGTTAGCAGCATTCTTCGGCATAGCATAAAGTTCGAGGAGCCTTGGCTTTCCAAAGGTTTCGCCTGACAATCTCTACTTTAATATTTTCACCATCCGGGGAGCGCCGTTACTACAGGTGGGAGGTGGCGTGCTGCATGTAAGGACTATCCAAAGACTTAATGAGTCTCCCCAGGTGAGATATCTTAATCCTGTCACAGAAGTCCTTGGTCATGGGTCCTAACTGGTGATTTCCATAGCGCCGGGAGCACTACCAGGAACGTGTACTAATCCGGCCAATCTCGACTGAGAATTTACTATACATGTTTTTTGCGTCAAATGTGTTGATTCATCTTACGTTCTTTATGCGGCATAGAACCCGGAAGCGTGTCAGTTCCTGTGAGGTTATCATATCATATATGGCCAGAGTAAGCATGAGCAATTTCACCCTGTTGCTTTGATTGCGTGGCATATACACAAGATCTCTTGAATCAGAGCATGATAGTTATAGCTTGAGATTCCTTTTCCAATTTTACATTTGTATCGCCCTGCTTTTCCTTCTCGGGGCTTCGCCATTTTCGGCCAAGGTCATAGTAAACATACCCATAGCGTCCGACATGCCCATCCCGGGATGTGCGCTCATGGCTCTGTCAAGGCAATTTCAGTCTGAGTACAATGGTCGCCGGGATATGTTTGACTTACTTTGGAAGTGGATGCTTTGAAAGATCATAAACAGATTTCATTTTGAGGTAATCACCTTTTTTGACTTGAAACACGTTGTTGCATTGAGTCATACCTGTGAGGACCGTCTCGTTCCCAATTCCATTCGGAGAATAGATAGGTTTGGAGGTGCAGACCTCCTTCTCATTGACGTACAATACCATTCGATCTCCACCATCGTGCATGTGACCCTCTGTTGAAAAATCAGCAAAGGACTTTTACTGCGCTGAAGAGTGTTATTAGACTTACTTGCAGTAACGATGTATCCATCTACGTAAACCTCGAATTTGTTGCTCATGGTTTCCGCAGGTCCACTGCCAGCGGCTCCCATCTTGACGTCTTCGGATTTGCAGCTGGTCACGCTCAGGAGAGCTGATGCTGAATCATAACCAACATGGCCATCCACATATTCCAGATCCAGTGTCACGTAGACATCCTTTGTTACATTACCGTGGTTGACAAAGTCACCCAAAAGAACAAATCTGTCTTTTGCTCTGATGAAAAACCCGGCAGGGTACGATCCGTCAGGAGAGGTGAACACGATCTCTCCATTATCCTCACCCTGTCCGACGAAGCCAGAGCCGATGACTTTTGCGAAGCGCGTGCCGTTGAAAGGTTTGTATGGAGCAGGGTTTGGAACAGCGCAGTACGCA
Source organism: Tothia fuscella (assembly GCA_010583015.1). Lineage (NCBI taxonomy): Eukaryota > Fungi > Ascomycota > Dothideomycetes > Venturiales > Cylindrosympodiaceae > Tothia > Tothia fuscella. The sequence continues at coordinate 1,276,697 of MU007009.1, forward strand.
AGGGCCTGATTAATGGACTTCGAGAGATCGGTTGTCAAAATGTGGTGAACTTGAATGCCATCAGTCGGCCCAGCCTCTTTGCCATCTGCGAATACCAGTCCCGTTTTCCCGGCAATGACGGTACAGTCATTCTCGCATATGCCATTGGAGATGAGGTCGAAAAATCCCTGCCCGTTTTCGTCCATTGAGACGAATCCAAGTGGTGGTTTAGATTGCTAGATAAAGGTTAGCGTTGATATTCCTTTTGGTGGAGTATTGCACTGACTCCTTTGCCGACCAAGGTAAAAGGTCCATAACGAAAGACTTTCCGCTTCGCTGTCGCTCTATATTTTGGTTTCAGATCCTCCACCTTGGCCAAAGTGGCTTCTGGCATAGCAGCATCCATTAACCAGCTAATCCCACCCATGGCGCTCAGCATCTCTGCCCAACCCGGGCCTGCTTGAACAGGCGGAGTATTATTTCCTGTGCATGCCGGTGGTGCCGCAGATGACGCGCCCATGCCACTCATATCCCCCATCCCTCCATGGCCATGCTGAGGAAATCGTGGTACCAGATCCGCCCCTTCTGCAAGTACGACAAGAAGAGTCAACGATAACTTGAAAGACAAACTGTTTTTCATCGTGAAATTGTGGAGGAGAATTAATACGTTGCCGCTTATTAAAGGGTAAGGGAAGAGTAATAGTAGCAGATATTCGGTTGCTGTGGATTGTCGAGGGCACTATTGTTCGAGTTCTGCAGCTGTGCGAGGGTGTTTCACTTTAAAGGAAGACTTGTTGTGGCAAGGCGCCACCTCTTTAGAAAATATCGCTCAGACCGTAAAGGAGCGTAGTGAAAGGATAATTAGCCGTCCGGAAAGCGAGATATGGGGAAAAGATGTACACGGCGGACCTGAACAATGAGGGACAGCCGCTGAGTGGCTGTAGCCATTATTTCAAAGGGTTGCACGAGGGATACATGAGTAGGCCTGGAACTATTAGACCAAGCAATCAACGTGAGAAATGGACACGCATAGACCACTAGATAGAGGTATAATTGGCGCATGCTTATTGCGCAGAAGGGAAAGCATGTGGAGTCTGGCGTTTTGGCCGTATATTAGCCCAGTCGACATGGTTATCCGTGTTTGACAGACATAAGGTGGTATCAATGGGTTTCCCCATAGTACGTGAGCCTGGAGCACAGAGAATTAAGGGAGCACATGTTGCCGATTCATTGAGTGAATCATCAGCTTGCTAGAAAAGCACTTCTATCCATGCTCTTAGTCCCTCGGAACTTCAATATTCGCCACTGTCATCTGCTCGAAGAGCAAACCAAGAACAAAGTAAGGCTTCCAGTACATGGTTGTCCGTGCAAGTCACCAGATGAATTCATTGTATAGTGACCGAGCCTTTGCTGGTTTGGGATATAGAGTGAGCAGCATTAGCGTTCGCGGAGGCCACAACACCTCCATCTCAAGAACGAAAGATGGCTCTGGGGCTCAAATATTTGTCCAGAGAAAAGACAAGTCTGGTGTTGATGAGGTCGAAGGTTGGAAAGGGAAAAAGACATTGTTGAGAATTAGACATCTACTGTATAATCGCGGCCTTAATAGAAACTCCCCCACGCCAGAACAACTTTAAGCCTGCCACGATATGGCCGAGGTTTCCCCGAGAACCAATCAGTAGACTTTCCTGGGCGTGGGATAGTTTCTCTTATGGCCGCGATTATACTCCGTACGGTAGTCTGGGGCGGACTTCCCAATGCTAGAGCAATCGAGGTTTTCGAATCCCGGCGACGAGCAGTCATGCCCGTCTTTCCTATTGCCACTTATACCTGTATAGAGTAGTGATCTATGTGTGCTCCATGCACCTCAACCCCAAATCCCGCAGCCGTTAACTGACCAGCGACCGGCGGAGATGACTCGAGCGACTGTTACAAAGTAATTGACTACCCGGTAAGACTTAGTATTTGCTATGCGAAGTCCCACGATACTGCTGCCTCTAGGTAAAAGCGGCATTGAACTATTTCGAAGTGCTTTCTGCCTGCAAAATCCTCTTCATTTGTTGCCACCTGCTTGCAATGAGTTTCTTTTGGAGGGAAAAGATACCATTAGAACCGTTGATGCTTTATATTTCAAGATATAGATTTGGAAAGAAGGTAGGGTAAGAATGATCGAAAATGGTTGTGAAGTCAATGACCTTAGCATGATTCTTAACGACCACCCTTTGTGCGCTGAGCAAATGCATACATGTGTTTTGTGCTTGAATAACGACCCCGTTCCTCCTTGGCGTAGAGGGTTTTCATGACCAATTAAAAACGAAGCCTATCAAGCCTCCTGATTGGCAAGCACCCAAGAATCACAATCCACTAGGTCGCACGCTAGCAGGCGCCACTGAAGATACCGAATAGGCGGGCTTGGTCTTCGAGGAATTAAAAGTGACATGCTTTTTTCTCCTTCGGCAACTGAGCCGCGCGGGATGTAGCAGCAGCTTCCCCGCTATACCCGTCCTGGGCTGTTGGGATTCAATTAGTAGGTCCTGGTCAAGTTATTTGAGCAGATGGTTGCTGCGTATTGATGATTGAAGGTTTTAGGGTATCCAATCTACGCTATCTCTGCACGGGGCTCTCGCAATTCATTGCGCTGGGACGAAAATAAGGTTCCTTACCAAAATAGCAATTTTCACTACTTAATAACACTACTTTGATCGATTGGAATAAGTTAAAACTTATACTATAGATAGTTATATATATTCTTATTATTCCTAGTAATTTTCAAGAAATCTATATTAGGCGATTATATTAAAATACTAGAGGGAAGTTACCCTCTAGTAAAAAATTCTTAAAGTAGACTTAGATCCTAGAAACCTAGGTTTTCTAGACTCTTATCCGATTTTCTAATTTATATATATCTAGATAGTATATAGATTTATAGAGAATTTTTTATAAAGATTATTAGATACTTAGAGATATAATTAGTAAGTTTTAGCCTATTTTATAAGATTCTAAGAGCGTAGTATAGCCGTAAAAAAATAACTTTTAGTAAGAAATTGCGAAAATATAGTTCTTACGTCCTACGTAATAAAATACGAGAACTCTATACTATACTATATATTTCGAAATACCTAGTATTAGTCCTATAAAAGTAAGAACTCTATAACTACTACTAGATTAAATATCTATACTATCGAGCTTTTCTAGAGAAATATAATATATTAGATAAATATTATTATTATAAAGTAATAGATAGACTATAGTATAGAATATATAGTTTGTAATTAATTAGTCCTTATAGAGGGCTAGTCCCTCGATCTAAGAAGTATAGCCTTATACGTAACTTCCTAATAGTTAGTAGCTTAAAGTATAGATATAGTCTTTATTGCCGTCTATCGAACCTCCTATATAAAAATAAATCGTAATTCGTAAACGTATATTCGGCTACCTACTATAGTTCTATACTAGTAACTATTATTGTAGATATCTATCGCTTAAACCTTAGGAATAGCTTAAACTATTATCTAGACTACTACTTAACTCTCTAAGTCTTAGATATCTTCTATACTTATATTATTAGTATTAGCTACTACTTAGCGTTCCTACCTTACTTCGGCGGTAATATCTATAGATATAAAGTTATTAGAGAGATTTACTAAATCGTAAAGAAATAGTAGTAGGGCGAGACTATTATTCTCCTTATAGATATTTGCTACCGCTTCTTCCTTATTTAGTTAATAGTATTATACTACTATATCCTTTACTAGTTCTATAGTACGGATATCGACTTCGGAGAAAACGCGTAGGCCTATAGAGATTTAATAGTTCGTATATTCTACGGCGGTATAAATATCTTATAGGAGTATAAAGAGACGCTTTATTTAGAGAGAGTCGATATATCTTTTAGTTATATTAGACTACTAGATTACGGCCCGTATAAAGAATATAGCTATAAATTTAGGCTTATTTAGGGTATATAGGAAGGTAAGGCACTCTTTTATTACTTTAATAAATATAGGGTTAGTAATAAGCGTTAGTAGACTACGAATAGTAGTTTCTTCGTTAGCCTCGATTACGAAGAATAGTAGTACGAGGCGGTTTATAGAGACTGTAGTAGTTAATAGTAGGAGCGCCGTTATATCGTTACGGGTTGGAAAACGTTGCTTTGTATCGCGGCGGGTAACGATAGGGCCTATAAATTTAAGGAAACGGAATTCGGGAAGGCCGTAATCGCCTATCTTCCTTCCGTAAAAATCCCTAAGAGATACCGGATTCTATAGTATTTCTAGGATATAAGAATAAAGTAGGATTCTACTAACTAAATATTAATACGCCTTATAAAAATTAGGGAGGCGGTTAATAAATTTACGCCTAAGTATTATTAATACCTTTCGCTTAGTAATCTTAAGTAGTAGTAAATTAACTATATTATTATAATTCTTTACCCCTTTACTATTTTTATATAGTTTATTAGTACTATACGCGACCTAATAATTTATTAAGTATTTAAGGTATATAAGATTCTTCTTTTATATATTCTTACTTATAAAATACTACTAGAGAGAAAGAGGGTCCTATAGAAATATTATATTCTTAACGGTCTTAAGGGTATA